>CM044887.1:8771444-9239722 GCA_024500025.1 Syzygium aromaticum
GTTCTACGCATACATAATATGAAATACGTATTACGGTATTCTCTCCTTTTCCCATAGAGCGTATGTCTTTACTCTCAATACCATACAGATGATAGTTTAGACATACTCAATATCTAACTTAAGTTCACAAATCTACTCTTGTCATAAGTGTCTATCAGAACTTTCATCTGGCATTTAAAGATAGTTAAAGTGAAAAATGTGAGTCATTTCACTTTCGGATATAATAATCTATATATATCATCATCTTAACATTCTGTTAAGGCGACGTCCATGTTTCAACATTCACAAACGTCATACAAACTTATAGACTTTGATAATAACAAATTTCATTAATAGTGAACATTCAGGGAAAATTATAATATTCAGTACATCATATTCTACATAGTCCTAGAGATCTCACATGATCATGGAAAACTTCTCTAGGAATCGGCTTCGTCATAGGATCTACGATCATCCTTTGTGTAGATATGTATTTTATGTATTTTTGATTTCTATATGTTTTGTCTTTCCATGGTACTTGAGATCCTTAGTGTACGCTATTGCTGCTTAGCTATCACAATAGACCAATACTTGGTTTGCAGCATTCTTAGTAACACCTAAGTAATCCAAAAATCTTCCAAGCCAAACAGTTTCTTGTGCCATTGCTAATAGAGCAACGAACTCGGCTTCCATTGTAGATAAGGCTATACACTGTTGTTTCTTACTATTCCAAGATATGGCACCATTATTCAGTAAAAACACGTAACTAGAAGTAGATTTCCTTTCTTTTAAATTTCCTCCCCAGTCTGCATCAGTATAGCCTTCAAGGTGTAGATCAGTTCCTTGATAAGTCAGCGCATAGTCGGCACTTCCCTTTAGATATCTCAGGATTCTTTTGATGGCGATCCAATGTGCTTGACATGGATTGGATTGGTATCTAATTACCATTCCAATTGCATAACAAATATTAGGTCTTGTACACATCATAGCGTACATCAAGCTTCCGACAATACTAGCATATGAAACCTGTTCCATTTGCTCCTTTTCTTGTAAAGTCTTAGGACACATTCTATCGCTTAATACTTCGCCCTTTGCAATAGGAGTATCTATTGGTTTACAGTCTTGCATACGAAATCGTTCAAGGATTTTATTTACATTCGTCTCTTGTGAAAGGGATAGAGATTTTTTTGATCGATCTCTTGAAATCTTAACTCCAAGAATGTATGCAGCTTCACCCATATCTTTCATTTCGAAATTGGAAGATAACCAATTCTTGACTGTTTTAATAAACTCAATACTGCTTTCAGCAATTAGTATATCATCAACATATAATGATAAGATCACAAATTGATCTTTGGATCTTTTGATATATATACAATTATCTTCACTAATCATAACAAAATCATATGCCATTATGGTATTGTAAAAACGTATATATCATTGTCTTGAAGACTGCTTAAGGCCATATATTGACTTCAATAGTCAAAACAGTTTGTGTTCTTGGCCTTTTGCAATGAAACCAACAGGTTGTTCCATATAAATTTCTTCCTCTAATTCTCCATTGAGGAATGTAGTCTTTACATCCATTTGATATAATTCAAGATCCATACTAGCTACTATTGCCAGAATAAGATGAATAGAGGTAAATCTAACCACAGGAGAAAAAGTTTCTTCAAAGTCAAACTCCTTCCTGTTGATTATGTCCTTTCGCCTAGTGGCGAGCCTTATACCTCTCTATTGAGCCATCAGCCTTACGCTTTATTTTGAGAACCCACTTGTTCTCAATGGCTTTGCGTCCTTTTAGAATATCAACCAATTCCCAAACTTGATTTGATCTTAATGACTCAATTTCTTCTTCCATTGCAAGTATCCATTTTTCCTTATCAGGGCACTTTAAAGCATCATTAACATTTTTCGGCTCATCTTCATCTTGTGAGGTGATTATGAAAGCTTCTCCTTTAATGTCAAAATGTCGACGGGGAATCTTATTACGACTTGATTGTCGTATGGAATGTTGTACTCCTGATGATTCACCACGTTCCATTTCACTCCAACTAAAATTAGATAATGGTGGTGTTATCTCTTTAGGTGGTTGCAATTGAGACTGAGTTACATTCAACTCTCCATTTGTCACAATGCTCCTACTAACTTCACGATCACAATCCACAGATTCGTATAGTGAGTAATTTTCACTTACTTCGCCCTTTTTAGGAAATTCATTCTCTAAGAATGTGACATCCCGTAATTCAAATTCAGTTATACTTCCGCTTTCTTGTTTACCTATGAATACGTATCCTTTTGAGTGCTCTGAGTATCTTATAAAAATACTCTTTTTGCCTCTTGAACCTAATTTTCCATACTTGTAAGAAAACTCACGAGTATAGGCAGCACAACCCCAAGGTTTTAGAAAGTTTAAATCAAGCTTTCTGCCTGTCCATAACTCATATGGAGTAGAAGCAATTGATTTAGAAGGCACACGGTTGAGTATGTAAGCAGCAGTCAACAAAGTATCACCCCAAAAGGTGATAGGCAAGTTAGCTTGTGACATCATTGACCTAACCATTTCCATTAAGGTTCTGTTTTTTCTTTCCGCAACACCATTTTGTTGAGGAGTATGTGGAATAGTCAGTTGTCACTTTATTTCATTTTCATCACATAAATTTCTGAACTGATCAGACAGATATTCTCGACCTCGATCGGATCTTAATGCTTTTATTTTCTTGTCTAATTGATTTTCCACCATGCTCATAAAATTTTTAAAGCAATTTAAAACCTCGGACTTATGAGAAATCAAATCGACATGTTCGAATCGAGTATGATCATCAATGAATGTGATGAAATAAACAGACTCGTGCCTTGCTTTTATATTCATTGGACCATAGATGTCAGTATGGATTAATTGTAAAGGAAATTTAGCTCTTGTTCCCTTTCCAAATGGTTTCCGTGTCATCTTTCCTTCTAGATAATGCTCACATATAGGCAAATCAACCATTTTAATATTATCCATTAAGCCATCTTTAGCCAATCGATTCATTCTTTGTTGACCAATATGACCAAGTCTAGCATGCCACACGTTTACATCATTCTCATAAGAATCAAATGATGTAAATAAGGAATAACTAATATGACTTCACAATAGTTAATATCCAATACAATGAAACCATCTAAAAAATATCCGGAACCATAATAACTTGTTCCTAAAAACAAGTTTACACCATTATTATGGAAGATTACTTTAAAACCAAGTCTTACTAAAACCAACACTGAAACTAAATTCCGACGAATCTCTGGAGCAAATAGCACATCATAAAGAAATAATGTGCGTCTACCGCGCATAAGTAGTTGATAGGTGCCAATACTTCTAACCTCTACTCTTGAATTGTTCTCTACGTAGATCCACTTTGTTCTTTGTGGAACTCGTCGGAACTCTACGAATGCTTATCTGTCTTTCGCTACATGGTCTGTGGCTCCCGAGTTTACGGTCCACAAAGGATTAGATTCAGATAGAAATACTGAACTAGACACATAAGTAGCATTTTCAATAATGCTAAGAGTTTCTACCTTCTTTGGCTCACCACAGTTGCGAGCAATATGACTATTTTTACCACAGTTGTAACATTTCACTCTTGAAATGTTCTTCTTGAAAGGACGTTTTCCTTTCTCTCGTTGGTTGTGCTTCGGCTTCTTCCCTGAAGGACTTGCTCCTTTGCCTTTGCACTTCTTTGATCCAGTAGGGTGCTTCCTTTTGGAGCCCGAAACTCCATGGGAGCTAGAACCAGCAAAGCAAATGTCAGTTTCTGGCTTAGCCGCCATGAGGCGATCCTCTTTCAGTTCAAGATGCCGCATAGCATCCTCGAAGGTTTTGATGCCCTCATTATGGGTCAAATGGATCTTCATGTATTCCCAACTTTGAGGCAAGGATCGGATTACTGCCTGCACCTGTTGTTCATTAGTGAGTATGTAGCCGGCATCCTTTAGCTCACTAATCATATTCGACATCTGCCTTAAATGCTGTTTCATGGTCTTTCCATGGGACATCTTGTATGAGTCGAAACGAATAGTAAATTGTCTTAGTTTGGTCACAGAAGTTCGACCAAATCTTGATGCTAGTCCAGCCCACATGTCTTTAGCGTTTTGGAAACGTCCAAACTCTTGCATGATGTCATTGTCCATGCTGCTTAGCAACGTAATGCGAGCAAGAGAGTTTTTTCTTTTCTAAACAGCGAAGGCATCTTTGTCCCTCATGTGTTGGGTAGTTGTTCCATTTTTAGGTCCTTCCATAATCTGGTTAAGAGTTTCGAGTGCCTCTTGCTCTTCTAGCATATATTGAATCTTGAGACTCCAAATCTCATAATTGTCGCCATTCAATTTTTCTCCCTTATTAAGTTTAGCCACTATGTTCTTAGTTGCTGAAGCCATTGTATCTAAATATTTCAGACATATACGCACGAATTATTAAAGCCTATCTAAATGCTTCATCAACATCATGATTACATAAATTAATCATATTAATGAATAGTTTCACCAAAAAGATCTTAGAGTCGAAAGTTCACTATGTTCCCAATCATCGTCTATAAATTTTAATTTGAAATTATCATTAACATGATCATTTATGTAACGAAATTAATTCTTCAAAAAGTTATACAAACTTTTAAGAATTTTCCCACGTATGACATGACATATAATATGGCAATATAAAATGAGAAAACATCAAAAAATTCATAACCATATATTTCATAACATATTCATAAATGTGTAGGAACATGTAATATCAACTAAAGACATGTACAGAATTGATTCAAAATCCTAAAAGAACAAAATCAAGTGTATCAATCCAACACATATACAGGAAATGACTCATAAAAAACTTTAGAAAATTCTATTTTCTTTGGAACAAAAATAGAGTCTTCTGGAAAACCCTTAGATCTGGGCTATGGTTTGCGCTGAGACCCATTCAATACAAGAGTTGATGTTCTCTTTACCCCAACCCTTATGTATTTTTGCAGAAAATTCTCCATAAGCATCTTATAGCTTGGTCCTCTTAAGGTTTCTTTAACCTTATCAAGCATTCTTCCCAACTCCTTAGGAATAGTGCATTTTAGGGTTCCGACCATTACATATTCCGGCATTACAAAATCGTTCCAAATGATATCCTGAATCATTTTGTTGATCTTGATGATGTGTTCCGTCATATTATCTCGAGTGTCTTATCGATAAAGGGCTAGCTTGATTCTTAATTTCTTAAGCCTTTCCTTTTGAGCCGCCGTTCTTGGAATTATCGGAGTGCGTCTCAAATGTACTATTGTTCCTGTAACGAATGCAGAATAAAAGGGATTACTTATAATCCACGATACATCAAGATAAGGAATGCTTATTCATATACATATGGCTTAGCACTTGTATTTCAAAAAATATAGAGAAATACTAAAGAAAATGCCAAAAAATATACCCCTAAGTACGTGTACATATGGTTTATTGTGCATTTTCACATTCATAAGTGCAGTAAACATGTTATATAAATATACCATAATGTAGAGTATTCCGATATGAGCACGTCAATACCAAGAATGCCCAAATCGGAGTTCAAATGAGTTCGAACGGGTCAAAAGACTGCAATCGGTCATTTTGCCCGGTTGAACCGGACCGGTCCGACCGGTTTGACCGGTCAACGGTTAACCGGGTCGGTCAACAGTCAAACGGGTCCGGTCAACAATCAACGGGTCGGATGGTCAACGGTTTGCGCTCAACGACGTCACGTTGACATTATCGTCGGCGGTTGGTGGCAACCGACGCGTCGTTTGGCACGGCCGCGCGTGGGTCTCACGCGCCGTCGCGCCCGAGGCCCTTGCCGGCGTGTGAGGGCGCGTGCGACCTCCTCCGGCGATGCGCGGCCCATCATTTTGCTTGTATCGACGAGTACTTTCTGTTTATGCAATAAAAATCAAGTTTTGACGAAAAACAAAAGTCGAAACATGCATGAACAGTTCGGTGACGAGAAAAAAACGGACCAAAAACGAGGCCGAAATGAAAAACGAGCAGAATGCACTTCAATGTTAGAGACGATACACATGCATGATCGGGAAACAAGTAAACGGGCTTTGATACCAATGATAGGAAAACTCAATTCCCGTTCGACATATTCGAAACCTATTCGAAACGAATTCGATCAATACGGAAAATGTGCCCAAGAATCATTAACATGTATCACCGATCGTACAGGCATATTACACAACGAACATACCTGGTATTGTCATAGATTAAATGCCGCTTTTGCGCTTTGAGAGTTCTTCGTTCGTCACGTTCTCGTTTTTGCTCCGAAGGAAAAAAACAGAGAATACGTTATTTTGAAGAAGTGCGTTTGCTTATGAGAATAATGACATGTTTCTCCAAGAGGTGCCATCTATTTATGATCGACAAATAATCACCTCACGGGCCCTTGTGGCTCACGGGCCAGGCTTGGCCCATCTTGGGCGGTTCGCCCATTATGTCTTTTACATTTTAATGCAACGCCTCATTCTCCCTCGTTCTCCCTTCATTCCTCGATATCTTTTTTCTTGCCCTCGTCCCAGTAATACTCGGCTTATTTTTTACACTTTGTGGTCTAACATATATAACTCCAAACTATACTCGTTTCTATTGACACAAAAAAATCCCAAACTTGTACTTACGTGACACGTTTAGCCTCTATCAAGGTTCCATTAGATGATTTTTTAACAAAAACAACATTGTTTTTTCATTTCGCTTAATTTACGTGGGCGCTATGTTAATACTATTTACTTTGTGGCAATTATGTAAATAGATTTTTAACGGTTCTCATTAATAGAACTTTGACGGAGTGTAAATGTGTTGTATAGGTACAAATTTGAGATTTTTTTTTTTTGTAAAAAAAGTTTATGGTAAATGTGTCACAATGAGCATAGTTTTAAGATTTTTTTGTGACTTTTACCTTGTAACTTATTGCACTTTGTTCATATTCTCATAATGGTCTATGTGTGCCTACATCGTGATGACGTGTCTCTCGTGCTAGCAATTTCTAGATAAGTTGATTGATCCTCTAATCGAGGAATGTTGAATCGTTGATCACATATGTTAAGATGGAGCGCATTAAATGGTGGAAATTAATTTCATCATCTCGAATTGTGAAATCAACTGAACATGAATGGACATGACTTAATACTAATCGAGATGGATCGAAAAATTACGGAATGAAAATCGAAAGTCATTACGCGGAACGTATCGAAATCGATCTACTTCGGGATCAAATGCGACCATCCACCAAAGATGTTCAAGCCTCGATAATTAACGAATTCCTTTTACAAACTTCCACTTTGTGCTTAGAAAAGTATGTTTCATCGGCTACGAAACTGTTTGTAGCTTGTTTGGTTTTTTTTTTTGTTGGGGGGCTTAAACGGCGCCGTCTTGGGCGTTTACCTGAGCTCCGAAAAAAACGGCCATCATCTACAGAAAACCTGCGCATAAAAACCCTTCCTTTCAGGCGTCTTCCTCCTTCTCCTTCGCCCCCTCTCTTCACCAGCCAAAACCCTAGCCCCTCTCTCTCTCTCTCTCTGCACGGCCTCTGCTCATCGACAATGGTAATGCTCCCCCATCTCCTCCTCGCCTCGATCGGAGCCCCCTTCTCTGTCTGTCTCTCTCTCTCGTTTTTTGTTCAATTTGATTTCTTTCTCCGTTGGTTCACCGGTACGCGGCGTTCCGCACGGCGCGCGAGTCTGATTTCCCACGCTTGTTGTTGTTGGTGCAGACGGGCGAAGCGGTGAATCCCAAGGCCTACCCTCTCGCGGACGCCCAGCTCTCCAACACCATCCTCGATCTCGTCCAGCAGGCTGCTAACTACAAGCAGCTCAAGAAGGGCGCTAACGAAGGTGGTGGATCTTTGTCGCTTTCCTTTGGGGGATTTTAAGGAATTCGGTACTGGGTGCGTCTGGTTTTGTTGGGGAATTAACGGGTTCTGTTTTGTTTTGTTTGGTTGTTCTTTTTTTTTTTTTTTTTTCGGTGGGTGTGTGTGTTTCTTCAGCTACGAAGACGCTGAACAGGGGTATCTCCGAGTTCGTGGTGATGGCTGCCGACACCGAGCCGCTCGAGATCCTCCTCCATCTCCCGTTGCTTGCTGAAGATAAGGTGACTTGCTCACACGGCATTCGTCTTTCTTCCTTTTGACTTAATGAGCTTCCGAGTTTTTCGTGAGTAAAATGATGATAGTTGCTCCGATAGAACTGCTGAGTAAACAGTAGTTTTGGTTCTTACTGGAATTTGTTTCTTTATAAGAGAAGCTTGATAAGATGCTTTGGATTATGTCATGTTGGTTCTTTTTATCCGTCCAGGCATCGATCCCTCATTTAAAAGTTTGCGGCTTTTGGTAGGTGGGATGGGTTGATCGATAAATATGAAGCTACCGCTTTTGATTTATGCTCTTAGACTGGAGACTTTGTTCTACTTATGTAAAGTCCCTGCTTTTAATTCCTAACTTCATTGGAATAATGATGGGCGGTGTTCTCACTGTTTGGAAATGGGTTTAGGGAGATTCTTTTAGGCTACGCATGGTTCTTGGAAACTAAACTTCACTGTCATCTCTATCGAATGCTTTGGTTAATGAGGCATTTAAATTGTATCAGAAGATTTGATGAAAGTTGAATGTCCTCTATATCTGTGTTATTTGTTCTCTCTTTAAACGAGGCCTGTAACAGGAAACTGTGCATACCAACCGCAGTATTTTAGGAGGTTGAACCGTAAGAATCGGCTTACGAGCCCTTATAGTATCAGATAAAATGACGTAGGTTGAGCATTCTAGTTTTGTTATTGATCTGACCCCTTTAGGCTAATCACCCTTGTATTGCCAGTAATTGTTCAGTTCCAAATATCTTCTATTAATAGTGATGGTTTGCATAGTTAAATAAGTCAAAGTGGAACCATTGGTAATCCCTGTATTTCTATTTCTGGAAGGAAGTTAATTGCTTAGATTGTGCTAGACGGCCTTCTGCTTATTGGGTTAAGTAGGCACATGGGAGAGGATGTTGCGCTGCTTCTATTGTGGCCTAGAACTTCATAATTTAATTCTTTTAGTAGGCATTTGTAAGTGAGTATTGCTGATCAGGCACGTGAAGTGAATGTTGCATAACAGCTGATCATGCGTTGGAAGGATGTTTTCTACTTCTTGTACAGTTAGACTGATGGTACTTGTTTGGTTTCCCATCTGTGATGTGCTGTCAGAAACAAATAGTAATTTCAGGGTGATAGTGATTCTGCTTGGTCTCGGCTCTGCAATTAGCTTCAATTTTTATATGTGGTCATTGTATCCTTTTTTTTTTCTAGTTGTCAAAGAACCCACCAATTGTGTAGTTCTTTCATGAAAAGGATAACTTTTATCCAGAATTATTGCTCCTGTTGCATAATGTCCTTCAAAACCTTGCTTAACTTCTGTTGTCTATGCCAGTTGCTTGTTTAAAGAGTTAGTTAATAGAATGTGTAGATTCTTTCGGAGAGTTGTAATTTGCTAACCCTTTTACGACAGAGAGATTCATATAGTGGTTCTTCCTTGGAAGGTTATAAAAGTGTTTATCTCGAAAATGTATTTGGAGGATCTAATTATTGCGATTGTTGTAGCTACAATCATGACTCTAGCATGCACCTAACATATTAAATGATGGATTACTTTCCCTGATTTTGTTTTTGTTTTTGAGAAATAACTTATTTTTAGGAAATTCATGTTCTAGATGTGATAGCTACTGCTATATTTACATTCTCCTAACTTTTTCACAGCAAGTAGACCCACCCTAATTCAAATGTTGAATGAAATGGCAGAATGTGCCCTATGTGTTTGTGCCTTCAAAACAATCACTTGGTCGAGCATGCGGGGTCACCAGACCTGTCATTGCCTGTTCCGTGACTACAAATGAAGGGAGCCAGTTGAAGTCTCAGATACAGCAACTCAAGGTATGTTACTGGCTTCTCATTGTGTTGCCTCGTAGAAAAAGGAAAAAGAAGAAACATATAATTCAAATGCTTGAGGTTGTTTTCCAGCCTGATTGTTTGCAAAATGCAGGATGCAATCGAGAAGCTCTTGATTTGAATCTTTGTGAAAGGGCGAATCGGTGTGATGGGCCTCTTGACTCTGTTGCGCTTTGGGAGGCTTTGACTGAAACAGTTGCTAGTAGAGAGAGATTGTGTGTTTCTCGGGGCTTTTCTTCTTCTTCTTTTTCTATTTAATATGACGATTATCCTTATGTATCATTTGAGCATCAAATTCGTGAGCATGTGCTTTGGGTTCAGCTCACATCTCGTTGAAGTCAGTATTGAACTTGGCACTAAGCCAATGGTATGATAGCATATGATCATTTGCGACTCTTGGGCATTCTCTTCATGTTGAGAACTATCAAGGCCAGGATTTTCTCTGCTGGGTTCAGCTTTTACCGTCGGGGAGATATCAATTTAGCATGTATCGTCCAACGTTTTTATGATTCAAGTTCTACATGAAGATAAATCCGAAATATGTTCAACATAATTTATGTAAGTTGTTAATAAAGTGAGATTACAAGTTCTTTATAGGCGAGTAGGAGCAGAGCCAATTAGGAAACAACTGAAAAGGTGTTCAGTGGTGACCTAGAATCATGTCACAGGTTGATGTGGTATGCATTTTTGTCAAAGCCCAATCACAACTTGACATGTGTTGATGACCTGGACATAAATAAAAAAATAAAAGAAAAATCGGGCTGGATTTTTTCTCTCTCTTCCTCATCTCCTTTGCCACTGCTGGCGAGCTCTCATCCATCCACGACCATGTGTTGAGGGCCAACGGAGGGGTTTCGATGACGCCGACGGTAGGGCCTCAGCCATGAGCACCCAGATTTCCAAATCTTTGGAGTTTGGCCATGAGCGATGACAATTGAACCTTACCCATGAGCGCCCGGATTTCCAAATCTCTGGAGCTTGGCCGTGAGCGACAACGGAGCCTTGGTTGTGAGCACCCAGATTTTCAGATCTTGGATCTCAATATGATGTTGCGCACCATTCTTGCTGCTGCCCGGCTACCTCCACCTCCAACAATCGACATAAACGACAGAGATAAGAGGAACCCACACTTCCTCCGTTTACCTCCCAAGCATCCTCCACTTGTTGGAATTTTCAGCCTTATATTACTTAAAATATATATTTTGGTACTTCCTTGATCAATGAAGTGGGCGTGCCGGAGTGGTTATCGGGCATGACTAGAAATCATGTGGGCTCTGCCCGCGCAGGTTCGAATCCTGCCGCTCACGCTTTTTCTTTTTTATTCTTTTCCCATTCCTTTCTTTTCATAACCTTCCCAAGCACGTATTAATTATCATTGAATGAAAAACATGCCAAAGTTTAGTGAATATTACTCATAATTGCATACGGGTCGGACCATTTATGTCGATTACGCTTTTTCTTTTTTATTCTTGTCCTGCTCCTTTCTTTTCATAACCTTCCCAATCACATATTAATTATAAATGAATGAAACATATGGCAAAGTTTAGTAAATATTACTCATAATTGCATGCGGGTCGGACCACTTGGGTGGATTACGCCTTTTTTTTTTATTCTTTTCCTGCTCCTTTCTTTTCACAACCTTCCCAAGCACGTATTAATTATCATTGAATGAAAAATATACCAAAGTTCAGTGAATATTACTCATAATTGCATGCGGGTCGGACCATTTATGTGGATTACTGGCTATGCCCCAAATCTTCGATCTACCACATTGTGTAGAGTGAATCTTCCTTTTCATATTATTTGAGCTTATTTCTATTTTTAACTATTAATTTTTTTTATTGATTTTGCCATCCATACACTTTCAATTATCTTTAATTTGAACTTTTGAAATCTTTCGAGACATATAAATATTGACATATCAAATCAAATTATTGTTGTGAATTTTTCGGATTTAAGGTATTTTTTTCATTTTCAAAATATCGAAGGAGATTAGGTGGAAGTTATAAGAAAAAGAAAGAAAAAGTCCGCTCCAAAGTCGTTTATAAAGACTCCTGATGGTTAATGTATTTAACAGAGTGAAAGGTTTTTCTTGAAGAAAAAACTAATATAACCATTATGAGGATGGAAATGCTCTAACCGGCATTCTTTTGAACCAAAACTGTATTATAGATAAGATTTGAAACCAATCAATAAATCATAACAAAATAAAGAAGAGCTAGGCGCGCGCTTCTCAGGACATTCTTGGTTCTGGAGGACATCATACTAAGTTTTCAATACAAGCAGGTTGTATTATTGTCGGATTGGATGTTATAAATGCAAGGATGAACTCTTGTTATTTGTCTATTGCAATTACAATGAGGAATAAATTGTCGTGGTGGGTGAAATAGTTGTTGGAAACGGTGATTGTCGAGCCCATCACGGTATCGACAAGGCCTCCACGCAACTTGACAGAGAGTTGCGATCGACTCAGGTGTGCCTCAAAGCTTACACAGTCACTTTAACACGGCCTTTTCCACATCCATTCCTACAACGGGCCTACCAAGCCCAAACCAACTAGTCATACTAGGACAAGTCTAAGTCCTCACTTATAAACCAGTTTCCAGTAGAGAATGACGGATAGAATAGGTAGAAAAAACCTTAAAGTTAAGATATTTTTTTTGTAATTAGATCGTGAATTAATGATGTAAAAGATTGCAACTTAGTGTGGTTCTTTAAAATTCTTTCATATAGATTGCCTTGGATCAAAGCTCAACTTTCTTGGAACTGAAGTGGATAAAAAGAAAATGGTATGCTTATTATGTGCCAAGAAAAAAATGCCACAGATTTGATGGCAAAGTTAGGGATGCTTGATTGCAAGCCGATTTATACATCCATGAAAGCTTATTTGAAACTTCGAGTGGCAGAAGAAAAAAAGACACGAAAACGGGAGAAGTGGTTAGGGCTGAGAGAAAGCAGAAGTTGGATCGGGCACACCGTGGACGAGATGAGAAACGGAGGAGAGAGAATTGCAGGAGAGGAAGAGAGTAGGGAAGGGGTTGCCTGGACCTCTGAGATTTATTATGGTTAATGCCGTCTCCGATCCTCTTAGTTTCTTGTCTATTATTGTTTCGTCCACGTTTTTGCCCTATTCCCTTTGTAACTTTTAATGATTTGATAATAACTCAGACCACTCGTTCTTCCATGCTTCCACTTATCACTTTAGTGTCCTTATTGAATTTTCCGTAACAAATTTATTATATTGATGTTTTTTTGAAGAACTTTGACAAAATTGATTAAATTTTGACCACATAATTTTTTCGTCCGACATCAAATTGACTCAATTTTTGCACCAACGAAAATTTCATGAGTCGAATTTTCAATGCCTAGTGATACAAGTAATGATCACTCGTGAATGGAAGTTGTAGGAAATTTTATTATACCCATAGGACGACTTCACTCAAATTTAATATGGTGGTATGATATGTTGAACTGGAGGATGGAGAGGAATTGCAAGTTGGCTAAAGGCATACTGTATGAGTGATCCTATTTCCACATCTTTTTGCTAAAGCAGATCAAATTATATATGAGTGCCGCTTTCCTAACTTGGTTTAAATCAAAATTTAATTTGTATTCTTTCTTGAACCAAACTTGAAGAGAACATTTACTTTTTCCTCCAAAATAACAAAAACAAAAGAATGATTAAAAAATTAGAAAAAAAATGACGGTTTCATTTGATTAAGAGAGAGATGAAAGGGAAAATAACCAATGACATCAGGATTAGGTGTGTCGGAGTGGTTATTGAGCATCACTTGAAATCATGTTAGCGTTGTTGTCGCGATCTAAAATTTTCTCAGGTTATTGAATTATTAAGATTAAGCTTAACTCGGGCTCTCCCAAGCCCTACCAATTCGCAATTTAGGATTTAAGTTCTTAATATGCAAATGTTTTTATGCTTGGAGTCGTCACTAATCTATTTGCGATAGGTCGATTAGAAACTTAAATAAAATATAGGGAGATATGTTTTATTCTTATGAACCAGAGATTCTAAGCTCGGGAATTTAGTTACGCTAGATCTAGTCTAACGCATTTTCGGCACCTTTTCTTTTCAAAAAATGTTTTAGCAGACAGTTTGGATTTATTTTAACTTAGTCACTAGCATGTAAGGTGATTATATGAGTGCGCAAACCACCAAAGTAACACCCAATAATCAAAATATTAAATAAATTGTAAGATTGGGAGAATTACTTACCTCGAAGCAACGTAAGCATCCGCATTGTTAGATAGAAAATCACATCAACAATTCTAATATGATTTCTAATTAACAAGTAGTTCACTCAATATTTTTTTGGATTTTCACTTATTTAAATGAAAGCTAACCTATATGCAATGATATACAAAAATTAACATGCGACTAATGCAGCCTAACGCACAAATTATATGACACGCGACAATATTATCTATTTCTAATGACGGGTAAATGATTTATTTTTGGTATTTTTATGAAATTCGGAATTAAAAATGCCAATTATCTAAATATGCAATTTTAAATTAAAGAAAGCAAATTAACCTATTCTAGAACAATCTTTTTGGTATTTTTTTTATCGAAATTCGAAATTAAAATCAACCCGAAATGAACTATCAAGGTTAGAATAATATCTAATTAAATTAGGAAACAAATTACCCTAATTCCTGATTTAAATTAGAAATTATCTTATCTTTCTAGCAAATCTCAGTTGTCCTATTCTATTCAAAAAAAGTTATCTAGATATATTCTAAACATGCAACATTTTCTTCTAAGAAATCAATTCAAATTGCATATAATCTTTTTGGCTTTTCTTTTAAAGAAACAAAATCAAATAAGAGATAAACACCACCATCAAATCAATATCCACACAATCCGCAAAATTTTTCTTATCAAATTTAAATGAGGCAAAGAAATCAAACTAACGGTCATATCTATAGGGTTATAGATATCGACGGAAAGTTGATTAGTCAAATTTGGAAGGCAAATAAAATCTATTATCGTATCCAAGTGATTATGGATAAGATAACAATTTTCTGTATCGCCGCGTATCGTATCTTAGGAATAAGGTCGGATAGTCATCCAGATACGTTGCCAAATTAGGAATGATTCCTAATTTTGAGTGTTTTGGAATATTGCAGATATCATAAAATTATCCTAAGATATCTAACAATCCACACAATATTCACGGAATATTCAAATTATTCAAATTAGGAATCTAAATATTTTGAAAATATACAGGATAGAGATTTTTATCTGATTTGCGGATTACTTTCCAAATTTGAATCACGTGGATTGGGATTACGGATCGAACGATCGGCGGCAAATGGACCAGCGGCAATGGACGGCTGCGAGGCAAGGGTACGGCGACGGATGGCACGGGATCGGCGGTGACCGGGCTTGGCGTCGAGCTCGCGGTGGGTCACGATTGGCTTATCAGCATCGAGGTGAGGTAACAAAGCAACAACTCACTGGTCCACACCTTGGTTTTTCTATTCGCTGATGAAACTCTCTGTTTTACTTTGGACATGCAACCCACCATTTTGGCTCACGGTTTTCACTTGCACCTCTCTCAGTTGGATGCCTATTTCTTTGACCACCGAATGACTCAAAGTTGGGTTGGACTTCAACGAGCAATGCCGATTGTCGCGGGAACTCATCGGGAAACAGCAAGCGCGTCGGAGGAAAATCACTAGCGTTGAAGGGATTGGCTCGTCTCCAAGAATAGAATGCCTCGTCGTTGATGCTCGGATCAAATTGAACTTCATTGAAGGGGCTCCAACTGAATGTGCTGCTCTTCATCACGTGGGAAGCGGTAACAACAACACAGGCACAATGGCAATCGTGGAGCTTGATGGCTGTGTATTCGATGTTGTGTGTCTTCGCGCTCTCAGGAGTTGCGTTCTGGAAAATTATCAGAGTCCCCCTTTATTGAAGAGTATAATCACATATTTATATTACAATTCTAGGTTAATTGACTGGACTTCCTAGTCCTAATGAGCTTAGGCCTAGGCTTTGATCCTTTAATTTTTATTTAATTCCAAATGAGCTAAATTAATTCGAGCTGATTTAAGCTCAAATTAAAACAACCAAAACCTTTTAGACTTGTGAATTTTGGCTCCCAATCCCTTGAGTGAACCGAGCGCTTGAGCTCAGTTTACACGATAAATTTTCAGCTTTCTTGCCACCGCCGGTCCGATACGAAATGCAACTAACTTATATGAACTTAAACTATATGCTATGTAATTTTAATATTTTTGTTTAGAGGATAAATTTAATCCCTAATTTTCTATGCAAAGTATCATTAAATGGTCGATCGAAATTTAAGTGTCAACAGCTGCCCCTATTTGAATGTGAGCTCGAAGATGTTGCGTTCAAAGACTAAATGATGCCTAAATTTTGACTATGCATATGCAATGAATGCTATTTTTGGTGGGAGTATGAGTTCCATTTTAAAATGCAATAAGAAGTGATGCATGCTGGCATGAGTAAAACATACTTGGAGTTATTTACCTAACTTGTGTGGTGAAGTAATTCGAGGTATTGCTATGATTCTTGAGATTGTTTGGCAAATGTTTGGACTTTATCCCAAAGGTATTACTTACCTGAAATCATGTTATCTCTGTCCGTACAGGTTTGAATCTTGCTGCTCACGCCCTTTAACATGAGTAGTAGTCTTGCAAAACATGAGAAAGTTCAAGTTGAAGTTGCTCCAGCTCTTCTAAAAGTTCCAGTTGCTCCAGAGGCCTCATAGTTTCCGTTTTTAATTGCTCCAGAGCACCAACAACTACTGCCTACATATGCATCGCACCCTGATCCCCAACTGTTTCCATCCCCTCCGGCATTGGGCGAGAGTTCAGTAGTTGCTCCGTAGATGTCGGCAGTGGGGAGGGGGGAGGGACAACATGTAAGGATGCAGAGCAGGTATGTCATGTACTCCGATAGGAATTTGCTTCCTCTACAAGCATAAGATTTTTTGACTTCCAATGAGTGAAGGGTTTCTGTTGCAATGTGCCTGATGCTCTTAGTAAATGTTCTCATGATGCTACCGCTCAGTTCTCACTACCATTGACGTAGGTTAGATCAAATTAAACTTCTTAAAAGATTTCCCGAACTTTGATTAACAACTTTGATTAACAACTTCACGTTACTCATTGGTTTGGGACATGAATGAATCAAACTGTGCATCGAATATGATGAGAGCGATTATAATATATATAAAAATTAGAATTAATCACAGAGTTTTTTGAATTAACGGCAATGTTTGCTTTAGAACTCTAAAGTTAAGCAAGCACGGGCAAAACACTACCAACATAGGTGATCTACACCCAAACTTTCCGCATCTACACGAAGATGCTCAATGACCATTTTCATCCATCACACGCTACAATTACCTAAACATCTAATAAATCTACAGTGCAGAGTCGGGATGGTTTGACTGTGTCAGCCACGACTGGGCCTAAACTTGAAATTCGTTCAGGAGCAAACGCAAATGGTAAAAGGGGAAAGGAAAAGTTGGGAACATGACAGGTCCTTAGTTATACTTTCTGGCATTTACTCTCCTCTTGCCAATCTGCTTTCCATTAGATTATATTACATCTGAATAAATTTCTATCCTATAGGATTATAAATGATGCGGTCCGACCTCGATTGCTTAAGGGTGAATTCATTGGCAAAATCAAGTTTGAATCAAGTGACTGTATGACATCTACAGCTCCGTTGAATGGAGTACTGGAGCAACAGTCGGCACCACCACCAAAAACTATTATGGCAAGATAATGCCTATGAGATAGGTATAGTTCTGCATATCTTATTGGCATAACAATGCTCTTAGCTTTGTGAAAAGACTAACACACTTCTATCTACAGCGGCAAACAACTTACGTGGCACAGCTGGTATTGACGTAAACATTTCTTAATAATATATAAATAATTTTTGAATTTTTTTCTTTCTTTTCTCACTCTTTTGTTCTTTTCTTTTTTGGGATATGTGCACTAAAAATCCTAAAACTTGTCACAAAAGTGCAATTGAGTTTTAAAATTTTCAAAAAGTGCAAATAAGTCTTAAAACTTATCACGAATGTGCACTTGAGTCCTAAAACTTTCAAAAAGTGCAAATAAGTCCTAAAACTTATCACGAATGTGTAAACAAGTCCTAAAACTTGTCACAAAAGTGAAAATAAGTCCTAAAAATTTCAAAAAATGGAATCAATGGGAGGATTTGATTGAATAAATTTGACAAGTTTTAGGATTTGTTTGCACTTTCGTGATAAGTTTTAGAACTTGTTTACACTTTTTTAAAGTTTTAGGACTCAAGTGCACTTTCGTGACAAGTTTTAGGATTTGTTTGCACTTTTTGAAAATTTTAAGACTTAATTGCACTTTCGTGACAAGTTTTAGGACTTTGAATGCATTCATCCCTTCTTTTTTTTTTTCTCTCTTTTTATTTCATCCTCTTTTTGGTAGTCGACTAGGCGAGCGCTAGCGAGGCCACCCTTTCCAGATCTGGTGTGAGAAGGAATGGGCTGAGAAGCTTGATGCTTCTGGGCCTGTGAAGTTGAAGTCGGGAGAAGGAATGGCTTGAGATCCATACTTTGAAGCTTTGCCTAAAACGTTCGCTCGTTGGATCCAAACCTCAACACGAAACAGAAGAAAATGCAGAAATGCCCATTGTCGGCCTCGCCAAATTTGACAAGGGCAGCCCCAGAAGGAGGAGGAAAAGATAAAGAGAGAAAAAAGAAAGGAAAAAAAATAAAAATAAAAAAATTGAAAATTATTAATATATTATTTAAAAAATGTCCATGTGGTGCCGGACATGCTATGTAAGCTAGCTGACGTTTACGTCAGTAATATTCGGCCAAAATTAGCAAGAAGGATTGAAATGGCTTTAGGTCAAAAGGTTTATGATAAAATTGGCACAATTAAAAGGTTTATGATTAAATTGTCCCAATGCAATAGATTTATAACTTTTCTAACACTTTTCTCCTTTCCTACATATATTGTTCGTATATTCTTGATTGTAAGACATTGAAAAGTAGAGTTATTGAGTAAAGACTAGCCTTGAGTATTTTCTCTCTCCCTCTTTCTTAAAGATCCTAAAATGTTTACAAAATAAGAACATCGATGATTGTGTAATATCGAACATTACATGAGGTATTTATTGGCTTTGCAAGAAGATTGTCTAAGGTTTACGCCCAAAAAAAAAGATGATTGTCTAAGTCAACAAATCTTACGATGAAAATCCTAATTATCTCTAACATACTCCAATGTAAAGAAGTCCAATTGAAATTTGAAGAAAAGATCCAAAAAATGCTTGGTGGATGTGTCTTAGTGAAGACAATAGCAGTCTGAGAATTGGTTCGGTAGGCTAGGCGAACTGATTTGGTTTGCTAAGAAGAGAAGACTGATTTGTGGAGGCTACATGACAATAGGCCGATGTGATTGTGGTAGATTAACTTTGAGTCTGGTGGTTGCTGACATGGCACACTACGAGAAAAAAGGCGATGGCAAATACTCATTTGAGTTTGACGTGACAAATATGCGTTTGAGTCACGAAGGTGGCCGTCAACATAACGGTAACGTGACAATTGGGTAATATGGTTGATTGTTTAGCACTCATGCATACATAGTCCACGAACCCTAATGCAATGACACATGGTGGCGCGTGGGCCAACGGGACAAAATACAAGGATATGACTCGTAAGACACTAGTTCGGCTGACGTTGGAACGATCATTGTGAAGAAGGATCATTGATCATTGTGAAGAAAGACTCGATGATCGCTTCTTCCAACAACAAGAGCTTAATACCAAGATAAACATACGCAGAAGAGAGTAGTATGATTTTTGTGTGGTTTATAACTGAGAGTACCTGTTATATTTGTTACTTTTGCAAGATGACGACTTACTAAGCTAACAAGACATTACAATATCAATTACAATCAATTAAAATCAATATATGTACAATGCTAAAGGATATAGAGAATTAAGAGAGATATGGAAAATCTCATTTGTACATTAACGAGAGATAGAAAATTAAGGGAGATGTGATGAATCTCATAATCATATCTAACACTTTGGTCGAAAGATGGTGATTTAGCGTTTATGTATGAAAACTTCCGTATCGTCATAAAAATAATGCCGAGCATTCTATTGCTCAAGCAATGAAAGTAATCGCGCGTACGCGTGCCCGAAGACTAGTGATCTCTAATGCCAAGTTTATGCCATCTCTAAGCAAGAAATCATTTCGGATCGACCCCTCAAGGAATGTGTCATGGTCTCAACTTCTGCAGGACATGGGAAATCGACGTTGAATTTTTCATCGGCGAGCAAAGATACCGCAGTTCCTTACAAAATCTTGTTTCCTTCCACGTTTCTCGCCACACGAAGTCCCCAAGTAACTCAGACCCCCCATTGACATGAAGCAATGGCGCTACGTCTCCATCCCCCATCGTACAGTTCAATGAGAGATTACATGTGTGCATCGAGCGAGTTGAAATCACATTGCAAACATCCTCTCAGTCTCTCTCTGTCTCTTTTGCTCTCTCAAGAACTGCATTTCCGATCCGAGGCACTCCACCATCCTAAATATATCCTCTGACTGAGGGTGGGACGTGTCGCCCGATGAGAATCCATGTGAGCGCAACGAACCATCGGGATCACCCACGTCCGCCCAGCTGAATCCCATCTCCTTCCTCACTCCCCTCTCTCTCATCCCTTTCCTCACTCTTGCCGCCTCCTCCCACAGTCCCTTCTCGGCATACAAGTTTGACATCAACACGTAGGACCCCGATTCCGTGGGCTCCATGCCCGTCAGAGCATCCACGATCCTCTCTGCCATCTCGACGTTCCCGTGCACTCTACAAGACCCGAGCAAGCTCTGGAGCACAGACAATCCCGGGCCTCCTGGAATGCGGCTAGCGAGCTCCTCTGCTTCGTTCAACCTCCCTGCACGGCCTAACATGTCCACCATGCATGAATAATGTTCGGGCGATGGTTCCCTCAAGTACTCCTCAACCATCGAGTTGAAGATTTCTTGGCCTATATCAACCATTCCCTTTCTACCGCAAGCGGTTAACACCGAAAGGAACGTTATTTCGTCGGGCTTTATGCCTTCCTTCTCCATTTCCTTGAATAGTCTTATCACTGACTCACAATCTCCATGCCTTGCATAAGCAGAAATTATTGCTGTCCATGCAAATTGGCTCTTTACAGGAGTTCCGTGGAAAACCTTGAGAGACTCAGAAATGCTCCCACGCTTTGCGTACATGTCAAGAAGAGCACCTGAAACAATTGGATCGGTGTCTAGTCCAAGTTTTGCTAGATGTGAATGGCATCTTTGGCCATGCCTCAAAGAAATAGCCTCTGCAGCTCCTATGGCACTCAGTACACTGCCGAATGTGTATGCATTAGGCTGTAGCTCTTTTTTCGCCGAAAAGAAAGTCTCGACTGCTTCCCGGCACTGTCCATTTTGGGTGTACCCAGATATCAAAGCATTCCAAGATATGATTTCTCTATAGTTGAGCTCTTCAAAAATCTTCAACGAATTTTCCATGGTTCCAAATTTTGCATACATTGTGATGAGGCTATTGGAAACATTCAACTCTGAGCAAAAACTAGTCCTTAAGCAGTATCCGTGAATCTCTTCGCCTTCTTTGACCAAATTGTTATTTCTTATGAAATGCAGAAGTCCAACGAACGTAACATCATTTGGGTAAACTTCATCCACTCTCATCTGATTGAAAAGAGACACGGCATTTTCATCCATGGAGATCATTGTAGTCCACGAGACAACATTTCGCTCGCTCATGTTCATGAATACCAATTTGGCATCCTCCACAGCCTCAGACTTCAAATAATTAGAGATCAAAACATTACCAACTGAGACTTGCCTCTCATATCCAACTTTTATTGTCAGGCCGTGAATCTGTCTCCCAAGCTCCCAATTTCTCTCATAGCCACAAGCCGAAAGAGCGCTAGTAAATGAGACATGATCAAGTTTCATGCCTTCCCTCACCATTTCAAAAAACAACCGTATCGCCTCCGCCCCATAACTTCCTTCTTTCGTGTAGCCCGATATCATCGCATTCCACGAAACTATATCCCTACTGGGAATTTCATCAAACACCTTCCTGGCATGTTCCAGCATGTCCTGTCTCGAATACAATGTTATAAGAGCGTTGCCCACAAAAACTTCAGTATCCAATCCAAATTTAATCGCTAGACCATGCAACTGCAGTCCGAACAGGAACCCTTCGTAATCCAAGCAGATAGCAAGCAAAGTAGTGTATGTCACCGCATCGAAACCAACCCCACTCAAATTCATCCTAACACCGAAACTCAGCGCATCCTCACTATCGGGGAAACCAGATAGAACGGTATTCCAAGAAACGGTGTCGGGCCGCTCCAAGTTCTCGAAAATGTACAGAGCTCGGTCAAAGTTCCCACCTTTGGCGTAAGAGCTCATCAGAGAGTTCGAAACCGTGGTGAACGAAACAAACCCAGAAGAGATGGCGAAGCCATGGACCTGGCGACAGAGCCCGAGGTCTCCATTGCAGGCCTTGAGCGCCAGGGAGATAGTGGCCTCGTCGACGTCGCCGGGAAAGCCCAGCTGGAGCTGCTTCTTGAAGAGGGAGAGAGCTTGAGTCGGGTGTCTCTTGCGGATGGAATCCACCATCGAACGGTTGATGGAGAATGCATTATTGGAGCGAGGACTTTGGTCGAACGATGGAGACGAAGGTGGTCTAGCGAAGAGAGATCGGTTTGAACGATACGAACGTGGGCTTGCTGCTCTGTGGAGTGTCCTGGTTTTGAGATGGCGGGTGATCATGAAGGTGCGGGTTGGCGAGAGAGAATGAAGGGAAAGCTCTCTGCAATATGGAGGAACACAAACCAAAGCCCACCAACGGAGTATTTTACATGATGAAGCAAGTCTACATGGTTCTCCTGAAGTGAATCTTTTTGGTACTTTCAGAAGTAATTAGATTATGCCTAGAGAAACAAGAATATTTACCTAAATTTTTTTCCAATTAAATTAAGTCGAATCAAGATTAGAACGAAGCTCCTTTTTAACTCTAGATTTTTGGTGGGGCCTCCTTTAAAGCTGTAGCTGAGAGCCTGAGACATGAGATTGAGTTTCCATGTCTCGGTAGATTAGGTGTCTCCCGGGTAAAAGAATTTCAAATGTATCAATGATTATCGGAGCTCGTTTTTGTGTTGATATTGATTTGATTTGGCAGACAAGAACCCATCAATGATGCATTTCTTATGGATGAATGCAAGATCGATAACTCACTGAGTTTGATACAAGAATCAAAATGTTACGGATCTAAAGAATGGCTAATCCTACCAAAACTCTCTGAAGTCCTAGCCCAAATCACTGTCCGGGAGAACATTTCAATTAATGTACAACTCGTCCAAGTTTACCATGCTAGAAAAAGAATCAAGTACTTTACACATCTCCAGTGCCTGTGGATGACAAAAATCACTGGCATGGAACTCTTTAACGACGCCATTCACTTCGATCACGCTGCAACCGGGTAGCTTCTTCATTCGGGCGTCGGAGATCAACTTCCTCAAGTGATTAGCCTGATTCTCCCAACCAGCTTCTTTATAAATATTATACGAGAGTACATGAGTCCCGCTATCAGTTATGCCCATATCAGTAAGCTTCTTCCAGATCCTATTCCCGAGTTCTACATTCCCATAAATGCGACACGCGTGTAGCAATGCTCCCCACACATTAGCATCCGCTCCTCCTAGTCCTCCGATCTTCTCCTCCATGAACTTTTCGGCTTCCTCCACCATACCCGACCTGGCCAAAAGGTCGACAACGCATGCGAAATGCTCCGACTTTGGCCTAATGCCGTGGATGTTACCCATCTCTTCGAAAAGCTTAATGCCTTCTTTAGTCATCTTGGCATGAGTACATGCCGTGAGAAGAGCAACAAACGTGGTCTCTGTGGGTTGAGTCCCATGTGCAATCATTTTCTTAAATAGCTCAAGAGACTTCACTACGTCTCCATTGAGAGCGACCCCGGCGATCATAGCGTTCCATGCTTCGACGTCCTTATCAGAAATATTGTGAAAAACTGACAAAGCCAAATCCACAAGACCACATCTCGAGTACATATCGACCAGTGCCGTAGCTAATATGCGGTTCGAAATGAAATTCACCCGCTTAGCGTATGAATGCACCCATAACCCTTGAGTAACAGCACCGAGATGTGCACAAGCAGTGAGTACACTAACGAGAACAGATTCATTAGGTTCAAAACCCACTCCTTGCATCAGCCTGAATAAAGAGAGAACCTCCTTGAAGTCGCTGACTCGAGAGTAAGCTGCCATCATGGCACTCCAGGACACAACATTTCTCTCAGGCATTTCGTCGAACAAGAGCCTCGCATTCTCCAAGTCCCCCGCTTTCCCATACCCATCGACCAGTGCAGTCCACGTGACCACATCCCTCATGGTACTTCCATCAAACAGCTTCCGCGCACTCTCCAAATCACATACCGACGAATAAAACTCGATCAACGCGCTAACCACAAAAGGGTCGACCTCATACCCGAGCTTAACGACATGTGCATGGACCAGCAAACCAATAGCTTTCGAATCGGGACCCATAAAGACGCAAGCTTTGATCAGTGGCGGGTAAGTATAGTTATTGCCCTCGACCCCAGAATGCAACATATCCGTGTACAACGACACCGCCGTAACAGGGGACCCGGATTGCACGTGACCTCTGATCATGGTGTTGTACATGAAGGTGCTGCGGCAACGGAGGTGCTCGAAAACGGAGCGGGCGTAAGAGAAGAAAGAAGGGTCGCCGGAAGTCGCGGCGGCGGAGAGCAGAGGTCCGATGGCGGATGGGTTTCCGGGGAAGTGGAGCTTGAGGACGTGGGCGTGGAGCTGCTTGAGTTGGCTCAGAGCTGTGCATGCTCTTGCGAGGGAAAGGAGGGTGGTGGTGGTTTGGCAGGACGTGATGGCCTTCTGGGTCATTGGCAATGGTCCGTCTGGTTCATCTTCTTGGTGTCGCTCCAACGAAAAAAGACCAATTTTTATCTTCGCACCTACGGGGTTGAACTTCTTAGGTGGACCAAATCCACCCCGTCATCGAACGTTGTGGCTCGACTTGCGAAGAGCACTAGGACCGTGGAAAGTTACGTGCAATGCTCGCTTCAATACTGCAAGTTTTCGTCAGCTTACTTTTAAGTGGCATCATTGGTAATTCTTCTCCGTCGCTTTCTGAACGCCGTGGCCATCGCCGATCGAGCTGTTCACTGCCTCGGAGTCTCGATCGCTCCTCTGTTCTGTTCTATTTTTCAGATTAGAGCGACCGAGGTGCTTTGCGTTTGCTCGATCCTTCTTGGCCGGCGCCTATCACCATCTTTGACGCCTCCAGGACATCAGCTCTCTAGTTTGATCGCCGTTTGTGACCAAGAGTCGCACCTTCAAGGCCATATCCACCACCACACGTAAGTCATCTGTTTTGCCCTACTTCTCGGCCAAGGACCATGAAGTGCCTCAAGCTCGTTCATTACTCCCTCGCTAGCTTCGATCTCCGTCATCCACACTTCGAGGAGCTTCTATAACCAACTTGATTACCAACCGCGACAAGGATTTGCTTATTTGACAAGGTAATACTTCGCCCTCAATTTTGATAAGCAAGAGATTGAGACGACGTCGAGGGAGACAAATCGAAAAGGTCATACTTCGCCCTCAAGCTCGTTCATTCCATCTGCATTGGGGGCCACATCGAAAAGGTTCGGATGTGGGGTTGTGGTCGATTTAAGGGTTTCAATTTGGGAATTTCCTTGCAAATTGCAATTTAGGGTTTAAAGTTTTGGGCAAAACAAATAATTGAGTTTATTTTTGGGCTATATATACTGATTGAACACGTCGGTGAGCCATGCCAAATAGAGAAAGTAATAAAAAAATGATTACGTCAGATTTCTGGTGACGATGGCACTTCAGTGATTTTTTTTAAAGTGACACTGAAATAACACAATCTTTGAGCTGGCAGGTTTTTAATGGGTTGATGACGTGGTATCCCATCTCCACCAAATATTTTTCAAGAATAAGACTTTATCAAATAGGTCAGTTCGGTTCAAGCTACTTTGCCTCTTCTGAGGTCTCATATTTTGTTTTGTTGTTATTCTCTTTTATTTGCTAATTAATGAGGAAATTTGACTGAATTTTTACATCTAATAGTTCTCTACTTTTTAAATTGACACAGTTCTTAATGAATGGAAATTTAATATATTCTATTCTTGAAAAGATTGAGAAACTCCTTGTGCCTATAGGGTTCGACAAAACGAGTATTGCTAAAAATTACTTGATAAATGCTTGCCAACTATATTCAGACGTATTTTTTTACTAGTGAGATCTAGGGTCAAATTCTTTGTGGATAAAAAATAAAGTAGGGTACCTATAATCACATTATTATTCGCGGGTAGCGATGACTAGAAATTTGACAATAAGACCAGTTGTAGTAACATCTCTAATAATAGCCGTGACATAGCAATTGTTGCCACTAATCATATAGTTTGCTGTAGCAAGTCATTTATAATCATTATATGCACAATAAATAATGTTATCTATACCAGCATGCCTATTTTTATATTAAAGTCTATCCATACTAATCTTGACCTCTGGTAATTGCGATCTCACTCTCAATCTCAAGAAAGGAAAAGAAAATGTGAAATACAAGTCGTAAAAGGGAGTTGATAAAATTAAAATAGATGGTTTTTATCTACCACGAGAGAAAGGAAACGAAAATAAAAATCACTAATTTACAAATAATAAAGTGCGGAATAGAAAATCGATAGCTTTATTATTTGAATCGCTCAACATAGCTTTGTCATCTTAATTTTCTATCCCTTGCAATAACCCCCTGGACCTCCAAAACTAATGATATAGCCACTTCGATATTGGTTCATACGGTGACGGTTCACCAAACCATAAACATTGGATCTATCCACCCACTCCTTCGTGTTATGAGAAGGAGGTAGGGATTTGCCATCCCATCGAACCCAATGGAGTCGTCGAAAGAAGGCGGCATGCTTCAAATTATCATCAGGCATGTGACCACTTCCCATTGGGGGACAGATCCCATTGCTTCCAGCTGAGCCAATTCCTCCCCAAGCTACGTATTGTGCGCCACCACGGAAATATGAAAATAGTTCCTTTGGCCAATAGCCTACTTTAAACTTTGCCTTGAACACAACCAACCACCAATTCCCAGTAAATTGATCCTGATTATAAAGAGCTATTGATAATAAGTGCTAATGGAAAAAATTGCAAAAATTATCTAACATGTATGCAATGATGGATTATATGCTTATATGGATAACTTACAGTAGGGTAGAATGATAGCGAAAAATTTTAATTTTAAGAACAAAACTTTAGTAGCTAATCTATTTTAGCAAAAAATCATTACCTTAAGTACCATGAAAAAGATCAAACATACCTGTTCGATATCAATTGCAAGCTCATATAGATCTCCACCATAAGTAGAAGTAGGTTTTAATATAAAACCGGGGGTTACTACCCTACTCACTTGGACGAAACCCGGACATAGTGCATTATAGCACCCATTGCGATGGCCATCACCTTATGAGGACAATGCTTTAGTCAATAAGATTCAAATAATCTTCAATTTCTAGTTTGGATTTCGAAAATAAGGGAAAAATGCTTTAGTTAAGAATTAACAATCATTCACAGCTCACCCGTCCAATATGTGAACAACCGAGAAATGGTATCGCCAAATAATTGTGGAGCAACCTAGAAAAATAACAGATTTTTCTCTCAAATCATTTTACCATATATTAAACTTATTATGTCCAAAAAAAATTATGGCATTAACTTACTTGAAAAATCACTTACCATCCAACCAGCTATAATCATGCTAACATTCTCCGAGGGACCAGATTCAATCCACACATGATGTGAAGTAAATTGATCAGGAGCAGTAGTTAGATTGAAGACCGTCACATGTCCACCCCCTCCATATTTAATATTTTCTACCATGAGGTCTGTTAGAGAAACCACCTACAAATGATAATTTGTAACTTAAACCACTTAGAAATGATAAATAATCTCATATTCACCTATGCCTACCGATCTTACTTTAAAAGTTGTATTGATTTTCTTTTACTACACAAATCATGGAAAGAATAGATCTTGAGATTGTACTAAGTGGACATTTGATATGTGGTCTCATGAAATTCATAGATATATAACCGCATTAGTAGATTTGAAAAGAAAAATCACTGATGTTATTGTATATGTGTAGATATGCATATGAGCACGGGAGAGAGTGACAGTACATGTTGATTTGGATTATGGTGATTTTGACCCAATGCCGCGACAGATGGTATCTTGGGCAAGGATCTTGCGCTCACCAAATCTTCTTTTGTTACTCGACGAATGGGTACCGTTCCAATGGGGCAAAGCTCTCTCAACCCAGATCTTACCGATTTTGCAATCGGAGAAGTTTTGCACAAGCTCACGTGTAGATTGGGCTCTTTCTACAAGAAGAAAAAACTGATCATAGAAGTATCAAGTAGACCATTTAACCTAAATTATTCAACATCGGTCCGCATATTCATCAGTTGATTTAAGAGCAAATGATAAATTTTTACCTGAACTTTATGATTCTTCAGTAGGGGATGATCGAGTGCTGGTTGTTTGTTGATATCAACACAGTCAATTGTGTCCCCTTCTTTAGTCTTGATAAAATCAAACAGAGTTAATCACTCGCCGAGTAACAATCGTATTTCGAAGATTAACCGGATAAATTGCAATACCTCTGTGAAATTTAAATGGGATTATTGCAAAAAATAAGGGGTTGAAGGAAAATTACCGTAAAAGTCTTGATGGATGGCTTGTTCATTATTCTAACCTGGCTTTCCAAATCTAAATCATCCTCGTCGGAAATATTTGCCATCTCACATGGAGAAAGACTGAAAAATAGGAGCAGCAACAGCACAAGTTCCAGATTTAGGTTCATGGTGATGAAAAGAAGCACAAAGTGAGGCCCTCTTCTTCAATCAATATTATTTGAGTTTGAGCACTGCAATGAGAAAATCTTTATTCTGCAAAATAAATATTATATACTGTGAGGTGTGAGAGGGATACACTTACTAAAACACCCATTTATTCTCTGTCTTAAAAAAAAAAATGTATTTAGTCAAAATGTTTTTGAAGATTTGATCTATTTGGCAAAGTGATTTTTATTTTAATACAATAGTGAATTATTTAACTTACAAAGCAAAATAAAATTATTCAAGCAAGTGTGGAAATTGGTACAAATTTAAGGAGTCGTGAATTGAAATGTTAGAGATTCAGTTTAAATTTGATTTACGATTTTGTCCCTCCCTTTATTAACGTTAAGCCATTGTAATTTCACCATGGGCTTTTTGATGGAGCTTAGTAGGAGAAGTTCTATGAGTTTTTTTATTATATACTCGCAAATGGGCAAGAAACTGACATTTAAAAGATGGTCAAAGATAATAGTTTTTGATTCCAAACATAGCAAAAGACAAATGTTTAAAAGGCTCAAAGTTTCCTTTGAATAATGCATGTTTGCCACTTGTCTCATTCTTTAATGATCATATCATGCATACTTATTGCAGCCAACGGTACTATACTCGACCAGAAAATATACATATCAACTTCAAAACAACAAATTTATTCATTAAGAAGAAAGGCATTTAAGGTGTGACTAGAATTAGAGCATGCTAAAGTTTTTCCGTAAATTAATGCAAACTCCTTCCACGTTCATTGCATGCATAACTAGTTCTAAGGCCTATCTATTGTCCATGACTAAAGTGTTATGTAATAAAGGTTACAAATTCAAAATGCAATGAAATTAAAAAAATATATATGAAACTGAAATTGAAAGAAGAAACCAGTGAAAAGTTATATGCTTCACAAGATACTTTTAGGTAGGGATTTATTGGAAAGAAACTTCTTGGGGGAGGCCGGGCAGGCCAACAATATATAATGAAGTACTTTTCTTTAATCCAAATAAATAAAAATTTCAAGTACTTAGAGAAAAAAAAGCTTTTAATGGTTTGATCTATTTGAGAAAGTAAATTTTAATTTTTGTGAAGTAACAGATTATTTAACTTATAAAGAAAAATAAAAATATCCAAGTGGGTTTGGAAAGCACTAGAAATTTAAGAAATCTAGAGATTCGGTCTATGTTTGAATTATGATTTTATCCCTTTATTGACATTATGCCATTATTATACTATATAAATGAGCACACGCGTTACATGTGTGCAAGAAACTGACATTTGGAAGATGGTCAATGGTAAATGTTTTTTAATGCAAGCATGGTAAACGATAAATGTTTAAGAGACTAAAACTTGTCTTTGATTAATGCATGTTTGCCACTTGTCCCTTATGGTCATACATGCATAATTATTGCCATAGCCAACATTATTCTCGACAACTAAATATGCATATAAACTTCAAAAACGACAGATTTATTCATTAAAGAGATAGGTAGTAGAGCATCGAGATGCTAAATTTTTTTTCCGTAAAGTAATGCATGCTTGCCATTTTGAAAAGAGTACATGACATTTGTTTGCAAACTCCTTCACGTTCGTCACATGCACAACCAAGGCCTATCTATATTGTCCAAGACTAAAGTGTTATGCAATAAAGGTTACAAATTCAAATTGCAAATGAAACTAAAAAAAAAAAATAGAGAAACTGAAATTGAAAGAAGAAGGTAGAGAAAAGTTATGTACGACACAAGGTACTTCTAGGTATAAATGGATCCAAAAAAAACTTCTTGGAGCGGCCGGGTTGACCAACGATATATAATGAAAAACTTTTCTTTATTATAAATGAATATAAAATTCAAGTATTTAGATAAAAAGTTTTTAAAGAATCGATCTATTTGAGAAAGTGAATTCTAATTTATATGAAATGACAGATTATTTAACTAAAAAAAAACGTTAGATATTTAGTTTATGTTTGAACTACGATTTTATCCCTCTATTAACATCATGCCATTATAATTTCACCATAGACTTTTGGTGGAACTTATTAGGAAAAGTTTTTCGAGCTTATTTTACTATATACTAGCAAATGAACGTACACGTTACATGCGTGCAAGAAATGACATTTGAAAGATGGTTAAAGATAAATGTTTTAATTACAATCATTAAAAACTTTTTCTCTAAAAGTTTAAGAGACTAAATATTATCTTTGAATGATGCATGCTTGCCACTATTAAATGCATGTTTTCCACTCGTCTCATTCTTCCATGGTCATATCATGCATAATTATTGCCGGAAACAAGGTTATTCTTAACGATCGGGCATACATATGAACCTCATGACGACAACTTTATTTATTAAAAAAAAATGCAATTGAGGTAGGACTAGAAATTATAACATCGAGATGCTAAAACTTTTCCCTAAAATAATACATGGTTGCCATTTTAAAAAGAGTACATGCTAGACATTTGTTTGCAAAACCCTCTTTTACGATCATCATATGCATAACTATTTCTAAGGCCTATCTATTGTCCAAGACTAAAGTGTTATGTAATAAAGGTTACAAATTAAAAATGCAAATGAAATTAATAGAAAAATAATAGAGATACTAAAAATTGAAAGAAGAATAAATGACGGAAGGTACATCCAGGTAGCAATGGATTCAAAAGGAATTTCTTGGGACCGCTGGTGTGACATCCCGGATTTTGACCCAATTTTGGGATTTAATAAACGTGTAATTCGTCAGTGTGCTTGTAGTAAATCTTGCCCGGGAGCTGATCACTCCCGATTATTGTTTTTAAATTTTGAGATTTTGCTAGAATCACACTCAATCGAATTTTGTCGTTATTTAGACCCCGAACTTGACAGTCGATTTTCAGGAGTTTTAGGACGAAATAAATCGGATGATGTCAATATTATTGTAGCCAACGTTGAGATTGTCAGGAATAATGGAAAAATGAGAGTTTTTGACCGAGTGTAAATTTGGATTAGTAGATCTCTCTCGTTATAGTTTGGTTCAATTAATTTGGCCTTTGTCCCTTTTTATATGCGAAGCTTATTTTGGACCGGTAGATCGTTTTCGGTATTGAATTTGGGCCATCGGATCGCAATTAATATTTGAATGTTTATATTTTTTTTCCCTCTCTCCTTTCTTTTCTCTCTCTCTCTCCTCCCTAATTTTCGGCCGGCTTGCCCATCTTGCGTCTGACTCCCCCCACGCACTCCTTCTCTCTCTCTCCTTTCTTTTCCCCTTTTTCTTTTCTTTTTTCCCTTTTTCTTTCTCCCTTTTCTTCTTCTCCTTCGCTGGCTTGCCCTCCCGAACGGCGACTGTTCTGCTGCTCCTTCTTGCTGCCCAATTGACGCCGGCTTGTCCTCGCCGGCCCAGCCACCGCCGCCTCGTGTCGTCGCGCCACCCCAGCTCCTCCCTGACCGAGCCGTGACCGCCTTCGCCGGCTTGCTCGCGCGGCGCGCAAGCAGCGCTCTCCGCTGGCCCAACTGCCGCGACCAAGCTCCGTTCGTCGCCGGAACCAGCGCCGCCACCTGCGACGCCGCCGTGCTGACCGTCGCCGCCGGCTTGAGCTCTCGCCACCCCTCAGCTCTCTCTCTCTCTCTCTCCACCACCACCGCTCCGGCTGACGCCCCCTCTCTCCCCTCCGCGCGTCGCCGCCTCCGGTGCCGCCAGTCACCGTCGTGTCTCACCCCAAGTAGCCGGTAACCCCTTTTTCTCCTTCTCTCTCTCTCTCTCTCTCTCTGTTTGGCCGTGAGAGGCCTTGAGCCGGAGGAGCTCCGCCGCCGCCATCACTGTTCCGGCGCGCATCCGTCGCCTCGCCCAGCCGTCCAGCCGTTCCATTTCTCTCTCTCTCTATCTCTGACCATGCCCCTCTCTCCCTCTCTAGGCCGTGGGTTAGCTTAGACCGTCACCGCCGCTCACGCCGTTCGCCGAAGCCGCCGCCGCCATTACTGTTCCGGCGAGGGATCGCCGCTGCCCAGTCCCTTTTCATCGCGTGTTCGGCTCGTTTCAAGATTAGGACATCCGGTGAGTTTGACCCTAAGCCTTAATTAGGACAATTTGGATTTCTAGACGGGTTTTAGGGGTTTATTAGGGTAATTAGAGGCTAAATGGTGGCTGCTATTAGGGGCTGATTTTGTGGTGTTTTTGGTGACCAAGGATGATTATTTGGTCGAGGTTTAGTGGCTGGTATAGCGCTGTGATGTGGCGAAGCGTAGGTGTCGGAATTTGGACAAAATGGTGGACTTAGTGAATGAAATTAATAACCCGTGTGGTGGCTGATTTAGTGGCTGTTCTATGGGCTTAGCGTGATAAATTAATGGAGGTTTAGTGGCCCGATAGGTATCGTTCAATGGCTGAACAGATTGGGTTAGAATGGTCCGGGTTCGGCGTAAGTTCGGGCCTTAAGTGTGGATTTTTGTGCGCGCCTCATTAGTTCTTGTGAGAGCTAATCCAAGTGAAGTTTTGGGGAGTTTAATGGAGCATTTTGAAGATGATTATTGGCCTAGACATTGCGGTATAGTGGCTGCCCGCGACGGGATTTAATTTGGGCAAGGCGCGATCAATTGAGGTCTAATTGTGCAATTACCGGGAATGATCGCATTGATCAATTGACTAGCTAAATGAGCCTTGTTGTGAATGATTTTAGGATGCCATGTTGCTTGTTTAGCGGGACTAGGATTGGAATGGCTTGGCGGACCTTGAATGCGCAAGTTCTTGTTGACCCGGTTGTGTGAATTTTGTGCATGAATTGCGTGTTAAGTTGATGCCATGGTTGAATTGAATTGATTGTCTGATTGGGCATGTTAATTTATGGAGCTGAAGATGCGCGGTGCAAGTTGAACATGTTACATTGTGATTCGCGCATGTGAATGCCCAAATGTGAATGTATAACCATGAATGTGCATCTCATGCATTGACACGCCATGTGCATATACGAGCGTGCCCGAATGACATGTGTATTGTGATCACCTAAAATGCCCTGATGCGTCTTACGCGGGGTTCAGATAAAATTGGTGCCTGTGAATGTGTGATCACAATAAACCCTGATACGTTTTACGCGGGGTAGTGAACCCGTCCTGAGGCGTGTTACGCGGGACGTTGCCCGGTTTACCGGAAGATGACCAACCTAAGGCGTTTTATGCGGGTAATGTGTCATGAGCCTGATGCGTTTTATGCGAGCCAGAGATCGATCTTGAAGTGATAGACCTGATGCGTTTTACGCGGGTCGGACCTGATGTGTTTAACGCGGGTCCGAGGAGAAATTGGTAAATGGCAGAGTGCTAGCATGCAAGTGTGCGTTAATGCATTGTCGAGACATGACATGAATGCGAACTTGAGCACGTGCATTGCATACATCGGGATTAAGCGATATGTGTATTTGTACTGCGATCTAGCTGCTATCGTACTGTTGTGCTTATATTTATAGAATGCCTAACCTGCAGGGTCGAGTACGAATTAGATTTAGGCCCGAGGGCCTGAGTCAGTTTATGATTTGATTTGTGTGTTATTTAGTACTTATCAGGAGGTGCACGTTAGCCTAGTTTAGGTTTAGGGAATTACTCGTTGAGATTTATTCTCACGGTTGTTTAAACCCAAATTTTCAGACCCCCAGTTTTGAGGATGGCAAACATACCGATGCATTTTGGAAGGAGCCCAACTAGTAGTAGTGCTTGATCACTGAGCCACGTACCCCCCCCTTTTACGTTGGTGGCTGTTGAATCGTTTTTGATTTTTGGGCGTAGACTGTACATGAATATTGTATATGTTTCCCGATGTCAAAGCAAGTGTATAATTGTTCATACTGGTTGTTGTATGGCTATCCTTGGTTATGTGTATTTTAATGTACGGGTGGTTTTAATTACTTTCGCATGTGCTTTAAATCTCTGTATTGGGCGTTGGGTCGGCGACGCGTTCTGGGACGTTGCACACGAATTGACCTTTGCGAGGGATGTAGCGCGCTGTAGAGTGCGGGGCGTGACAGCTGGGTTGGCCGATAACATATAATGTGGAAATTTTATGTAATCCAAATGAATATAAATTTCAAGTATTTAGAGAAAGAGCTTTTAAATATTGATCCATTTGAGAAAATGAATTTTGAAATTTATGTGAGATAACAGATTATCTAACTTACAAGGAAAAATAAAAATATTCAAGTAATTTTGGAAAGAGCTAGAAATTTAAGGAATCTTGAAAGTAAGAGATTCAGCTTACGTTTGAATTGTGATATTGTCCCTCTATTATCGTAATGCCATCATAATTTCACCATAGGCTTAATGGAGTTTATTGGGAAAAGCTCTTTGAGTTTATATTAATTGTTTTGAAATTTTGAAATTTTTTTTCTTTTTCTTTTTCTTCTTCTAAGTACGGTGAAGGTGGCAAGGCCCTTGCTGACCCTTGCTAGACTTGGAAGAAAACAAAAGAAAGAAAGAAAGAAAAAATAAAAGAAAAAAGTAGAAAAAAAATTAAAAATTCAAAAAATATTATTAAAAATTGTTTACGTTAGCCTAGCCTTCTTATGTGGCACTACCAGCATCCACAATAGTGATTTCCAATTGAAATTGACCGGATGAATTCAATTGGCAAACTGTGAAAATATTTAGGACTCAATTGATAATCTTTTTTAAGTTCAAATCAATTGGCAAAATTGAAAGGATCTTTTTCGGATCTTTTCGTCCTATTTTTGTTTTTGTTTTTGAAATTTTTTATTTAATTTTATGACTGAACTGACAAAAATGCAATATTAATTTAGGACTTTTTGGACAATTTTCCTATTAAATGAGTCCCAACTCCTTGACAGTCAAATCTTAGTGATAGAGGAAGCAACATAATATGCTTTGGTGGCTAGCTTTAATAAACCACCGGATGAAAAATGGAGCTACTAAGCTTGAACTATCAAGGTTTGGGCACTCCCTTGACAATCCAGAATCTTAGAGCCTTCGTTGCTCAAAAGAAGCGCAACTTAATTTTCTTGGTGGAAACTAAGAATCATGGAGCAATTGCAAAAAGAGTAGCATCTCAGGTTTTAGAATCACTTTGTTGTTAATCCAGCGAATTGGAGGTGGGTTAGCTATCCTGTGGGATGATTAGGTAAAATTGATATAGAGTTTGCTTCAGCATATTTTATGGACTTAATTGTAATTTCAGGAAGATAAAAAGTGGATGAGAGTTACATTAGTGCATGCCCCTATTGATTATCAAGAGAGATCCCTTCTATCAATCTTCAGTAGATAAGCTCTCTTAATTCCCTTCCTTATGTTTGTTTGGAAGATTTTAATGAAATACTTTACTACTAGGAGAAAGAAGGGAAAAGAAAAGCAAAACATTATCATCTAATGGCTTTAGGAGATTTTTGAACTCGTGTATTAATGGACATTGGATGCAAGGGAAGTGCCTTCACTTGATTAAACAATAAAGAAGGGGAAGACTTTGTAAAGAAGATATTAGATAGGGTGTTGAGCAATGTGGAATAGTGGGGAGAAGGATACTAGAAGAGGCAAAAGTTATGTATGACGCCCACTTTAGTGCTAAAAGTTTTCATCGGCTCACTTAAGTGCCAAATCAAAGAAAAAACGATCACTTAAGTGATTCCGGCGAGAAATTACGTCGCTTTTATAATTCAAAATTTTATTTGAGGCAGCATTTTCTCTTAAAAACCAGTCCACGTGGATAAATACTTTTGTAAAAGGACGTCGTTCCTCCGAAATTCATTTTATATCTTCTTCGCCTTCTTCTCCCGTGACATCCCGAATTTCGGCCCATTTTTGGAATTTATAAAACGTGTAATTCGTCAGTGCGCTTATAATAGAATCTCGCCCGAGAACTGATCACTCTCGGATTTTTGTTTTTAAAAATAGAGATTTCATTAGAATCGCGCTCGATCGAATTTGGCCGTTATTTAGACCCCGGACTTGGCAGTCGACTTTCGGGAGTTTCGGGACGAAATAAATTGGACGATGTTAATATTATGGTAGCCAGCATTGAGATTGTCAGGAATTATGGAAAAATGGGAGTTCTTGATCATGTGCGAATTTGGACTAGTAGACCTCCCTCGTTATAGTTTGTTCTAATTAATTTGGCCTTTGTCCCTTTTTATATGCGAGGCTTATTTTGGACCGGTAGACCATTTTCGGTTTTGAATTTGAACCTTCGGTTTGCAAATAATATTTGAATGTTCAAATATTTTCTTTTATTTCCTCTCTCTGTCTCTCTCTCTCTCTGACCCCGCGCGCGTCTTTCCCCCTCTGCAGACATCCCCTCAACACCCACCCCCACCTACTCTCTCTCTCTCTTCTTTTCTTTTCTTTCCTTCTTTTTCTTTTCTTCTTCTTCTTCCTCCTTCTTCGCCCGCGACTGGTTCTGCTCCATTTTGCCCAATCGCCATTCGCCGCTCGGCTGCCCTCCGCCTCCGCCTGAGCCCGCCTGACCACCGGTCACCGCCCCGATTGTCCCCTTCCTCTCCCTCACGTGCGTGCGACGGCAAGCCGTCGCCGCTGCCCTCCGCGCCCGACGTGGCCTAGCCGCGCCTGGCTGTCGCTGCCGTCGTCCCCATCGCTCCGACTGCCGCCGTTGCCACCGCGAGCTAGCTTAGCCACTACTCGAGCTCGCCGCGCCCGGTCCCCTCAATCCGCGAGCTCGCCACACCTGGTCACCGCGGTTCGCCGGCTCGCCGCGCTGCCCCGTCGCCGCCGCGAGGTCGCCGGTGCCGTCGCTGTGGACCGCCGTCCCCCTCACCTTAGCCGGTAGCCCCTCCTCTCTCCTCTCCGCCCTGTGAGCCTCCTCCCCCTCTCTCCCTCTCTGTTTTGGCCGTGAGAGGCCCTCGCCGGAGGAGCCCCGCCGCCGCCGTTACTATTCCGGCGCGGGTCCGCCGCCTTGCCTAGCCGTCCAGCTGCCCCATTTCTCTTTCTCTCGCTGATCGTGTCTCTCTCTCATTCTCTAGGCCTTGGAATCGTCTAAACCATCGCCTAGGCTCGCGCCGTTCGCCGGAACTGCCGCCGCCATTACTGTTCCGGCGAGGGGTCGCCGCTGTCCAGCCGCCATCGGCGCGTGTTCGGCTCGGTTTGAAGCTTAAGACACCCGGTGAGTTTGACCCTAAATCCTAATTAGGATTATTTGCATTTCTAGACAAGTTTAGGGGTTAAATTAGGGTAATTTAGGGATTATTATGCAAAGGATGGTAGGGGTTGATGTTGCGGCTGATTTGGTGAATTATAATGACCGGTTGATGAGGTTTTGCAGCTATGTAAGTGCCGAGAGATGGCTGGTCAGGTTTGGAATGGAATAGCTCAAGTTTGGGGAAATTCGGGTCTAGAAGGCGGATTCTAGTGCGTGCCTTAATTGGCATGATGGTGGTTGATTAAAATGGTATCTTGGGGAGTCTAATGGGACATTTTGAGGTTATTAAATGGCCCGGCACGATCAATTTAGTGGCTGTCCATATCAGGTTTGAATCGGATAAGGCGCGATCAATTTGGAGGTTAAATTGTGGAGATTGTTAAGGGCCGATGTCGTGGCTGATTTGATGGTGTAGCGTGATCATTTTATTGAGGTTTAGTGGCCCGAGAGATTTTGTTCATTGGCTGGAAATTATTGGATCGGAACGGCCCGAGTTCGGCTATGTTCGGTTTCGATTGTGGACTATTGTGCGCGCCTCGCATCTATTCTTTACGGTGGGTGTTCTGGATGATATTTTAGGGAGTTTAAATCGAGCCTTAGAAGATTTATATAGACCTAGGAAGACTCGTGTGGGGGCTATCCACACTTAGGCTGACTGGGGCGAGGTGTGATCGATTGAGGCTTAGTAGTGCAATTAGTGAAATTGATGGATAGATTGAGTTAGTGATTGAATGGCCTCTAATTGGGAGTAATTTGACAATGTCGTGACATGTTTAGTGTGGCTAAGAACGGAGTGGCTTGGTAGGCCTTGATTGCGCGGTATTATGTGGAACGGTTTATGTGATTGATGCGTGTGAACGGTGTACCGTGCTTGAGTGCTTGATTAATTATGTCCTCGGTGGAGTTCGACAAGTAGTTGTGAGCGGATGATGAGGAAGTGGGTTTGTGAGTGAATTTGACACTAGCGTGGTGATGTCGTATCACGTGTCTAATGGGACTAAGAATGGAATCGCTTGACGGGCCTCGAATGCCAGAGTTGTTGTTAACCCAGTTGTGTGGATTGTGCAGGGATTGTGTGTCAAGTTGATGCCATGGCTTATTTGAATGGATTGTCTGATTGGGCATGTTGATTTATGAAATTGAATATGCGTGGTGCAAGTGCGCATGATTGCATCGTGATTTGAGTAAGTGGTACGGTGCAAGTGAATGTCTAGATGTGAACGTTATGGCCATGAATGTGCATCTCATGCATTGACACGCCATGTGCATATATGAGCGTGCCCGAATGACATGTGCATTGTGATCACCTAAAATGCCCTGATGCGTCTTACGCGGGGTTCAGATAAAATTGGTGCCTGTGAATGTGTGATCACAATAAACCCTGATGCGTTTACGTGGGGTAGTGAACCCGTCCTAAGGCGTGTTACGCGGGACGATGCCCGGTTTACCGGAAGATGACCAACTTAAGGCGTTTTACGCTGGTAATGTGTCATGAGCCTGATGCGTTTTATGCGGGCCAGAGATCGATCTCGAAGTGATAGACCTGATGCGTTTTACGCGGGTCGGAGGAGAAATTGGTAAATGGCAGAATGCTAGCATGCAAGTGTGCGTTACTGCATTATTGAGGCATGAACATGAATACAAGCACGAGCATATGCATCACATGAGTCGAGACCGAGTGATATGCGTATACGTGCCGTAATCTAATTCCTTTGGTGTTGTGGTGATTGTATATATATGAAATGCCTAACCTGCAGGGTCCAGTATGAATTAGACTTAGGCCCGAGGGCCTGAGTCAGTTACGTTCTGATTTATGCTTCGTTTAGTGCTCGTCAAGAGGTGCACGTTAGCCTAGTTTAGGTTTAGGGAATTACTCACTGAGATTATTCTCATTGTTGTTTAAACCACATTTTCAGACCCCCAGCCTTGAGGATGGCAGGTGTACCGAAGTGTTTTGGGAGGAGCCCCGGCTAGTCGAGTGGCCTTGAACCGCTTTTGATTTTTTTTTGAATTGGGCTGTAATTGAATATTGTGTATGGTGCCCAGTATCAATGCAAGTGTAATTGTTCATGTTGTTTGCTGAGTGGCTATCCTTGGTCATTTGGTTCAAAACAGTTCGGGTAGTGTATTGCTTCCGCGTGTGCTTTAATCTCTGTGTTGGGTGTTGGGTCGGCGACGTGTCCTGGGACGTCGCACTTGTAATCGACCTTGGAGGGATGTTCGCGCGTCATAGGGTTTGGGGCGTGACATCTCCTCCTTCACCATCCTCCCCACCACCGCCCATGGAACCACCACCCACCACACCCAGCATTGCCACCTCCTCCACTACCTCGACGAGTTTGACAACCGCAGTGAGAGCATTGCTGTCTACCCATCCATCTACTTCGAGGACCCCCACCTCCACAATGCCTACATCACTCTCCAAGCCTTGAAGTAGGGCATCATCTCCGACCCCAACAACTTCACCGCCAACTGGGTCGGTCCCTTTGTCTAAGATATTTTTAAAGTAACAGTTAAGTGATTCGAATAAAAAATTCTGATATTAAAGTGAGCGTACCGTACATAACTTTTGACACTTTTAGTGTCATTTTCCCATGTTCGTAGAGAAATGCAAAGAAAATTGTAAAATTTATCATGAAAGTACAATTAAATTTTAAAACTTTTAAAAAGTGCAATTAAGTCTTAAAATATATCAAATTAATGCAATCAAGTTATTTTGTTAACTCCGTTTAACTTGGCTTACAAAAAATGTTGACTTGACTTTGTTTTTAATTTTTATCTCACTTTTGTGGCAATAACGTGACTAAAACATGAAACACAAAACTAAAACGACATCATTTTAGTCCAAATATTATTTAATTTATATTAAGATAAGCAAACTTAAAAAAAACACACAAAAAAGGAATCTAAGTGAGGGTTGTTGGCCTTTGGCTAGGAACCATTTGCCCACTTCGCTGGCCCTCGTCAACGATGGTGGGATGCAGGCGGCAAGGGCTAATTTGATTTTTAATACAAATTTTATTTAATTTATATTAAAAATAAGTAAAATTAAAAAAAGAAAAAAAAATGAAAACGCAGTTTAGTCATGTCAATGCCACAAAGGATAGAGAAAATAAAAAAAAACTAACGTCAACATTTTTCGTTAATCAAATTTGACGGAATTAATGGAAGGATGTGATTGCATCAATTTGACAAGTTTTAGAATTTAATTGAGCTTTGAAATTTTTATGACTCAATTGTACATTTATGACAAAATTTTGAACTTCTAGTACATTTATCTCATATTTTTATGTACACACAAAGCATTATTCTACATGTGAGAACCACATGATGCAATAAATTGCATGTACTGGTTCTATATGTATTGAATGTAATTAATTAATTTGCCTATAAATGATATGAGCATAGCGTTTGTGCTAAACTAAATTTGGACAATCGAAATTAATAGGTCCTATATAAATCCCATTAGGTCCTATCCATATTGAGTTTAATATATAATAGATCCATTGAATATTTGCTCACAACTAGGTCAATAAATCGAATCACGATAACTTAATATTATGGGCTCGGACAGATCTTACGCGATTACACCCGATCTATCTATTCAAATCTAGACAAGAATATATCCCCATATATTGGATCTCAAGCAAGGACATTCATATCGGATTTGACTGATCTACAACTTTTCACATAGACCACATGATAAATGATTGTGATTTTGGCAGAGTCGTTCTTGGGAATCGAATCATATTGAAAAATATATCAATGCATCAAGCGGTTAGTAACTACTTACAGAGAAAAGGTAAATATGTACATGTAATGTAAGTAGTAGTTTTCTATATCATTAATAACTTATAACTAAAAAATACTTTGCAATACAGTAGTTGTGACCTTCCTCCTTGATAGTGATCATGGGACGTAATTTCTTCATCATACTAATATAGTTATATGTGGGCAAAACAAGTACTTACCGAGCAATTAATAATTTTTTAGGAAAAGTGCCAAAAAAGTCCTAAACCTTTTGCATTAGTGCCAATTTAGTCCTAAACCTTTTTTTGTGCCAATTCAGTCCTAAATCTTTTGAAATGATGCTAATTTAGTCATAAACCTTTTTTTGGTACCAATTAAGTTCTAAACCTTTTAAATTGGTGCCAATTCAGTCCTAAACCTTTTGTTTTTGTGCTAATTTAGTCTTCGCGGCGAATTTTGATAGGAATTTGCTGATGTGGACGCCTGCCGGCTGGCGACCGGTCACCGGCGCTGACGTGGCGCTAACGTGGACAACTTAAATAATATTTTAATATTTTTTTGAATTATTATTTTTTTTCTTTTTTTTTGGGTTTCTCCTTCCTCTAGCCGGTCGTCGGTCTGAGCTCACCGGCTAGAGGCCAGAGGCCGGTGAGCTCGACCTTGCTGGCCACTGGCAAGAACGGCCTCTTCAGATCCGGCGAGGCCGGGCCTCTGCTGACCATGGCAAGGCTCGAGCCCTCGCCATGGTCGGGTGAGGCCCAACCTCGCCAAATTTGGCAAGGTCGAGCCTCGCCCAGCCGCGGGCGAGGCAAGCTCTTGCCGCGGCCTCCGGCGAGGGCTCGAGCCTTGCCATGGTTAGGGGAGGCCCGACCTCGCCGGATCTGGCGAGGTTGCCCTTGCCAGTGGCCGGCGAGGTCGAGCTCACCGGCCTCTGGTCTCTGGGTCCGGCGACCGGCTAGAGGAAGGAGAAACCAAAAAAAAATAAACGTGGAAAAAAAAGGAAAAAAAAATAAAAATTCAAAAAATATTAAAATATTATTTAAGTTGTCCATGTCAGCGCCACGTCGACGCCAGTGACCAGTCGCCGGCTGGTAGGCGTCTACGTTAGCAAATTCTGATCAAAATTGGCCGGAAGGACTAAATTGGTATAAAACAAAAGGTTTAGGACTAAATTGGTACCAATTTAAAAGATTTAGGACTTAATTGGCACCAAAAAAAGGTTTAGGACTAAATTGGCATCAATGCAAAAGGTTTAGGACTGAATTGGCACCAAATAAGGTTTAAGACTAAATTGGCACTAATGCAAAGGGTTTAGGCATTTTTTTGGCACTTTTCCCGTAATTTTTCTCATTATTTGGCTAGTACTTTTATACTAAGAATAGTAAGTTCGAACTCTTTCTATGGCCGGTGGACAACTTGTCAAAATCGACAGTGATTTCTCACGTAAAAACATCTTATACCATTTCAATAACTAGTAATTTTTTCGATCAATCACCAATCTAATAGGAAAGAGTATTAACGATGATAGCTTAATAACATTACTAGTAAGCTTTTAAGACGAGAAATTAGTAATTGATACCAGAAAAATTCAGCGACATTCACAAGTGTGACTAGTGACCCTTCCTTGATAGAAAGGTAAAAATTGAAAAACTTTCTTATAGCCACAATAACCTTTTTTAATTTCATTTATGTCTTTTTTTTATATAAACAAATCAAATCAGTGAAAATACAAGTAATGGGCAATTTCGACCATTTTTGGAGCCGGGGCTTTGAGTTTCCTTCCTGCTCCGATCCTTCTCTCTTTCTGGTCGAACGGAGGAGGCCGGAGATCGGGACGGCACCACCGTGAAGATCACTGGAAGTGGTACGGTCGAGCATCCCCACCATCATTCTGGGGGTGCCGGTTGTGTCCAGCTTCTTGTCGTTCTCAGGAGCTCCAGGTTAATTCTCACTGTTCTCCGCAGCATTCATGTCTCGAGTGCATTTCACTGTTGGACTTGTCGAGTTTCAATTTTTTTTGAGCCCGAAGAAGCATATGAAGGTGCTGGTTTCCACTTTGCTGTCTTCCTTCTTAAGGGTTTAGATTCTCTCTCTCTCTCTCTCTCTCTCTCTCTCTCTCTCTCTCTCTCTCGTAGTTTAGTGAGAGTTCCGTACTGTGTTACTCTGTACAGCAATGAGATTTGTGCTTCTGATTTAGCCCTTAAGTTGGTATCCTGAATTGCATTTATTTTAAACAATGAAATTGGAGCATCTCTTGATACTTCATGAGCTGGTAATCTGTGCGTGGCTGGTTGATATTTGATCAGAAATTGGATTCTCTCTAGGAAGAGAAGGTCCAATTTTTACAAAAATAGAATCTATTAAATTTGACTGAATTTTTACATCTAATAGTTCTCTCCTTTTTAAATTGACACAGTTCTTATTAAATTGAAATTTAATAGATTCTATTTTTGAAAAGATTGAGAAACTCCTTGTGCCTATAGGGTTCGACAAACTGAGTATTGCTAAAAATAACTTGATAAACGCTTGCCAACTATATTCAGACGTATTTTTTGACCAATGAGATTTGGGGTCAAATTCTTTTTGGATAAAAAATAAAGTAGGGTACCTATAATCACATTATTATTTGGGGGTAGCGATGACTTGAAATTTGGCAATAACACCAGTTGCAGTAACATCTCTAATAATAGCCGTGACACAGCAATTGTTGCCACGAATCATATAGTTTGGGATAGTAAGTCATTTATAATCATTATATGCACAATAAATGATTTTATCTATACCGGCATGCCTATTTTTATATTAAAGTCTATCCATACTAATCTTGACCTCTGGTAATTGCGATCTCACTCTCAATCTCAAGAAAGGAAAAGAAAAAGTGAAATACAAATCGTAAGAGGGAGTTGATAAAATTAAAATAGATGGTTTTTATCTACCACGAGAGAAAGGAAACGAAAATAAAAATCACTAATTTACAAATAATAAAGTGTGGAATAGGAAATTGATAACTTTGTTATTTGACTCGCTCAAGATAGCTTTGTCATCTTAATTTTCTATCCCTTGCAGTAACCCCCTTGACCTCCAAAACAAATGACATAGCTACTTCGATATTGTTTCATATGGTGATGGTTCACCAAACCATAAACATTGGATCTATCCACCCACTCCCTCGTGTTTTTTGAAGGAGGTAGGGATTTGCCATCGGATCGAATCCAATGGAGTCGTCGAAAGATGGCGGCATGCGTCAAATTATCATTAGGCATGCGACCACTTCCCATTGGGGGACAAATCCCACTGCTTCCAGCTGAGCCAATTCCTCCCCATGCTATGTACTGTGAGCCATCGCGCAAATATGAAAATAGTTCCTTTGGTCAGTTGCCTACTTTAATCTTTGCCTTGAACACAACCAACCACCAATTCCCAGTATTTCAATCCTAATTATAAAGAGCTATTGATAATAGGTGCTAATGGAAAAAATTGCAAAAATTATCTAACATGGATGCAATGATGGATTATTTGCTAATATGGATAACTTACAGTAGGGTAGAATGATAGTGAAAAATTTTAATTCTTAGAACAAAACTATTAGTAGCGAATATATTGTAGCAGAAAATTATTACCTTAAGTACCATGAAAAAGATCAAACATACCTGTTTGATATCAATTGCAAGCTCATATAGATCTCCACCATAAGTAGAAGTAGGTTTTAATATAAAACCGGGAGTTACTTCCCTACTCACTTGGACGAAACCCAGACATAGTGCATTATAGCACCCATTGCGATGGCCATCACCTTATGAGGACATTGCTTTAGTCAATAAGATTCAAATAATCTTCAATTCTAGTTTGGATTTCGAAAATAAGGGAAAAATGCTTTAATTAAGAATTAACAATCATTCACAGCTCCTTACCAAAAAAAAAAAAAACAATCATTCACAGCTCACCTATCTAATATGCGAACAACCGAGAAATGGTATTGCCAAATAATTGTGGAGCAACCTAGAAAAATAAGAGATTTTTCTCTCAAATCATTTTACCATATATTAAACTTATTATGTCCAAAAAAAATTATGGCATTAACTTGAAAAATCACTTACCATCCAACCAGCTATAATCATGCTAACATTCTCCAAGGGACTAGATTCAATCCACACATGATGTGAAGTAAATTGATCAGGAGCAGTAGTTAGATTGTAGACCGTCACATGTCCACCTCCTCCATATTTAATATTTGCTACCATGAGGTCTATTCGAGAAACCACCTACAAATGATAATTTGTAACTTAAACCACCTGGAAATGATAAATAATCTCATATTCACCTATGCCTACCGATCTTACTTTAAAAGTTGTATCGATTTTCTTTTACTACACAATCATGGAAAGAATAGATCTTGAGATTGTACTAAGTGGACATTTGATATGTGGTCTCATGAAATTCAAAGATTGTAACATCTCGAATTTCGACTCAATTTTCAGAATTAATGAAATGAGTCTTATTTATCATTCATTTTCGTAAGTCTCGCCCAGAGCTGATCACTCCCGGGATACTGACCAAATGGGAATGGCTAACTAGGAAAACGGTACGTGAGTCAGGGACCCGATCGCGAATTAGACACCGACTCCGAGAAACGATGAGGAAATATTTTGGGCCAATGTGGGCCGATCTTAGAAAAGTGACGGATTCGGTTTGGCCGAGGCTAACAATGTACGATCGGATAGCAGGTGATTCTGTAAGACAGAAAGTGCACGAGGCCAACCAGTCTCGATCTTCAACCGAACGATCGTGATTTCCGGAACTAGTGATAATTCCTCCCGTTCTCCTGGTAATCGAAGTCGTCATGACTCGGATAACCTTAGGTCGATACACGTAATCCCTAAACAGCCCCCCATTAGTGAGAGATTCGAAAAATTGAAATTGAACTAGTTTGATCGTAAAATTTGGTTCGGACTTCGAAGTCGATTTTTGAGGGCTTACAGGACTAGTTTCGCAAGGACGACGTCAAAATATGTTGGCCAATTATATATAGGGTTGATACGGTCGAAAAATGGAATTTTGGCTCGGAACAGGAAAATTACCGATTTGCCCCTAAGCCTAATTCTAGTATTCCGAATTTTTAGGAATTTTGGGGGTATTATTTAATGGGCATTATGAAGATGAGACAAGGCAATAATTCAAGAGAGGAAAAGACCAATAAGCCCCTCCATTATTGGTTAAGTGTGAATGATGGCCATTGGATCAAGGGGTAAGTGTGTTAAGCCCTTGGATTTTGGACACTTGGCATCCTCTCGCATCCACTCCCATAAATGCCATCTCACACACTCTCTCTCTCTTCATTCCTTCCCCTCCAAGTCAAGCCATCTCTCTTTCTCCCTCTCCATTTTCCTTGTTTGGCGTGAACACCGCCGCTCGGCGTGAGTCACCGTCGTTGCCTGAGACCGTCGTCGTCGCCATCACCGGAACGCCGCCGCTAGTCTTGCCGTTCACCGGCGATTAGCTGCCGTTTCTCGTCGTCTCGGCTTAGGATTAAGTTAGTAATTACCCCTAAATCTTAATTAGGCTTTTAAGCATTTCTAGACGGGTTAGGGTTGGATTAGAGGTGAGCTTGACCCATTGTTGTGCTCAGGGATGTTCATGTGGCTGTTGGATGTTAGTTTGGACATGATGGAATGAGTTTTGATGGTTGAAATTCGGCAGAATCAATTAAGGTTTGAATCCTTGAGGTTTGGTGTGATTCTCGGATTCGAGGTTACTGTACCCGTCCGGTTTGTTATTTTTGTGAAGAATTTTGTGGGCCGAATTTGAGGAAACTTTCTTCACGAAAGTTGCTCCCAACATCTTGAAGTATAACATAATTTAAATTTGGAGTTTTTGGAGGCCATTTGGATTGCACGAAAACCCATTTTCAGACTGTCTTCAAACTGCCCGGAACACTGTTCATCCCAACATTCTTGTCTTGCCAAATTTTTATAAAATTTTCCAGATCTATTTTCAATAAACTTCCTTTACAAAAGTTGTTGACGACTTTCTTGTCTATGACATATAAAAATTTCAAAGCTTTTCAAAGTGATTTGGGTGTTGAAAGAAATATATTTTGAGGACAAAACCGTCTGTTAGGGTGAACTGATTTTGGTCTGATTTCGAGGGACAAAAATGCATGGTTGCAGATTGAACCAGATTTCATGTTCTTCAGATATCAAAGCATTCCAAGATATGATTTCTCCATAGTTGAGCTCTTCAAAAATTTTCAACGAATTTTCCATGGTTCCAAATTTTGCATACATTGTGATGAGGCTATTGGAAACATTCAACTCTGAGGAAAAACTAGTCCTTAAGCAGTATCCGTGAATCTCTTCGCCTTCTTTGACCAATTTGGCATCCTCCACGGCACTCTCCAAATCAAACAGCTTCCGCGCACTCTCCAAATCACATGCCGACGAATAAAACTCGATCAACGCGCTAACCACAAAAGGGTCGACCTCATACCCGAGCTTAACGACATGTGCATGGACCAGCAAACCAATAACTTTCGAATCGGGACCCATAAAGACGCAAGCTTTGATCAGGGGCGGGTAAGTATAGTTATTGCCCTCGACCCCAGAATGCAACATATCCGTGTACAACGACACCGCCGTAACAGGGGACCCGGATTGCACGTGACCTCTGATCATGGTGTTGTACATGAAGGTGCTGCGGCAACGGAGGTGCTCGAAAACGGAGCGGGCGTAAGAGAAGAAAGAAGGGTCGCCGGAAGTCGCGGCGGCGGAGAGCAGAGGTCCGATGGCGGATGGGTTTCCGGGGAGGTGGAGCTTGAGGACGTGGGCGTGGAGCTGCTTGAGTTGGCTCAGAGCTGTGCATGCTCTCGCGAGGGAAAGGAGGGTGGTGGTTTGGCAGGACGTGACGGCCTTCTGGGTCATTGGCAATGGTCCGTCTGGTTCATCTTCTTGGTGTCGCTCCAACGAAAAAAGACCAATTTTTATCTTCGCACCTACGGGGTTGAACTTCTTAGGTGGACCAAATCCACCCCGTCATCGAACGCTGTGGCTCGACTTGCGAAGAGCACTGGAACCGTGGAAAGTTACGTGCAATATGCTCGCTTCAATACTACAAGTTTTCGTCAGCTTACTTTTTAAGTGGCGTCACTGGTAATTCTTCCCCGTCATTTTCTGAACGCCGTGGCCATCGCCGATTGAGCTGTTCACCGCCTCGGAGTCTCGATCCCTCCTCTGTTCTGTTCTATTTTTCAGATTAGAGCGACCGATGTGCTTTGTGTTTGCTCGATCCTTCTTTGCCGGCGCCGATCACCATCTTTGACGCCTCCAGGACATCAGCTCTCTAGTTTGATCGCCGTTTGTGACCAACAATCGCACCTTCAAGGCCATATCCACCACCACACGTAAGTCATCTGTTTTGCCCTACTTCTCGGCCAAGGACCATGAAGTGCCTCAAGCTCGTTCATTACTCCCTCGCTAGCTTCGATCTCCGTCATCCACACTTCGAGGAGCTTCTATAACCAACTTGATTACCAACCGCGACAAGGATTTGCTTATTTGACAAGGTAATGCTTCGCCCTCAATTTTGATAAGCAAGAGACTGAGACGACGTCGAGGGAGACAAATCGAAAAGGTTATACTTCGCCCTCAAGCTCGTTCATTCCATCTGCATTGGGGGCCAAGTCAAAACGGTTCGGATGTGGGGTTGTGGTCGATTTAAGGGTTTCAATTTGGGAATATCCTTGCAAATTGCAATTTAGGGTTTATATTTTTGGGCAAAACACATAGATGACGTTTTTTTTGGGCGATATATGCTGATTGAACACATCGGTGAGCCATGCCAAATGGAGAAAGTAATAAAAAAATGGTTACGTCAGATTTTCGGTGACAATGGCACTTAAGTGATTTTTTTAAAGTGACACTTAAGTAACACAATCTTTGAGCTGTCAGGTTTTTAATGGGCTGATGACATGGTATCCTATATCCACCAAATATTTTTCAAGAATAAGACTTTATCAAATAGGCCAGTTCGGTTCGAGCTACTTTGCCTTTTTGGAGGTCTCATATTTTGTTATGTTCTTATTCTCTTATATACACTAATTAATGAGGAAATTTGATTGAATTTTTACATCTAATCGTTCTCTCCTTTTTAATTTGACACAGTTCTTAATAAATGGAAATTTAATAGATTCTATTTTTGAAATGATTGAGAAACTCCTCGTGCCTATAGGGTTCGACAAAATGAGTATTGCTAAAAATTACTTGATAAATGCTTGCCAACTATATTCAGATGTATTTTTTGACCAGTGAGATCTAGGGTCAAATTCTTTTTGGATAAAAAATAAAGTAGGGTACCTATAATCACATTATTATTCGCGGGTAGCGATGACTAGAAATTTGGCAATAAGACCAGTTGCAGTAACATCTCTAATAATAGCCATGACATAGCAATTGTTGCCACTAATCATATAGTTTGCTGTAGTAAGTCATTTATAATCATTATATGCACAATAAATGATGTTATCTATACCAGCATGCCTATTTTTATATTAAAGTCTATCCATACTAATCTTGACCTCTGGTAATTGCGATCTCACTCTCAATCTCAAGAAGGGAAAAGAAAATATGAAATACGAATCGTAAAAGGGAGTTGATAAAATTAAAATAGATGGTTTTTATCTACCACGAGAGAAAGGAAACGAAAATAAAAATCACTAATTTACAAATAATAAAGTGTGGAATAGAAAATTGATAGCTTTATTATTTGAATCGGTCAACATAGCTTTGTCATCTTAATTTTCTATCCCCTGCAATAACCCCCTGGACCTCCAAAACTAATGACATAGCCACTTTGATATTGGTTCACACGGTGAAGGTTCACCAAACCATAAACATTGGATCTATCCACCCACTCCTTCGTGTTATGAGAAGGAGGTAGTAATTTGCCATCCCATCGAACCCAATGGAGTCGTCGAAAGATGGCGGCATGTGTCAAATTATCATCAGGCATGTGACCACTTCCCATTGGGGGACAGATCCCATCGCTTCCAGCTGAGCCAATTCCTCCCCAAGCTACGTATTGTGCGCCACCGCGCAAATATGAAAATAGTTCCTTTGGCCAGTAGCCTACTTTAAACTTTGCCTTGAGCACAACCAACCACCAATTCCCAGTAAATCGATCCTGATTATAAAGAGCTATTGATAATAAGTGCTAATGGAAAATATTGCAAAAATTATCTAACATGGATGCAATGATGGATTATATGCTTACATGGAAAACTTACGGTAGGGTAGAATGATAGTGAAAAATTTTAATTTTAAGAACAAAACTATTAGTAGCTAATCTATTTTAGCAAAAAATCATTACCTTAAGTACCATGAAAAAGATCAAACATACCTGTTCGATATCAATTGGAAGCTCATATAGATCTCCACCATAAGTAGAAGTAGGTTTTAATATAAAACCGGGGGTTACTACCCTACTCACTTGGACGAAACCCGGACATAGTGCATTATAGCACCCATTGCGATGGCCATCACCTTATGAGGACAATGCTTTAGTCAATAAGATTCAAATAATCTTCAATTTCCAGTTTGGATTTCGAAAATAAGGGAAAAATGCTTTAATTAAGAATTAACAATCATTCACAGCTCACCCGTCCAATATGTGAACAAACGAGAAATGGTATCGCCAAATAATTGCGGAGCAACCTAGAAAAATAAGAGATTTTTCTCTCAAATCATTTTACCATATATTAAACTTATTATGTCCAAAAAAAATTATGGCATTAACTTACTTGAAAAATCACTTACCATCCAACCAGCTATAATCATGCTAACATTCTCCGGGGGACCAGATTCAATCCACACATTATGTGAAGTAAATTGATCAAGAGCAGTAGTTAGATTGAAGACCGTCACATGTCCACCTCCTCCATATTTAATATTTTCTACCATGAGGTCTGTTAGAGAAACCACCTACAAATGATAATTTGTAACTTAAACCACCTAGAAATGATAAATAATCTCATATTCACCTATGCCTACCGATCTTACTTTAAAAGTTGTATTGATTTTCTTTTACTACACAAATCATGGAAAGAATAGATCTTGAGATTGTACTAAGTGGACATTTGATATGTGGTCTCATGAAATTCATAGAGACATAACCTCATTAGTAGATTTGAAAAGAAAAACCACTGATGTCATTGTATATCTGTAGATATGCATATGAGCATGGGAGAGAGTGATAGTACATGTTGAATTGGAGAATGAGGACTTTGCCCCATTGCCGCGACAGATGGTATCTTGGGCAAGGATCTTGCGCTCACCAAATCTTCTTTTGTTACTCGACGAATGGGTACCGTTCCAATGGGGCAAAGCTCTCTCAACCCAGATCTTACCGATTTTGCAATCGGAGAAGTTTTGCGCAAGCTCACGTGTAGATTGGGCTCTTTCTACAAGAAGAAAAAACTGATCATAGAAGTATCAAGTAGACCATTTAACCTAAATTACTCAACATCGGTCTGCATATTCATTTGTTCATTTAAGAGAAAATGATAAATTTTTACCTGAACTTTATGATTCTTCAGTAGGGGATGATCAAGTGCTGGTTGTTTGTTGATATCAACACAGTCAATTATGTCTCCTTCTTCAGTCTTGATAAAATCAAATAGAGTTAATCACTCGCCGAGTAACAATCGTATTTCGAAGATAAACCGGACAAATTGCAATACCTCAGTGAAATTTAAATGGGAGTATTGCAAAATATAGGGGGTTGAAGGAAAATTACCGTAAAAGTCTTGATGGATGGCTTGTTCATTATTCTAACCTGGCTTTCCAAATCTAAATCATCCTCGTCGGAAATATTTGCCATCTCACATGGGGAAAGACTGAAAAATAGGAGCAGCAATAGCACAAGTTCCAGATTCAAGTTCATGGTGATGAAAAGAAGCACAAAGTGAGGCCCTCTTCTTCAATCAATATTATTTGAGTTTGAGCACTGCAATGAGAAAATCTTTATTCTGCAAAATGAATATTATATACTGTGGGGTGTAAGAGGGATACACTTACTAAAACACCCATTTATTCTCCGTCTTCAAAAAAAAATGTATTTAGTCAAAATGTTTTTGAAGATTTGATCTATTTGACGAAGTGATTTTTTATTTTAATACAATATTGAATTATTTAACTTACAAAGCAAAATAAAATTATTCAAGCAAGTGTGGAAATTGGTACAAATTTAAGGAGTCGTGAATTGAAATGTTAGAGATTCAGTTTAAATTTGATTTATGATTTTGACCCTCCCTCTATTATCGTTAAGCCATTGTAATTTCACCATGGGCTTTTTGATGGAACTTAGTAGGAAAAGTTCTATGAGTTTTTTTATTGTATACTCACAAACGGGCAAGAAACTGACATTTAAAAGATGGTCAAAGATAACAGTTTTGGATTCCACACATAGTAAAAGACAAATGTTTAAAAGGCTCAAAGTTTCCTTTGAATAATGCATGTTTGCCACTTGTCTCATTCTTTAATGATCATATCATGCATACTTACTGCAGCCAACGGTACTATACTCGACCAGAAAATATACATATCAACTTCAAAACAACAAATTTATTCATTAAAAAGAAAGGCATTTAAGGTGTGACTAGAATTAGAGCATGCTAAAGTTTTTCCGTAAATTAATGCAAACTCCTTCCACGTTCATTACATGCATAACTAGTTCTAAGGCCTATCTATTGTCCATGACTAAAGTGTTATGTAATAAAGGTTACAAATTCAAAATGCAATGAAATTAAAAAAATATATATGAAACTGAAATTGAAAGAAGAAACCAGAGAAAAGTTATATGCTACACAAGATACTTTTAGGTAGGGATTTATTGAAAAGAAACTTCTTGGGGGAGACCAAGTAGGCCAACAATATATAATGAAGAACTTTTCTTTGATCCAAATAAATAAAAATTTCAAGTATTTAGAGGAAAAAAAGCTTTTAATGGTTTGATCTATTTGAGAAAGTAAATTTTAATTTTTGTGAAGTAACAGATTATTTAACTTATAAAGAAAAATAAAAATATCCAAGTGAGTTTGGAAAGTGCTAGAAATTTAAGAAATCTAGAGATTCGGTCTATGTTTGAATTATGATTTTATCCCTTTATTGACATTATGCCATTATTGTACTATATAAATGAGCACACGCGTTACATGTGTGCAAGAAACTGACATTTGAAAGATGGTCAATGGTAAATGTTTTTTAATGCAAGCATGGTAAACGATAAATGTTTAAGAGACTAAAACTTGTCTTTGATTAATGCATGTTTGCCACTTGTCCCTTATGGTCATACATGCATAATTATTGCCATAGCCAACAGTATTCTCGATAACTAAATATGCATATAAACTTCAAAAACGACAGATTTATTCATTAAAGAGATAGGTAGTAGAGCATCGAGATGCTAAATTTTTTTCCGTAAAGTAATGCATGCTTGCCATTTTGAAAAGAGTACATGACATTTGTTTGGAAACTCCTTCCACGTTCATCACATGCACAACCAAGGCCTATCTGTATTGTCCAAGACTAAAGTGTTATGCAATAAAGGTTACAAATTCAAATTGCAAATGAAACTAAAAAAAGAATAGAGAAACCGAAATTGAAAGAAGAAGGTAGAGAACAGTTATGTACAACACAAGCTACTTCTAGGTATAAATGGATCCAAAAGAAACTTCTTGGGGCGGCCGGGTTGACCAACGATATATAATGAAAAACTTTTCTTTATTATAAATGAATATAAAATTCAAGTATTTAGATAAAAAGTTTTTAAAGAATCAATCTATTTGAGAAAGTGAATTCTAATTTATATGAAATGACAGATTATTTAACTAAAAAAAAACGTTAGATATTTAGTTTATGTTTGAACTATGATTTTATCCCTCTATTAACGTCATGCCATTATAATTTCACCATAGACTTTTGGTGGAACTTATTAGGAAAAGTTTTTCGAGCTTATTTTACTATATACTAGCAAATGAACGTACACGTTACATGCGTGCAAGAAATGACATTTGAAAGATGTTTAAAGATAAATGTTTTAATTACAATCATTAAAAACTTTTTCTCTAAAAGTTTAAGAGACTAAATATTATCTTTGAATGATGCATGCTTGCCACTATTAAATGCATGTTTTCCACTTGTCTGATTCTTCCATGGTCATATCATGCATAATTATTGCCGTAAACAAGGTTATTCTTAACGATCGGGTATACATATGAACCTCATGACAACAACTTTATTTATTAAAATGAAATGCAATTGAGGTATGACTAGAAATTATAACATCGAGATGCTAAAACTTTTCCCTAAAATAATGCATGGTTGCCATTTTAAAAAGTGTACATGCTAGACATTTGTTTGCAAACCCCTCTTTTACGATCATCATATGCATAACTATTTGTAAGGCCTATCTATTGTCCAAGACTAAAGTGTTATGTAATAAAGGTTACAAATTAAAAATGCAAATGAAATTAATGGAAAAACAATAGGGATACTGAAAATTGAAAGAAGAATAAATGACGGAAGGTACATCCAAGTGGCCATGGATTCAAAAGGAACTTCTTGGGACCACTGGGTTGGCCGATAACATATAATGCGGAAATTTTATGTAATCCAAATGAATATAAATTTCATGTATTTAGAGAAAGAGCTTTTAAATATTGATCCATTTGAGAAAATGAATTTTGATTTTTATGTGAGATAACAGATTATCTAACTTACAAAGAAAAATAAAAATATTCAAGTAATTTTGGAAGGAGCTAGAAATTTAAGGAATCTTGACAGTAAGAGATTCAGTTTACATTTGAATTGTGATATTGTCCCTCTGTTAACGTAATGCCATCATAATTTCACCATAGGCTTTCAATGGAGCTTATTGGGAAAAGCCCTTTGAGTTTATTTTAATTGTTTTGAAATTTTGAATTTTTTTTTCTTTTTCTTTTTCTTCTTCCAAGTACGGTGAAGGTGGCAAGGCCCTTGCCGACCCTTGCTAGACTTGGAAGAAAACAAAAGAAAGAAAGAAAGAAAAAATGAAAGAAAAATAAGAAAAAATAATTAAAAATTCAAAAAATATTATTAAAAATTGTTTACGTTAGCCCTAACCTTCCTATGTGGCACTACCAGCGTCCATGATAGTGATTTCCGATTGAAATTGGCCGGATGGATTCAATTGGCAAACTGTGAAAATGTTTAGGACTCAATTGATAATTTTTTTTTAAGGTTGAATCAATTGGCAAAATTGAACGGATCTTTTTCGGATTTTTTCGTTCTGTTTTTGTTTTTGTTTTCGAAATTTTCTATTCAATTTTATGACTGAACTGACAAAAATACAATATTAATTTAGGACTTTTTGGACAATTTTCCTATTAGATAAGTCCCAACTCCTTGACAGTTAAATCTTAGTGACAGAGGAAGCACCATAATATGCTTTGGTGGCTAGCTCTAATAAGCCACCGGATGAAAAATGGAGCTACTAAGCTTGAACTATCAAGGTTTGGGCACTCCCTTGACAATCCAGAATCTTAGAGCCTTCGTTGCTCAAAAGAAGCGCAACTTAATTTTTCTGGTGGAAACTAAGAATTATGGAGCAATTGCAAAAAGAGTAGCATCTTAGGTTTTAGAATCACTTTGTTGTTAATCCAGTGAATTGGAGGTGGGTTAGCTATCCTGTGGGATGATTAGGTAAAATTGATATAGAGTTTGCTTCAATAGATTTTATGGACTTAATTTGTAATTTCAGGAAGATAAAAAGTGGATGAGAGTTAAATTAGTGCATGCCCCTAATGATTATCAAGAGAGATCCCTTCTATCAATCTTCACTAGATAAGCTCTCCTAATTCCCTTCCTTATGTTTGTTTGGAAGATTTTAATGAAATACTTTACTACTAGGAGAAAGAAGGGTAAAGAAAAGCAAAACATTATCATCTAATGGCTTTAGGAGATTTTTGAACTCTTGTGTATTAATGGACATTGGATGCAAGGGAAGTGCCTTCACTTGATTAAACAATAAAGAAGGGGAAGACTTTGTAAAGAAGAAATTAGATAGGGTGTTGAGCAATGTGGAATAGAGGGGAGAAAGATACTAGAAGAGGCAAAAGTTATGTATGATGTCCACTTTAGTACCAAAAGTTTTCATCGGCTCACTTAAGGGCCAAATCAAAGAGAAAACGATCACTTAAGTGCTTCTGGTGAGAAATTACATCACTTTTATAATTCAAAATTTTATTTGAGGTAGCATTTTCTCTTAAAAACCAGCCTACGTAGATAAATACTTGTGTAAAAGGACGTTGTTGCTCCGAAATTCATTTTACATCTTCTTCGCCTTCTTCTCCTCCTTCACCATCCTCTCCACCACCGCCCATGGAGCCACCACCCACCACACCCAGCATTGCCACCTCCTCTGCTACCTCGACGAGTTTGGTAACCGTAGTGGGAGCATTGCCGTCTACCCATCCATCTACTTTGAGGACCCCCGCCTTCACAATGCCTACATCACTCTCCAAGCCTTGAAGTAGGGCATCATCTCCGACCCCAACAACTTCATTGCCAACTGGGTCGGTCCCTTTGTCTAAGATTTTTTTAAAGTAACAGTTAAGTGATTCGAATAAAAAATTCTGGTATTAAAGTGAGCGCGCCGTACATAACTTTTGACACTTTTAGTGTCATTTTCCCATGTTTGTATAGAAATGCATAGAAAATTTTAAAATTTATCGTTAAAGTACAATTGAATTCTAAAACTTTTAAAAAGTGCAATTAAGTCTTAAAATATATCAAATTGATGCAATTAAGTTATTCTGTTAACTCCGTTTAACTTGGCTTACAAAAAATGCTGACTTGGCTTTGTTTTTATTTTTTTTTAACTCACTTATGTGGCAATAACGTGACTACAACATGAAACACAAAACTAAATTGACATCATTTTTGTCACGCTTCGCACTCTACGGCGCGCCATATCCCTCGCCCAGGGTCGATTCAAGTGCGATGTCCCAGGACGCGTCGCTGACCCAACGCCCAAATCAAGAGAGAATACAAATTACAGAGGAAATAACCAAACACCCGAACAATATATAAAAAAAAAAAACCACATAACCAAGGATAACCATACAACAACCAATATGGACAAATATACACTTGCAATGACATCTGTCACGTCTCGCACTTACGGCGCGCCACATCCCGCGCAAAGGTCGATTCGAGTGTGACGTCTTAGGACACGTCATCGACCCAACGCCCAACACAGAAATTAAAGCACACGCGGAAGCAATACAATACCTGAACAATTTAAAATACATAACCAAGGATAGCCACATAACAACCAACATGAATAAATATACACTTTCATTGACATTGAGAAATATATACAATATTCATATACAGCCCACGCTCAAAAATCAAAAGCGGGTTAACGGCCACTACTGACAAAAAGGGGTAAGTGGCCCGAGCGATTAAAGTTACTAACACTAGAAGAGCTTTGGTCAAAAAGGTACTGGCCCCCTCATAACTAGGACTAATGTCACGCCCCGCACCCTACGGCGCGCCACATCCCTCGCAATGGTCGATTCGAGTGCGACGTCCCAGGACTTGTCGTCGACCCAACGCCCAAATCTCAGAGAACAAACACATGCGGAAGCAGCACAACACCCAGACAATAAAACACGTGACCAAGGATAGCGACACAAACAATAATTATAACTTGCATAAGCTACAAAGACATACAATATCCATTACAGCATAAGCACTTAAATAAAAAAGGGTCAACGGACACTAGCAACGAAAGGGTAAGTGGCTCGGGATCAAACTCTCACTCCATCGGCTCTTCCTCCTCGGGGTCGTAATCCATCTGAAGGTCGGGGGTCTGAAAAGTTGGGTTTAAACAACAGTGAGAATAAATCTCAGCGAATATACTCCCTAAACCTAAACTAGGCTAACATGCACCTCCTGACGAACACTAACCAAACAGCACATGGTCTAAACCATAAATGACTTAGGCCCTTGGGCCCAAATCCAAAACTTACTTGACCCTGCAGGTTAGACAATTGATATATAATCACAATCATGCCACAGAATTCAATCACGGCACATATATGCATATCACTTCGTCACGACCCATGTCATGCATAAGCTCGTGCTCGCACTCATGCTCATGCCTCATTGATGCATCATCGCACACTTGCATGCTAGCACTCTTGCCATTTATTAATTGCTCCTCCGACCCATGTTAAACGCATTAGGTCTGACCCGCGTAAAACGCATCAGGTCTATTACTTCGAGATCGATCTCTGTCCCGCATTAAACGTATCAGGCTCAAGACACATAACCCGCGTAAAACGCATTAGGTTGGTCATATTCCGGTAAACTGGGCATCATCCCGCATAACACGCATTAGGACGGGTTCACTACCCCGCGTAAAACGCATCAGGGCTTATTGTGATCACACATTCACAATCACTAATTTTTATCTGAACCCCGCGTAAAACGCATCAGGGCATTTTAAGTGATCACAATGCATATGTCATTCGTGCACACTCGTATATGCACATGCCGTGCCAATGCTTGAGATGTACACTCATGGCTATAACGTTCATACTTGGGGCATTCGAGAAATTCACAGTGAGCTTTCAATTGCACAACACCATGCGTTCAATTCACAATGCAATATGCTCAATTTGCACTACACATATTCAATTTAATGAATCAATATGCCCAATCAATCAATTAATTCAAATCATCCATGGTACATCATTGGCATACGAAAATCACGCAATTAAGCCATTAAACTTGCACAAGTCTAAGGTTCACTAAGCCTAACCTTTCTCGGCTACATAAGTACTCAATCCTGGCATCATGTAACCACTACCAAGCCATAAACAATCAACTACTTAATGAACAAATCAAGCACACGTGGCCATTCACAATTAATCCTCAATTTCGCCGAACAAGACCCGATAAATTCCACTATGGCCAGCCACTAATCAGTCCCCTCTAGGCCTCTAATCCACCTCCAAATCATCACATTAGGCTCCCAAATCCATCACATAAACAACCACTACACGGCCCGATTGTTGCGCCCATTACATTCCACATTTAGACCGCGATTAATCCACCTAATGATCCAATTGAACCTACCTTAATTGATCACCAACCAGATCACTTTAGGCCACTAAACCACTTCCAAATCATCACATTGGAGCACAAAAGTCACCATGGAAACAGCCACCATTCGGTCCACAAATTTCACCCGCCAAATTCACACCTTTGCCCAAATCAAGGCGCCCATGCTCAATTCACATAATAGCCCAAATCATGACTACAATGATCAGCCACTAAAAACAAGGGAAACCGAATATACAGATTCGGAGCAATTCTGAGCTAGAGCACAGTTCTGAAATCCATTTTCAAATAAGTAGTAATTCAACTCCAAAAATTATAAAATTTGGATATGTTGTACAAAACATCTCAATGAACATTTTCTGTGAAGAACTCAAAACCCAGTTCTAACCATAAACATCTCGTTTTGACACTCAAATTTGGACAAAATCCGGTTCGCTCGGACAGCCCCTTGGGCCATCAAAATACAGCTCATTCAGTGCCCAAATAATTTTGGAAAGCTCTGAAATTTTTATATGTTATAGCCACAAATGTCACCAACGATTTTTGTGAAGGAAGTATTTTGAAATAGTCCTGGAAAAATTTATAAAAATTCGAACAGACCCGAAGGTCGGGTGAACAGTAACTCGGGCAGTTTTATTTCGGTCCAAAGATGGACTTCCGAATGGCATCAAATGATTTCCAAAAATTCCCAAATTAAAATATGTTGTACTTGAAGATGTTGGGAACAACTTTAATGAAGAAAACTTCTTCAAATTAGGCCCAAAAAAGTCACACCAAAAATAACAAAATCCAGTGACACAACAGTAACCGTACCGGAAATCAACAAATATGCATCACCAAGCAAACCAAGCTCAACTAACCACTAATCCAATTATCCACAGCCTTTAAACCATCCCTAAAGTATCACCTTAGGCCATTAAAGTCACCACAACTTCAGCCCCAAATCAGCCCACACTAATTAACCCCTAAAATACCCTAATAACCCCTAAAACCCATCTAGAAGTGTAAATTAGCCTAATTAGGGTCTAGGGTTGTACTCACTTGAAATCCTAAGCTTTAATCGAGGCTGGACAAGTAGCAAGGGTGGCTGGACAGTGGCGGGGCAGCAGCGGCGACGGCGACCTTCCCGGCGGCGTGTGCGGCGGCGACTTGCGGGCGGCAATCCAATGCGGCGAAGGGGAGGGGAAAGCTGGTCGTGGCGGACGGGAGAGAGAGAAGGGAGTGGGATGGCTGGATGGTGCTAGACGAGGTGGTGGTGGCGGTGGCGAATCAGCTCCAACGGCGGCGGAGCTCCTCCGGCGAGCTTGGTCTTCCACAGCCAAGCAAGAAGGAAGATGGAGAGGAGGGAGTTGGCATGAAGGAGGGCTGATCTGCTGAAGATGGGAGAAAAAATGGGAGGAGAGAGAGAGACTAGAGTGTTTATAGAGTGAGTGAGATGGTGGGGTGGTTGACCAAACTTGCAATAATGCCAACTTTGCCCCTAATCCAAGGGCTTGGATTAAAACTTGTTAAAAATCTTGGGGGCATTATTGTCCTCAATTTCCAGCATTATTGGGCTGAAACAAGTCAATATAAAACCTTAAAATAATCCCCAATTAACTCCCAAAATTCGGAATCCAAGCTTAGGGGTACAAGGGCAAAACGGTAATTTTCCGGTCCCGGGTCAAATTTCTAAATTTCGACTCTATTGATCCCATATATGAGTGGCCACATAAAAATGACGTCGTCCTTGCAAAATAGTCGCACACGCCCATGAAATTCGACGCCGAAGTTCGTATTTAATTCCACGATCAATTCAACTCGATTTGTAGTTTTAGCGTCTCTCACTAACGGGCGGCTGTTTAGGGGTTACGCGTATCGACTTAGGGCACTTGAGTCGTGACAATGTCAATTTCCCAGAGAACACGAGGATCTATCGCTAGTCCCGGGGGTCGCGGTCGTTCAAAACAAGTTTGGGATCGTTTGCCGCGCGCGTACTCTCGGTCGTGCGGAGTCACCCGCTATCCGTTCGTACGTCGTCGGTCGACCTCAATCCGTCACTCTCCTTGGACCGGCCCACTTGGCATAAAATACTCTCTCATCGTATCTCGGAATCGGACTCAATTAGCGGTCAAGTTCTTAAGTCCACGTACCGTTTTTCCTAATTAGCCTTTCCCTATTGGTCAGTATTCCAAGATTGATCAGATCCGGGCGAGACTTACTGAAATGCAATGAGAAATATTATCAATTTCATTGATAACGAAAGTGGGTCGAATTTCGGGATGTTACAACTAAGGCTAACTTACGGGACCCAGTCCGAATCGGATCTCGATGACTCGGAAGAGCTATCAGACATCTCAACCTCGGAGTCTAAGGAATTCTGCTCGGACTCAGCCCCCACTGACTCCTCTTCGGAATCCATTGGCTCGGCCTCGTCGTTCGGCTCCACGTCTTGCTCCATGGGTACAGGCTCCTCGTCCTCCGGCATATGGTCAGGGCTCACCAGTTCCCCATCGGGACACTGGGATTCAAGATCCCCAACATCCGTCAACGGAACCTCAAAAGATCGGAAAGGTCCGTAAGTCCCCTCCTGATCCCTAATACACCATGCTATATACTTGTGGGCTTGGTTAAGATCTTTTTCCGCTTCAACCCAAACGGTGGAAAGATATCTGACCCAAAAATCCTCATTCCTTGCGGGGTACACCGACTCCTCCACATCTATCCAGAGAGGAATCCCAAAACGAACTGCTATTGGAGGCATCTCAAGGTCGGGGGTTTGAAAATTTGGGTTTAAACAACCGTGAGAATAAATCTCAGCGAGTAGGTTCCCTAAACCTAAGTTAGGCTAACATGCACCTCTTGACGGACACCAAACAATACTTAGACTAACCAAAAGTAACTTAGGCCCTCAGGCCCAAATCCAACATATGACAACCCTGCAGGTTAAGCACATTATACACAACTGCAATATTGCCACGAAAGCCAATCACGTTACATATGCGCATATCAATCAGTCGCAACGCATATTATGCATATGCTCGTGCTCACACTCGTATTCATGCGTCATCAATGCACATCGTACTCTTGCACTCCTGCACACTCGCAATTGCCAAATTCCACCGACCTGCGTAAAACGCATCAAGTCCATTATGTTGAGATCGATCTCCGGCCCGCGTAAAACGCATCAGGCTCATGACACTCGATCCGCGTAAAACGCATCAGGCTGGTCATCTTCCTGTAATCAGGGCATCGTCTCGCGTAAAACGCATCAGGACGGTTCACTACCCCGCGTAAAACGCATCAGGGTCTTATGTGATCACACATTCACTCCCCAGTTATTATCTGAACCTTGCGTAAAACACATTAGGGCTATTAGGTGATCACACGCTCATGTCACTCGTGCACACTCATTAGATGAACGTGCTATGCCAATGCTTGGTATATATGTTCATGGCCATAACAATCACATTCGGGCATCCAAACTTCCACATTGAGCATTCAATTTCACTTGACCACACACTTAATAAATATCGTAACATGCTCAATTAGTGCCATAACGTACTTATTTATGCAATTCACTCAAAATAGCCATGGTACTTAATTGGTGCACAAAATCACACAATCGAGCCAATAGAATTTACACTTGCTTAAAGCCCACCAAGCATCTCATCATTTGGCCACACCAAGCACACAACATGGCATCACATAATCAATCATAAATTGTGCACAGTTCAGCCACTACATAGGCGATCAAGACATTCTAAGCATTTCACACAAAAATCACACATTAACCGAACAAGGCCCAATTAACTCCATAATGTACAACCACCATACAACCCTCTTTGGGCCACTAATCCACCTTCAAATCACCACATTAGTCCATTAAATCACCATAAAATCAGCACCACGAGGACCGGCTTAGGTATGCACTAAAATCCGCATTTGAACCCGAACTTACTCCAAACTTGTGCTGATCCAACCCAATCTGTTTAGCCACTACACAGCCCATTTCAAGCCTTCAAATCTCAACTAAAATCTTCAAACTAAGCCGCGAAATAGCCACAACAATAGCCACTACTCGGTCCACAAATTTCCCCCGCCAAATCCATAATTTTGCCCAAATCAAGGCGCCTATGCTCCGCCTCATCACAGCACTCTACAGCTCACTAAACCTCAATCAAATTATCACTCTCGATCACCAAATGCGCCACAAAATCAGCCACCATGAGCGTCATATCGGACGCACACTAGATTCCGCTTTTGAACCTGAACTTGATTGAACTCGGGCCCACTCAATCCCATGCTTCCAGCCAACACACAACACAATACGGGCCACTAAACCTCGATCAAATGATCACCCTAGGCTCTTGATTCAGCCACACAACGGCCCCTAACAACCTCCACCATTTAACCCCTAAAATACCCTAATTAACCCCAAAAATCCATCTAGAAATGCAATATAGCCTAACTAGGGTTTAGGGACAAATTCACTTGGATTCCTAAGCTTTACGCAAGGCTGAACATGAGGCGAAGGTTGCTGAATGGCGGTGGGGCAAGCGACGGCGACGGGTGGCCTTCACGGCGGCGGCACCGGCGACGATGGCTTGCGGATGGCGTCCTCGGTGGGGGCTGCTCACGTGGCTGAGTGGGGAAGGAAGAGAGAGGGAAGGATGACTAAAAGGTGGTGGTGAAGTGAGAGGAACGGTGGCTCATGATGGCGGCACCGGTGGCGATGGTGGCGGCTCCTCCGGCGACCTCACGCAGCCAAAGGGGGGAAAGCACGGGAGAGAGGAGAGGGGGAAGGACCAGCTGCTTGGGGAGGGGGAAATGAGGAAGAGAGAGAGAGAGAGACAAGAGAGTTTAAAGAGAGTGTGAGATAGTGGAGTGGTTGACCAACTCTCAAAATGCCCATCTTGCCCCTAAATCAAAGGTTGAGATTGATCCAAGTCCAATAATGGAGAGGTAATCTTGTCCATGATTTTCTGAATTATTGGGGCTGATTAGACCATAATTTAAACCCCAAATATCCTCCAATTAACTCTAAAATTCGGAACACCATAATTAGGCTTAGGGGCAAAATCGTAATTTTCTGGTCTCGGGTCAAATTTTCAAATTTCGACTCTATTGATCCCATATATGAGTGGCCACATAAAAATGACGTCGTCCTTACAAAATAATCACATACGCCCACGAAATTCAACGCCGAAGTCCGTACTTAATTCCACGATCAATTCAACTCAATTTGCAGTTTTAGCGTCTCTCACTAACGGGCGGCTGTTTAGGGGTTACACGTATCGACCTAGGGTACTCGAGTCGTGACGATGTCAATTTCCTAGAGAACACGAGGATCTATCGCTAGTCCCAGGGGTCTCGATCGTTCGAAATAAGTTCGGGATCGTTCGCCGCGTGCGTATTCTCGGTCTTGCGGAATCATCCACTATCCGTTCGTACGTCGTCGGTCGACCTCAATCCGTCACTCTCCTTGGACCGGCCCACGTGGCACAAAATATTTTCTCGTCGTATCTCGGAATTGGACTCAATTCACGGTTGAGTTCTTGGGTCCACGTACCGTTTTTCCTAGTTAGCCTTTCCGTATCGGTCAGTATCCTGAGATTGATCAGATCCGGGCGAGACTTACTAAAATGCAATGAGAAATAATCTCAATTTCATTGACAACGAAAGTAGGTCGAATTTCGGGATGTTACAACATCGAGAAACATATACAATATTCATATACAGCCCACGCTCAAAATCAAAAGCGGGTCAACAGCCACCAACATTGAAAGGGAGTACGTGGCTCAGCGGTCAGGCACTATATCTAGTCGGGCTCGTCCCAAAACGTATCGGTACGCCTGCTATCCTCAAGGCTGGGGGTCTGAAAAGTGGGGTTTAAGCAACAATGAGAATAAATCTCAGCGAGTAGGCTCCCTAAACCTAAACTAGGCTAATATGCACTTCTTGACGAGCACCAATCAACGCACTAATCAAATCATAAATGACTTAGGCCCTCGGGCCTAAATCCAGTACTTATCTTGTCCTACAGGTTAGGCACCATATAAATCACGGTAACAACACATGACTCAATCATGGCATATATACAAACATCACTTTGCCATGATGCTTGTCATACACATGCTCGTGCTCGCACCCATGCTCAAGTCTCATCAATGCATTTCGCACACTTGCACTCCTGCACACTTGCAATTATCAATTTCACTGACCCGCGTAAAATGTATCAGGTCCATCACTTTGAGATCGATCTCTAGGCCACGTAAAACGCATCAGGCTCATGGCACAACACCTGCGTAAAACACATCAGGTTTGGCTATCTTCCGGTAGTTCGGGCATCGTCCCGTGTAAAACGCATCAAGACGGGTTCATTATCCCGCGTAAAACGCATAAGAGTTTTATGTGATCACACTTTCGCATACACCGGTTATTATCTGAACCCCACGTAAAACGCATCAGTGCAATTAGGTGATCACATGCTCATGTCATTCATGCACACTCGTATATGCACATGCTATGCCAATGCTCGAGGTGCAGACCTATGGCCATACAGTTCGCATTTGGGCATTCGAGAATTTCACAATGAGCATCCAATTGCACAACAACACTTGTTCAATTCACTACACAACAAGCTCAATTCAATATATTGCAAGCCCAACTAATAAAATCACTCAATCCAGCCATGGCACAAACTTGGCACACAAAAATCACGAAACTAGATCAATAAAAATCACAAGTCCATGACCCCCAAGTCTCCCCCAAGTCACAGCATATAAGTACTTGGCACGGCATCGAAACACTAACGTCAATTCGCGCTCAATTCAACCTCCTCATGGTCCGCTCACAAAACACTTGCCGATCTCCACTAAGGCCATAATTAATCAAATATGGCCTAAACCCAAACCACCATAAATCAGCCATGAACAGTCCACTTTAGGCCTTTAATTCTCTTCCAAATCACCACATTAAACCACAAAATTCACCATGAAAATAGCCACCCCTCGGTCTCCAATTTACACCCACTAAATCCACATTTTTGCCCGAATCAAGGCGTCTATGTTCCGCCACATCACAACACCCTATAGTCCGCTAAACCTTGATTAAATCATCACTCTCGGTCACCAAATGCGCCACAAAATCAGCCCCTAACAGCCACCATGTGGTCCACAAGTTACGTTCTCCAAATCCACAATTTCATCCAAATCAATGCGTCTAAGCTCAGCCACCATGCAGCTCATTATGAACCACTAAACCTCAATTAAATCATCACGCTAAGCCATGAAATTAGCCACAACATCAGCCCCTAACAGCCTCCACAAATTAACCCATAAATTACCCTAATTAACCCCTAAAACTCATCTAGAAATGTACATTAGCTTAACTAGGGTTTAGGGTTGTACTCACTTGGATTTCCTAAGCTCCTAACAAGGCTGGACAGAAGGTGAGGGTAGCTGAACAGTGGCGGCGAGCGGCGGTTCCCGGCGGCGCGTGGCTCCCCGACAAACGGCGATCCAATACGGCGAAGGGGAAGGGGATGCTAGTCGCGGCGGACGGGAGAGAGAGGGGAGTGGGACGGCTGGATGGTACCAGGCGAGGTGGCGGTGGCGAATCGGCTCCGGCGGCGGCGGAGCTCCTCCGGCGAGCTTAGCCTTTCACGGCCAAATGAGGAGGAAAATGGAAGTGTGGTAGTTGGCGTGGGAGGGGAGATGGCCGGTTGGTGATGGTGGAAATGAGGAAGAGAGAGAAGCTAGAGTGTATATGGCTTTGGCTTGGTGGAGTGGTTGACCAACTTTTCCATAATGACCATCTTGCCCCTAATCCAAGGGCTTGGATTAATCCAACTCAAAATATCTTGGGGTAAAACGGTCCTTCATTTCCATCAATAATTGAGGCTCAAATAATCCCATTTAATCTCCCAAAATTCGGAATTCCAACATAGGGGTACAAGGGCAAAATGGTAATTTTTCGGTCCCGAGTCAAATTTCCATATTTTCGACTCTATTGATCCCAAATATGATTGGCCACGCTTATACGACGTTGTCCTTGCAAAAATAGTCGCGTATGCCCACGAAATCCAACACCGAAATCCGGACTCAATTCCATGATCGATTTCGCTCAATTTGCAGTTTTAGCATCTCTCACTAATGGGCGACTGTTTAGGGATTAAGCGTATCGGCCTAGGGCTACTCGAGTCATGACGATGTCGATTTCCCAAAGAACACGAGGATTTATCGCTAGTTCCGGGGGTCGCAGTCGTTCGGAATAAGTTTGGGATCGTTTGCCGCGCGTACTCTCGGTCGTGCGGAATCACCCGCTATCCGATCGTACATCGTCGGTCGAACCAAATCTGTCACTCTCCTTGGACCGGCCCACATTGGCATAAAATATCCTCTTGCTGTATCTTGGAATCGAACTCAATTTACGATCGAATTCTTGGGTCAACGTACCGTTTTTCCTAGTTAGCCTTTCCCTATTGGTCAGTATCCCGAGATTGATCAGATCCGGGCGAGACTTACTGAAATGCAATGAGAAATAATATCAATTTCATTGATCACGAAAGTGGGTCGAATTCAGGACGTTACAATTTTAGTCCAAATATTATTTAATTTATATTAAAATAAGCAGACTTAAAAAAAACACACAAAAAAGGAATCTAAGTGAGGGTTGTTGGCCTTTGGCTAGAAACCATTCGCCCACTTCGCTGGCCCTCGTCAACGATGGTGGGATGCCGGCGGCAAGGGCTAATCTGATTTTTAATACAAATTTTATTTAATTTATATTAAAAAAGCAAAATTAAAAAAAGAAAACGCAGTTTAGTCATGTCAGCACCACAAAGGATAGAGAAAATAAAAAAACTAATGTCAACATTTTTCGTTAATCAAATTTGACGGTATTAATGGAAGGATTTGATTGTATCAATTTGACAAGTTTTAGAATTTAATCGAACTTTGAAATTTTTATGACTCAATTGTACATTTATGACAAAATTTTGAACTTCTAGTACATTTATCTCATATTTTTATGTACACACAAAGCATTATTCTACACGTGAGAACCACGTGATGCAATAAATTGCATGTACTGGGTCTATATGTATCGAATGTAATTAATTAATTTTTCTATAAATGATATGAGCGTAGCATTTGAGCTAAACTAAATCTGGACAATCGAAATTAATAGGTCCTATATAAATCCCATTAGGTTCGATCCATATTGAGTTTAATATATAATAGATCCAGGGAATATTTGCTCACAACTAGGTCAATAAATCGAATCACGATAACTTAATATTATGGGCTAGGACAGATCTTACGCGATTACACCCGATCTTTCTATTCAAATCTAGACAAGAATATATCCCCATATAATGGATCTCAAGCAAGGACATTCATATTGGATTTGACTGATCTACAACTTTTCACATAGACCACACGATAAATGATTGTGATTATGGCAGAGTCGTTCTTGGGAATCGAATCATATTGAAAAATATATCAATGCATCAAGCGGTTAGTAACTACATACAGAGAAAAGGTAAATATGTACATGTAATGTAAGTAGTAGTTTTCTATATCATTAATATAACTTATAACTAAAAAAGACGTTGCAATACAGCATTTGTGACCTTCCTCCTTGATAGTGATCATGGGACGTAATTTCTTCATCATACTAATATGGTTATACGTGGGCAAAACAAGTACTTACCGAACAATTAGTAATTTTTCGGGAAAAGTGTCAAAAAAGTTACTAAAAAAGGCATTGTATTAGTGCCAATTTAGTTCTAAACCTTTTTTTTGTGCCAATTCAGTCCTAAACCTTTTGCAATTGTGCTAATTTGTCTTAAACCTTTTTTTGGTGTCAATTAAGTCCTTAAACTTTTAAATTGGTGCCAATTCAGTCCTAAACCTTTTGTTTTTTTGTTAATTTAGTCCTTTCGGCCAATTTTGACAGGAATTTGCTAATGTAGACGCCTGCCGGCTGGCAATTGGTCACCGGCGCCGACATAGCGCTAACGTGAACAACTTAAATAATATTTTAATATTTTTTTGATTTTTGATTTATTTATTTATTTATTTTTTTCTACTTTTTTTTTTTTTTTTGGGTTTCTCCTTCCTCTAGCCGGTCACCGGTTTGGTGACCGGCTAGAGGCTAGAGGCCAGCGAGCTTGACCTCGCCGGCCATTGGTGAGGGCGGCCTCTCCAGATCCGGCGAGGTCGGGCCTCCGTTGACCATGGCAAGGCTCGAGCCCTCGTCATGGTCGGGTGAGGCATGCTTAATTCATTTTCAGGCCATGATTAATCAAATATGGCTCGGATCCAATCCACACTAAATCAGCCATGAACAGCCCGCCTTAGGCCACTAATTCATTTTCAAATCACCACATTAGACCACAAGAATCACCATGAAAATAGCCACCATCCGGTCCACCAATTACATTCGCCAAATCCACATTTTCACCTAAATCAAGGCGCCTATGCTCAGTCACCATACAACATACTATAAGCCACTAAACCTCAATTAGATTGTTATACCAAGCCCACAAAATAGCCACCAGATCAGTCCCTATCGCCCGTCACAATTTAACCCCTAAATTGATCTCACCTAGTCTAGTTTAATCCCGGCATGGATAGCCACTAAACAGGTCACTCTAGGCCAACATATATCCTCAAAATACTTCATGGCTCTCCAAGACATTCCCCAAATCAGCCACCACGAGGACAATGCGAGGCATGCTCAATATTCCACAATTGAACCCGAACTTAACCGAACTTGGGCCGATTCAATCCAATATTTCCAGCCATCACATAGCACATTCTAAGCCGCTAAACCTCATTAAAATCGTCACACTAAACCACCAAATCAACCGTAATAACAGCCCCTAACATCATTTGCACGTTAACCCCTAATTTACCCTAATTAACCCCTAAAACTCATCTAGAAACACACATTAGCCTAATTAGGGTTTAGGGTTGTACTCACTTGGATTCCTAAGCTCCTAAGAAGGCTGAACAAGAGGCGAGGGCGGCTGAACAGCAGTGGTGCAAGCGGCGGCGACAAGCGGCCTTTACGGCGACGACACCGGCGGCGACTCGCGGACGGCGATCGTAGGTGAGGGCTGGTCCTCACGCAGCTGGGGAAGGGAGAAGGAGAAGACAAGATGGCTGGATGGTGGTGGTTAGGCGAGGGGGATGGCGGCACACTGCGGCGGCGGCGGCACCGGCTCCGGCGAGCGGCGGCGGCACCGGCTCCGGCGAGCGGCGGCGGAGTGAGGCCGGGAAGGGGAGAGCTCATGAGATTGAGAGAGAGAGAGGAGGGTGGCCGGCTGGCTTGGGGAGGAGGAAAATGAAGGTGAGAGAGAGAGACTAGAGAGATATACACATTTCTAGTTAGTGGGGTGGTTGAACCACTTTCCCAAGAATGGCCAATTTGCCCCTAATCCAAGGGTAGAGATTCAATTTATCTAAAATATCTAGGGGCACAATTGTCCATCATTTCCAGCCTTATTGGGTTGAGATACAACAATATAAAACTCCAAAATAATTTCCAAATAACCCCAAAAATTCGGAATCCAAGCTTACGGCATAAGGGCAAAACGGTAATTTTCCGGCCCCCGGGTCAAATTTCCAATTTTTGACTCTATTGATCCCAAATATAAGTGGCCACATAAAAATGATGTCGTCCTTGCAAAATAGTCACGTAAGTCCACGAAATTCGGTACCGAAGTTTGGACTCAATTCCACGATCGATTTCGCTCAATTTGCGATTTTAACGTTTCTCACTAACGGGCGATTGTTTAAGGGTTACGCATATCGACCTAGGGCTACTCGAGTCATGTCGGTCTTGATTTCCCAGAGAACACGAGAATTTATAGCTAGTCCCAAGGGTCGCGGTTGTCCGGAATAAGTTCGGGAACGTTCGTCGCGCGTGCTCTCGATTGTGCGGAATTACCTGCTATCCGATCATATGTCATCGGTCGAACCAAATCCGTCACTCTCCTTGAACCGGCCCATATCGGCACAAAATATTCCATCGTCGCTTCTCGGAATCGGACTCGATTCACGGTCGAGTTCCTGGGTCAACGCACCATTTTCCTAGTTAGCCATTCCTTAATGGTTAATATCCCGAGAATGATTAGTTCCGGGCGAGACTCACTAAAACGAAACAAGAAATAATCATCTATTTTATTAATCCTAGAAGTGGGTCGAATTCGGGACATCACACTTCCCGGCAGTGGTGGGTTGGCGGCGACAGCCCTCGCCGCTGCTGCAACATTTTTTTTTTATATAATTTTAAATTTTTTTCTTAAAAAGTACACGTCGGTGGGCTAAACGACGTCGTTTTTGGTTTTTAAATACTAATTGGACCTCTTCGGCGAGCCATGTCAACGCCACATCGGATATCCAGCGAGCCATGTCAGCATTGGCACTAAAATTATCGTTTTTCAAAAAAATTGGCACCAAAGTGTTCCGAAAAATAGTTATGGCACCAAAGTGATTTCCATACACAAGTTGTGGCACTTCTGGTGTCCTTTTGCCAAGACTAAAGTGTTATGTAATAAATGTTACAAATTCAAAATGCAAATGAAATTAATAGAAAAACAATAGAGATACTGAAAATTGAAAGAAGAATAAATGACGGAAGGTACACCCAGGTAGCAATGGATTCAAAAGGAACTTCTTGGGACCGCTGGGTTGGCTAACAACATATAATGTGGAAATTTTATGTAATCCAAATGAATATAAATTTCAAGTATTTAGAGAAAGAGCTTTTAAATATTTGATCCATTTGAGAAAATGAATTTTGATTTTTATGTGAGATAATAGATTATCTAACTTACAAAGAAAAATAAAAATATTCAAGTAAGTTTGGAAAGAGCTAGAAATTTAAGGAATCATGAAAGTAAGAGATTCGGTTTATGTTTGAATTGTGATATTGTCCCTCTTTTAACGTAATGCCATCATAATTTCACCATAGGCTTTTGATGGAGCTTATTGGGAAATGCTCTTTGAGTTTATATTAATTCTTTTGAAATTTATAATTTTTTTTTCTTCTTCCAAGTATGGCGAAGGTCGCGAGGCCCTCGCCAACCCTTGCTAAACTTGGAAGAAAACAAAAGAAAGAAAGAAAGAAAAAATAAAAGAAAAAAGTAGAAAAAATAATTAAAAATTCAAAAAAATATTATTAAAAATTGTTTAAGTTAGCCCCAGCCTCTCTATGAGGCACTACCGGCGTCCACGATAGTGATTTCTGATTAAAATTGGCCGGATGAACTCAATTGATAAATTGTAAAAATGTTTATGACTCAATTGACAATTTTTTTAGGGTCGAATCAATTGGCAAAATTGAAAGGATATTTTTCGGATCTTTTCGTTCTGTTTTTGTTTTTGTTTTTGAAATTTTCTATTCAAGTTTATGACTGAATTGATGAAAGTGTAATATTAATTTAGAACTTTTTGAACAATTTTCCTATTAGATGAGTCCCAACTCCTTGACAGTCAAATCTTAGTGATAGTGGAAGCGACATAATATGCTTTGGTGGCTAGCTCTAATAAGCCACCGAATGAAAAATGGAGCTACTAAGTTTGAGCTATCAAGGTTTGGGCACTCCCTTGACAATCCAGCATCTTAGAGCCTTCTTTGCTCAAAAGAAGCGCAACTTAATTTTTCTAGTGGAAACTAAGAATCATGGAGCAATTGCAAAAAGAGTAAAGAAGCGTCTCAATTTTAGAATCACTTTGTTGTTAATCTAGCGAATTGGAGGTGGGTTAGCTATCCTATGGGATGATTAGGTAAAATTGATATAGAGTGTGCTTTAGCAGATTTTATGGACTTAATTTGTAATTTCAGGAAGATAGAAAGTGGATGAGAGTTACATTAGAGCATGCCCCAATTGATTATCAAGAGAGATCCCTTCTATCAATCTTCAGTAGATAAGCTCTCTTAATTCCCTTCCTTATGTTTGTTTGGAAGATTTTAATGAGATACTTTACTATCAGGAGAAAGAAAGGAAGAGAAAAGCAAAACATTATCATCTAATGGCTTTAGGAGATTTTTGAACTCTTGTGTATTAATGGACATTGGATGCAAGGGAAGTGCCTTCACTTGATTAAACAATAGAGAAGGGGAAGACTTTGTAAAGAAGAAATTAGATAGGGTGTTAAGCAATGTGGAACAGAGGGGAGAAGGATATTAGAAGAGGCAAAAGTTATGTATGACACTCACTTTAGTGCCAAAAGTTTTCATCGGCTCACTTAAGTGCCAAATTAAAGAAAAAACGATCACTTAAGTGCTTCCGATGAGAAATTACGTCAATTTTATAATTTTAAATTTTATTTGAGGTGGCATTTACTCTTAAAAACCATTGTACGTGGATAAATACTTGTGTAAAAGGATGTTGTTCCTCCAAAATTCATTTTACATTTTCGCCTTCTTCTCCTCCTCCACCATCCTCTCCACCACCGCCCATGGAGCCACTACCCACCACACCCAGCATTGCCATCTCCTCCGCTACCTGGATGAGTTTGGCAACCTCAGTAAAAGCATTGCCGTCTATCCATCCATCTACTTCGAGGACCCCCTCCTCCACAATGCCTACATCACTCTCCAAGCCTTGAAGTAGGGCATCATCTCCGACCCCAACAACTTCACTGCCAACTAGGTCGGTCCCTTTGTCTAAGATTTTTTTAAAGTAACAATTAAGTGATTCGAATAAAAAATTCTGGTATTAAAGTGAGCGCGCCGTACATAACTTTTAACACTTTTAGTGTCATTTTTCCATGTTTGTATAGAAATGCATAGAAAATTCTAAAATTTATCATTAAAGTATAATTGAGTTCTAAAACTTTTAAAAAGAGCAATTAAGTCTTAAATATATCAAATTGATGCAATCAAGTTATTTAGTTAACTCCGTTTAACTTAGCTAACAAAAAATGTTGACTTAACTTTGTTTTTATTTTTTTATCTCACTTATGTGGCAATAACGTGACTAAAACATGAAACACAAAACTAAAACGACATCATTTTAGTCCAAATATTATTTAATTTATATTAAAATAAGCAAACTTAAAAAAAAACACACACACACAAAAGAGGAATCTAGGTGAGGGTTGTTGGCCTTTGGCTAGGGCTCGGCGACCCTCGCCAACCATTCGCCCACATCGCCGGCCCTCCTCAACGATGGTGGGATGCTGTCGACAAGGGCTTATCTGATTTTTTAATACAAATTTTATTTAATTTATATTAAAAATAAAGCAAAATTAAAAAAAGAAAATGCAGTTTAGTCATGTCAGCTCCACAAAGGATAGAGAAAATAAAAAAACTAACACCAACATTTTTCGTTAATTAAATTTGACGAAGTTAATGGAAGGATTTGATTGCATCGATTTGATAAGTTTTAGAATTTAATTGAACTTTGAAATTTTTAAGACTCAATTGTACATTGGTGACAAATTTTTGAACCTCTAGTGCATTTATCTCATATTTTTAGGTACACACAAAGCATTATTCTACACGTGAGAACCACGTGATGCAATAAATTGCATGTACTAGGTCTATATTTATCGAATGTAATTAATTAATTTGCCTATAAATGATATGAGTGTAGCGTTTGTGCTAAACTAAATCTGGACAATCGAAATTAATAGGTCCTATATAAATCCCATTAGGTCCGATCCATATTGAGTTTAATATATAATAGATCCAGGGAATATTTGCTCACAACTAGGTCAATAAATCGAATCACGATAACTTAATATTATGGGCTCAGACAGATCTTACGCTATTACACCCGATCTATCTATTCAAATCTAGACAAGAATATATCCCCATATAATGGATCTCAAGGAAGGACATTCATATCGGATTTGACTGATCTACAACTTTTCACATAGACCACACGATAAATGGTCGTGATTCTGGCAGAGTCGTTCTTGGGAATCGAATCATATTGAAAAATATATCAATGCATCAAGCGGTTAGTAACTACTTACAGAGAAAATGTTACGCTCCGAACCCCCATCGAGCTCGCAACATCCCTCTCTTCGGTCGAATTAGTGCGACGTTCCAGAAAACGTCGCCGACCCAACGATTCTATCAGAGTTAATCGTGGTAGAAACAATAATATAATCCCGGACAATAAAATTTTGGAGAACCAGAGAGCAATAAATTTCCACACCACCAAACATAATGTTACACTTCCAAAATATTCACAATATCCACCATTAAGACCACAACATATAATTTACATGCACACTGAACTATAAAATTGCAAGCCACCAACAACACCAAAAAGATCAGCAGCCTGGGTATACCCTATTTCCCAAAAATGGAACATATGAAAGGTTTACTTAACACCTAATCTAGCCCCTACGCCCTCTGGAAGGTGTCCACTCTGACTCGCTCTCCTCCTCATACTCGTCTGAAATCTCATTAGGCACATGCTCATCCGATGACTCTGAATTGGCCCCGATCTCGATCAGGTTATCCTTATCTCCCAATTCTATCTGAACCTCAATCCTCTCCTCTTCATTAGCCTTCTCTTCTGGCTCCTCCTCTGGCTCCTCTACTGGCTCATCTTCTGGCTCATCCTTCCGAGCTCTTTCTCGGGTGTAACTCCTAGATCCACATCCATAGGATCATACCCTGCTTGAGACTCCTCCGGCTTTAGATCTGGCATCGCTACTATTGTCTTAGGCGCTGCAGGGACATGCTGGTGCCCTGACTAAGTTAGACTAGTCTCCAAACTAGTCATCTCACCGTCAGGAGGGGGTATAGCCGAAGGTTCCAATCGCCTACCCCATCGGACGGGACGTCAAAATTGCGGACGGGACCAAACTCATAAATCCCGTCTTTAAACATCCAAGCGATGTACGTATGAGCCTGTCAGAGGGGTAACCTTATATCTACCCATACTACTGAAGTATGCTTAATCCAGGTGTGATTATCATCTATAGGATTACTCTACAATATCGTGGTCGGTGTGCATAGGATTCCCAAAACCCTGCGGCGGTAGCGGCGGAAGGTTCATGGCTCAGGCGGGTGCTCTAAAATGGTTAGGTTGAAACAACCATGAGACACTTCTCAATAAGTTCACAACCTAAGCCCCACCTAGGCTACCACATATTCTAGACAAATCCAGACACGCAAACGAGCAATACACACAAACATCATCCACACGATCACACTTACTTGGACTCTTGGCATACCCAGCTTGCACATTGTCGCAACCTAAAATTTCTCAAGATAATGAATTATTAAGACTAAGCCTAACTCGGGCCCTCCCAAGCCCTACCAATTCACAACTTAGGGTTTAAGTTCTTAATGTCCAAATGTTTTCATGCTTGGAGTTGCCACTAATCTATTTGTAGTAGGTCGATTAGAAACCTAAATAAAACATAGGGAGATATATTTTATTCCTACGAACCAAAAATTCTAAGCTCGGGGATTTGGTTACACTATATTTAGTCTAACGCCCTTTCGGTACCTTTTCTTTTCAAAAAATATTTTGGCAGACAGTTTGGATTCATTTTAACTTAGTCACTAGCATGCGAGGTGATCATACGGGTGTGCAAACCACCAAATTAACACTCAATAATCAAAACATTAAATAAATTGCAAGATTGAGAGAATTACTTACCTCAAAGCAACGTAAGCATCTGCATTGCTAGCTAGAAAATCACATCAACAATTCTAATATGATTTCTATTTAACAATCAGTTTACTCAATATATTTTTGGATTTTCACTTATTTAAATGAAAGCTAAGCTATATGTAATGACGTGCAAAAATTACCATGCGATTAATGCAGCATAACATGCAAACTATATGACATGCGATAATATGACATAATTCTAATGACGGGCAAATGATTTATTTTTGGTATTTTTCCAATGAAATTTGGAATTAAAAAATTACTCAAATTAACATGCAATCTATCCTAGAGAAAATGATTTGATCTATCCTAAAGTGATTCTCTTTTTTGGGATTTTTATTAAAATTCGAAATTATTAAATATCCTAAATAATCCACTAAGATTAAAACAATCTTTAATTTAAACTAGGAAATATGCTACCCTAAATCCTAATTTAAATCAAATAATTATCTTATTCTTTTGGACATATTTAAGATTCCTTAAGCATGCAAAATTTCTAATTTAAATCCTAATTAACATATTTTTTGATTTTCTTTATTTAAAAGGAAAACAATTAAACAAAGATAATAACCACCTCCAAACAATCCACGCAATCTGTAAGATTCTTCTTATCAAATTCAAATTAGGCAAAGAAATCAAACTAATGATCATATCTGTAGGGTTATAGATATCGACGGAAAGTTGATTGTTCGAATTTGGAAAGCGAATAAAATCTATTATCGTATCCAGGTGATTATGGATAAGATAACGATTTTCCGTATCATCGCGTATTGTACCTTAGGGATAAGGTTGGTTAGACGTCCAATTACGTTGCTAAATTAGGAAAAATTCCTAATTTTGGACATTCTAGAACATTGTGGATAAAGAAAACATTATCCTAAAAATTTCTGGCAATCCATAGAATATTCACCAAAATATTTGAAATATTGAAAAATTAGAAAATAAAATATTCCGAAAGTATCGGATAGCATTCTTACCTAATTTCAGGAAATTTCCAAATTTGAACTCGCGGATCGAGACTGTGGATTGGGACGGTGGCTAGTGGCGGCTAGGATGTGGGTGGCCTAGGGTAAGCTTAGGTCAGCATTGGGATGACAACACAATGGCACGGACGGGTGCGGCTCAGTGATCAGCAGGCTTGGTGTGGCGTCAAACGGTGATAGCAGCGGCTGGCGCAACGTAGGGCTGGTTTGACACGGCGACAGCACAACAGCTATGACGGTGTCGTGAAAGAACACAGAACAGCAACCATGCACGGTGGTGATGTTGTTCGCGAAAGGCACAAGGCAATGTTTGGCATTTTCCGTGATGTGGAGAACATGTGTTGAGCCAGTGAAGTTTCACTTGCAGAGAAAAGACTCCTTTTTTGTCTTTTCTCTGGCTTGTTTTTTTTCTCTTCTCCACGCTCTCTAAACGTGTGGCCGTACGTATACTGTGGCCAATCTCTCTCTCACCCAATTGAGGCCGTGCTAGAATTGTGTAGCCTCCCCCTGTGAATGGATCTCTCTATCTTCGGTTCCTTCTATCGTGTGTTGAACATTGATTAAGCGGAGGTCTGGCATAGTGATGAGGGGACGGGTGATAGATCAGCAACAGCAGCGGGAGCGCTAGTTGGGCTCGGATCAGCAGCGGCAGCAAGCACGGAGTAGGCACAGGCAATGAGGGCACAGCAGCGGTTGCACATGTGCGCGGTGAACTCTCTCTCTTACTCCTTGCTCTCGCTCTCTCTTGGAATTATCATATCTGAAAATTATGAGAGCCCCTTTTATATGCAAAACAACCTAGATTTTTCGGGAAAGAATGTGGTCAACTTTCCTTATGCAGAACGTATATTTCATTCTTTTCCTCCCTTAGAGTTATATCTTTCTTCTGATCATGGGCACGGGGAGATCTTCTTGGTAGCATACTCTTTCTTAGGGGTGATCGGTTTCAGGGTGGGTAGGGTTCAGACCTAGAACCTGGAACCTACCCTGTTACAACCGGTTCCCAGTTTTCGGAACCTAGAACCTATCCTGTTTTTCCTAGACCCTATTTTGGAACCTATCATGTTTTTCCGATCCGGTTCTAGGGTCTACCTGATAACCTTTATTTTTTTTTTTCTGGTTTCAGAAATTTGGAGCAAAACAAACAATCCCCAAGCACCATATCCAGCAATTGACATGCTCCCCTTGACATGTTCACAAGTGCTTTGTGCTTCTCGAAGTAATAAAAATGAAAATGATGAAAATATATAAGCTAATGCATAATCTTGTCAATTAATTTCATGCAAAGAAAGTTCACCAAATATTCACCCACAGCGGAACACAAAAGAACTAACCATGCTAAAACCCCTCCAATAACTCTGTACTTTTACAATCGAAAAGTCAGTGCTTTAGTAGAACAAAAATGATGAAAAGCACCACTGTTCCTAGGGGAAGACAATAATAAGACCTATCCTAAGAGACCAATTCAGCCACAACTCCATGAAAATGATGAAATAGTAGGACCCAACAAAGTTCTTACATTGCAACCATCCAAAACCATCACGGGCATGGTAAAAAACCTGAAATTCATACATAAAGAAAAATCAACTGGAAATCATGCTCTAAAGACAAATGCAAATATGCTGATTAATGAAGTCTATTTACTCACCACAAAATCGGAGTTTCCACAAAAGAAAGTCTTTTTACCAATAATAATGTCCTCGGTAAGACAATTCAAATGTAAAAACCAAAAAAACATATTAAAGAAAGTATTCACTCAACATATAAATATGTGAATGAATTACAATATAAAAAGAAATAATGAAATATACATGACTTACCCGACTCAAACTTGTCCGCATTCTCAATGCACTCTTCAACATTAATCGGTACGCGAACGGCTCTTAACCAATCTTGAGTGCAAATCAAACCTTTCGCTACTCTAGGAGTCAAAGAACTTCGAAAGCCGTTAAGCACACATCCCGATGTACTAAAAGCCGACTCCGAAGCAACGGTAGTCACAGGAATGGACAAAACATCCCGAGCCATCAAAGATAAGATTTTATACTTTGACCCACTACTCTTCCACCACATCAAAAGGTCCAGATTAATTACATCTTCACTTTCGGCTTCAAGATACCAATCAAGCTCATATTTGTTTTCATTAAGCACTTTTTTCTTCGCGTGAAGAAAGCTTTTTCGCCAACCTTGGATGTCATCCTCATTGTTACTTTCATTGTTGTCAATATTGGCATTGGACCCACTACTAGTACTTATGCTTGAACCACCAAAAGGTTGTTTACTAGAATGAACAAATGATTGCTCATAAAATTCATACAAACGCTCCAAGGCAAACTTCACCTTATCATGCATCTCATCAATTTTCACTCCATCATCATAAATTTGTCCATAACAGAACTTCACATAATTCAACTTTTTTGTAGGAACCAACGCAATTGCAATCAACACCATGATGTTTACTTTATTCAAACTCCCATAATATTTGTCAAACTTCTTCTTTTTTAAACCCATAGCTTGAAGCTTAGGGTCTAAAGAATTCGCCACATGATTCAAATATATATACAAAAAAGCTATACCCTCAAAATAATCATTTGAAGTAACATATAAACTTCCTGACATCCGTTTGGTGGCATCATAAAACTGTTTCAGAAACTTAGAAAGAATGATGGCATTTTTCCAATCTTCATTTCGAGGAGAATCATTGTCAATCTCCCTTAAGAAAGATGAATCATCGTCTTCCATCATTTCAAAAGCTTTCTTATGCTTTATGGCTGTATCTAACATTAGGTAAGTGGAGTTCCATCTAGTGGCAACATCGAGACAAACTAAACCCTTGTATGTAATCCTCACACTCTCAATACAAGATTGAAATGTTCGAGCTCTCATGGGAGAACTTCTCACATACCTAATTACATTTCGAATACATGCAATAGAATCACGCACCTCATTCAATCCATCTTTTACAATCAAGTTTAGTATATGAGCAGTGCACCTCATATGTAAAACATCACCATTCAAGATCAAAAACCTTTCCTTTGAAAATTTTTCCTTCAAATAACCAACAGCCACATCATTAGAACTAGCATTATCAACGGTTATTGTGAACACCTTCTTTTCTATTCCCCACTCATAAATGCATTTCTCCACCATTTTCCCAATCTCTCTACCCTTATGACTATGCATCATCACAAAATTGATGATTCTTTTATGCAACTTCCAATTTTCATCAATAAAATGGGCAGTGAGACATAAATAGTTCAAGTTTTGAATGGAACTCCACATATCAGTTGTGAGTGCAATCCTAGAATTAAGCTTACCAAAGTAAGCTTTCAAACAAGTTCTTTTACTCAAATACAACTTCATACAATCTCTAGCCATCGTAAATCATGATAAATGTTGAAATAGAGGCTACAATTCAGTGTCAAAATCACAAAAATCGACACGCTCAACCGTGGAAAAAGGTTGTTCATCAATAATGATCATCCTAGCACGCATGTGCCTACAATGTTCTTGATCAAATTTCCACGTTGTTAAGACACTACCATCACCAGTATTTTCTCCTATCTCGCCAACCGCGTCTTTGTTACGTGGTGCAAACAACATTTGCTTTTTATCTGTATGAGAATACTTTTTGCAGGTTCTCAAGTGCTTCCACATACTAGATGTTCCATGATCAATAGAGTATTTATACTCTTTCCCACAGTGAATGCACTTTACCATAGTTACTTTCTTTGTGTTCTCATTTATGATTTTCGAAAAATTATCCCATGTCTCTGATTAATTAGCTTGCTTTTTACTAAGAGGAGGACGGGAGTTAGGTACATTCACCTTGTTTGTCGCGCTCACGGTTGTAGAGTCCACTTCAGCAACTTCATGGAATGGCAACCCCATGACAGGCCTCATTTCATTATATCCATCCACTTCCATTGATATGTCTTTGTCTTGATCCATCAATTGAAATTAAACTATATAAAGTCAGGAATCTACAAAAGACAAATTTTACAACAATATAGGACCAACAATCATAGAATAAGAAGTCTGTAACTCTTCATTTGTGCAACAACAATTACAACCACAAAGCATAGCGAACCAAAGTCAAGATCCTTCTTTGGTGGAACTTCTGTTTCAATATGGTCGATACTTGCTTATTTCTAGCTCACAGCCAGGAACCCAAGTGACAAACTTGCAGGGTATTTGGAATAAAGATATCGAGCCAGCGTAGGAGTATGTCACTTTATTAAATATTTATGTCTCTTCATTCTGTATTTTGCATCACTTTTATCATCGACATTGTCATCGTTGTCATCACTATCATCTCACTCTATTTTGCCAGTTACTTCTGCTTCATGTATATAAAAGTTTTATTATGCTGATATATGTATTAGTAACTATACTTCTATCCTTTCACTCAGTGCTGCTCCTCACTTGAACATTAATCTCCAAATGAACTATTGGCCTTCACTTTCTTGCATTCTCGAGGAATGTCAGGTGCCCTTATTTGATTTCATTTCTTCACTATCGATCAATGGAGAAAGACACAGAACCCTTTGTTCTAACCGGGGCATCAGGGAGTTGTAGAGGTGCTATGTTATTCTTGATGATTCGCACATCCTCTCTTTGAGCATGTAGCAGGTATTCCTCTCCGGCATTCATTGCGAATCGCAACAATCCCGAATCTTCGAGGAAAAAAAAGAAAAAAAAGCAAAAGCTCAACCCTTTTTCCCCACTAACCCGAGTTGCCTAACAACAGATTCATCGATCACCAAACACACGCCGGTGCGAATAGAACCCATAATTGAAGCTAAACTTAGGCGTACCGCATTCAAGCAATGAAAGCCGGTGCACAGCTCTAGGGATTGGAGCACGGATCCTAGCTCAAACCCAGGTGAACGAACCCTAAACCCGCGAATCAGCCGCGAAACCAGCCAAAACCCATGAACCATACGAGTGAAAGGAGCAACTTTGACTGCTCATCAAGCGGCAAAGATCCCGTCCCGGGCCAAATTATGGCGCAATGGATCAAATTGAACCTGGGAAGCAGGATAACATCATCGACAGGAGAAGCGGAGAAATGGGTTATCAACAGCTCGCGAAAAAGTTACCTGCTTTGGCAATCTGGTTGAGATTTGCAGTGAGCACGAGCGAGAACGAGCGAGAGAGATATGACAAGTTCCTTATTGAACTGATGAGCTGGGTTGCAGCGACGAGAGGCGACGAGCAGCCGTGGCGGTGAGCAGTCGCAATGACGAGTTCTCGCAAGTAGACTGAGAAAGGCAAGAAGAAATGGGACTTACAAACTGGAAGAGGAGGGAGCGACTGAGAGTAACGACCGAATGCTAGGGTTTTTTTACAGTAACTTAAAACCAGTTTTAAAACTGGTCCGGGTGGGTTTTCACTTAGACCCAGGAACCAGACCGGTTCCAACCGGTTCTCAGATCAATTCAAATAGGAACCAATTTTCGGACCTATTTTTCGGGTGGGCCGGTCCGGTTCCCGAGTAAACCCGGTCCGATTGCACACTCCTACTCTTTCTTGTTTTGAGAAAGATATATTGCTCAAATAATATGCATCCTCGCATGAGTATTCCTTTCCCAGTTGCTCTTACTATTTTCCATTGACCGACAAAATCTTGCATATCTCCACAAATATCCGAAAAACAAGGTCTATGAAATCGTGGTCATCTTCAAGAAATCATGAAAGATATTTTTGCACAAGTGCCCAACCAAAAATATATTGACCGAGAATCATGCATATATTCCGAAAATTCTTCATATCCCGCGTGCGAAAATTCCACCCATGAACAAGTTTGGCGAAAATCTTTATTCATGTGCTTTTAACTAAGCCCATTCTCCATTGATTTAATGTAAATGCAACTATGTGAGCTTATTACTATAAATGCTCCTCAAATTTATATGCAATTCAATTATTAGTTTTGCTAGGTGTCGGGATCGACCCCTAATTTTTCTATGTGATTAATTACTAAATTGTTAGTCAAAATTTAGGTGTCAACACACATTAGTTTACAATCACAACATTTAAACCTCACACACATTCCAATCCATACTTGCGCTCAAAAACATATATCGATCCTACAACATTTCCGAACTCCACAATTCACACTCGTTCACGCACCACCATATTATTTTTATTAAACTTGCCATCGCGACCCGCGTAAACACGGCTCAGGTCCGATCTCACTTTCACTTGCCACATTGTACCATCTTATGCTCAATCACTTTCCTCAGCCCGCGTAAACACGCCTCAGGCTTATTGATCGCAACCCGCGTAAATATGCCTCAGGTCTGATCCTATTCTCACTTGCCACATTGTACCATCTCATGCTCAATCACTTTCCTCAGCTCGCGTAAACACGCCTCAGGCTTACTGATTGCGATTCGCGTAAACACGCCTAGGTCCGATCCCATTCTCACTTTCTTTCCTCAGCTCGCGCCAAATGCGACAGGCCTACATGATCGTGACCCGAGCTTAAAACGCCTCGGCCCGATCCCACAGTCGTATCACGATCCACGTAAACACGCCTCAGGGATTTAGTGATCACACGAACATACTCACATGCCATATTTTATCTATACCACACATAAACACGCCTTAGGGCCTTTTAGTGATCACACGCACATCGTACGCTACAATTCTCACATGTGCAGATTCTTGGCATTAATTAAATGCACATAATCGCACCCAATTCAACCATTTCAATTCAACCATACATTATACACATACAACCATCACAATTCACATTATTTTCACCATAAAACCACAACACTACAATCCCGGCACAACATGGCAAGTTCACGCAATTAATTGCCGACTCAAACCATTCAATCTATGCGCCAACAGCATTTTACAGCATCTAAACCAGCATATTCCGGCCCCTAATCGGCCTCTAAAAATCCACCAAAACATCTCAATTCTATCCCTAAGGCCCGTTAATCAATTCAGCCCCTAAACTATACAAATCTGCGTCTAAACGGGTCCGATAATACTCGATATACTAGACGAGGGTTAGATTGCGACATACTTGGAAATTTCCAAGCAAAATCAACCTATTCGAGGTTGAATAGACGGCTGGAACGCAACGACTATGGCTGTGTTCGGCGGTGGCGACGATCGGCGACGGCTGCGGCGACTCGGCTTTGGCCAGTCACTCTCGGCCAAGGGGAGGGGAGAGCTCGGCCGAGAGGGAAAGGGGAGGGGGACGGTCGCATGAGGACAGTGGGGCTTGGCTTGGTGGCAGGACGACGGTGGCACGGCGGATGGTGGCCAGATGGCACTGGCGCGGCCAAGAGGGAGAGAGAGAGTGTGATCGGTGAGGGAGGGGGAGCCGAGAGAGATGAGAGGGAGAGAATGAGAAGAGAGAGAGTTTTGGTCTTAAATCTAATAATTTGTGTCCTTTAATGCAAAATGACCATCTTGCCCCTCTCTCACCTTTTTAATCAATAGCTGAGATTCGTTCTTATCCTGAGATCGATGACCATGATCTAATCTTTCCAAAAATATCCAAGGGTAATTTTGGAATTTCATAAAAATCCAAGGGCAATTTTGTTCAAATATTGTCATTTCTAAACTTAGGGTGAAATGACCAAAATGTCCTTCCTCAATTACATTAGCCTTAACAAACTCTCATGGGTAAAATGGTCATTTTCCATCCTTCACTGAAATTCAGATTTTCTAAAAGGTTTCGGACAATTCCAAGACTGAACATTTTAATAACAACGTCGTCCAAATGTTCTGTCGTGACTTCCTAATTTCCTATGGCCAAATTGGTCTCTAATTAATAACTGAATTTTATATAACGTAACTTGAGCGTGTCTCAGACTAACGGGAGGCTTTTGGGGAAATTTACATATTCGACCCATGATTGATACTAAATCAAGTCACGTGTAAGTTCATTTGAATCGTGACGACCTCGGTTGTCATGTAATCGCGAGGATTGATCGCTAGTTCCGTTGAGCACGATCGTTCGGTATAGGTTTTGGATCATTTGTCAACTCACCTTGTGGTTAAACGGAATCACTCGTGATCTACTCGTATGATAGTGATGAATCGGCCCATAACCATCCTAAGATCGGCCTATATTGACTCAAAATGTTACATCAATAATTCTATGGTCGAAAGTTGATTCACGATCAAATTTCTTTAGTCGTACGAATTTAAATCCCTAATTAGCATTTCTCTAATGATTAGTATCTCAAGAATGATCAGTTCCAAGCAAAAATTAACTACAAATACGTTCATAAAACCATTCATTTCATAAATCCCAAATGAGCAAATTTCAAAATATCACAACTCTTCCCTCCTTACAAAAATTTCGTCATCGAAATTTACAATCCAACCAACTACTCAAACAAATGGGGGTATTGACGTTGCATTAGTTCTTCACTTTCCCAAGTCGCACCTTCAGTCCCATGATGTTCCCAAACAACCTTGACCATCGGGATCGTCTTGTTTCTCAGAACTCGCTCTTTCTAATCCTCGATCCTTATTGGTCTTTCGACATACGACACCATGTCATTAATTTCTATCTCTTCATTGTTCAGCACACGAGTTGGGTCCGGTTCATACTTTCTCAGCATCGATACGTGGAACACATTATGCACTTGTGACAAATTTGGTGGCAACGCAAGACAATAAGCTAAGTCTCCAATCATTTCCAACACCTCAAAGCGTCCCACGTACCTCGGACTCAACTTCCATTTCTTACCAAATCGGGACAATCCCTTCATGGGTGATACCTTAAGGAACACATGATCCTTTACTTGAAATTCCAAAGGTTTTTGCCTTTTGTCTGCATAATTCTTTTGACGGTTTTGGGCTATTTTTAGCCTTTCACGTATGATCTTAACTACCTCAATTAACTGTTGAACTAATTCTGGCCCGGTTATACTTCTTTCTCCAACTTCGTCCCAACATATGGGCGTTCTACAGGCTCTACCATATAGTGCTTCAAATGGCGCAATTCCAATACTCTGCTGAAAACTATTATTGTACGCAAATTTTACTAAGGGCAATTGTTCCTCCCACTTGCCTTAAAAATCCAGCACACATGCTCGAAGCATATCCTCTAATGTCTGAATCGTCCTCTCAGATTGGCCATCTGTTTGCAGATGATAAGCACTACTAAACTGCAGTTTCGATCCCAATGCCGTCTGCAGACTTTTCCAAAAATTGGCAATAAACCTGGGATCACGGTCCGACGTAATCGTCACTGGTACCTCGTGTAATCAAACGATTTGTTGCACATATAAATCAACATATCGATCTAATGCGAAATCCTTTCGCACGATCAAGAAATGTGTTGACTTGGATCGACAATTACCCAAATGGAATTGTGGCCCTTTTGACTCATTGGCAATCCCATCACAAAATCCATAGTGATATGCTCCCATTTTCACTTTAGGATCTCTAAAGGTCGTAACAATTCTCCAGGCTTACAGTGTTGCGCTTTCACTTACTAGCATGTCAAGCACTTAGTCATGTGCTTCGCTATGTCTACCTTCATACCATTCCACCAATAATACTGCCTTAAATTCTGATACATTTTCGTACTCCCCGGATGGATACTATAACTACTATGATGCGTTTCCGATAAAATCTCTTCCTTAAGTTCCACATCGTTAGGCACGCATAATCGTCTTCAAAACTTCAAGATCCCATCCTCGAATACTTGGAAGTCTGGTTTCCTCTTTGTAGCATCCATCACTAAAATCTTTTGAATCTCTTGATCCATAGACTGTAAAGCCTTAACCTTAGCCTGGATTTCTGGTTTAATCCTTAACGTGGTTAGTAAACTCGAGACTTGACTTACTTCAAACTTAAATTCCGAGTCTCGTACTTTTTCCAACAAGGTCCATTTTTTGACCACCAAGTGCGTGATGCTTAACTTCCTACTCAATGTATCTGCTACCCGATTTGCCTTTCCGGGGTGATATAAAATATCACAGTCGTAATCCTTCAACAATTATCCAACAATGTTGTCTCATATTTAACTCATTTTGAGAAAATAAATACTTGAGGCTCTGATGGTTGGTATAAATCTGAAATTTCTCTCCACATAGATAATGTCGCCAAATCTTTAGGACGAACACTATTACGGCTAATTCCAAGTCATGCGTCGGATAGTTCAACTTATGCGGTCTTAACTGTTTTGACGCATAGGCCACTACTCGTCTATTTTGCATGAGTACACACCTCAATCCTTTCAACGACGCGTTGCTATATATTTCATCTCCTCCGGGTCCTGATTGAATAGTCAACACCGGTGCCGTCGTCAGTCTATGCTTTAATTTCTGAAAACTCCTTTCACATTTGTCGATCCATTCAAACCTCGTTCCTTTTTTCAACAAATACGTCAACAGTGTTGCTATTGCCGAAAACCCTTTCACAAAGCGTCAATAATATCCGGCAAAACCCAAAAAGCTTCAAACTTCGGTTACCGACATTGGCCTTGGCCACTTCATTATAGCCTCAATCTATATTTGATCTACTGAGATTCCTTCCCCAAAGATCACGTGTCCAAGAAACACTACTTGATTGAGCCAGAATTCACACTTGCTAAACTTTGCATGTAATGCGTGCTCCCTTCAGGTATGTAAAACCTTACTCAAATGAAACTCATGCTCCTGAAGGCTCTTCGAGTACACCAATATGTCGTCTATGAAGACTATGACAAATTGGTAAGTTCGAACTCTCTCTATGGTTGGTGAACAACTTGTCAAAATCGACAGTGATTTCTCTTGTAAAAACATCTTACATTGTTTCAATAACTAGTAATTTCTTCGATCAATCACCAATCTAATAGGAAAGAGTATTAACGATGATAGCTTAATAACATGACTAGTAAGCTTTCAAGACAAGAAATTAGTAATTGATACCATAAAAATTCAGCGACATTCACAAGTGTGACTAGTGACCCTTCCTTGATAGAAAGGTAAAAATTGAAAAACTTTCTTATAGCCACAATAACCTTTTTTAATTTCCTTTATTTCTTTTTTTTTATATGAGCAAATCAAATCAGTGAAAATACAAGCAATGGACAATTTCGACCATTTTTGGAGCCGGGGCTTTGAGTTTCCTTCCAGCTCCGATCCTTCTCTCTTTCTGGTTGAACGGAGGAGGCCGGAGATCGGGACGGCGCCACCGTGAAGATAACTGGAAGTGGTACGGTTGAGCGTCACCGCCGTTGTTTTGGGGGTGCCGGTTGTCTCAAGCTTCTTGTCGTTCTCAAGAGCCCTAGGTTAATTCTCACTCTTCTCCACAGCATTCACGTCTCGAGTTCATTTCGCTGTTGGACTTGTCGTCAAGTTTCAATTTTTTTTGAGCCCGAAGAAGCATATGAAGGTGCTGGTTTCCACTTTGCTGTCTTCCTTCTTAAGGGTTTAGATTCTCTCTCTCTCTCTCTCTCTCTCACTCTCGTAGTTTAGTGAGAGTTCCGTACTGTGTTACTCTGTACAGCAATGAGATTTGTGCTTCTGATTTAGCCCTTAAGTTGGTATCTTGAATTGCATTCATTTTAAACAATGAAATTGGAGCATCTCTTGATACTTCATGAGCTGGTAATCTGTGGGTGGCTGGTTGATATTTGATCGGAAATTTGATTCTCTCTAGGAAGAGGAGAAGGTCCAATTTTTACAAAATTAGAATCTATTAAATTTGACTGAATTTTTACATCTAACAGTTCTCTCCTTTTTAAATTGACACAGTTCTTAATAAATGGAAATTGATAGATTCTATTTTTGAAAAGATTGAGAAACTCCTTGTGCCTATAGGTTTCGACAAAATGAGAATTGCTAAAAATTACTTGATAAATGCTTGCCAACTATATTCAAACGTATTTTTTGACCAGTGAGATCTAGGGTCAAATTCTTTTTGGATAAAAAATAAAGTAGGGTACCTATAATCACATTATTATTCGTGGGCAGCGATGACTCGAAATTTGGTAATAAGACCAGTTGCAGTAACATCTCTAATAATAGCCGTGACACAGCAATTGTTGCCACTAATCATATAGTTTGCTGTAGCAAGTCATTTATAATCATTATATGCACAATAAATGATTTTTTTTTTGGTAAGATAAGAAGTGCACAATAAATGATTTTATCTATACCAACATGCCTATTTTTATATTAAAGTCTATCCATACTAATCTTGACCTCTGGTAATTGCGATCTCACTCTCAATCTCAAGAAAGGAAAAGAAAATGTGAAATACAAATCGTAAAAGGGAGTTGATAAAATTAAAATAGATGGTTTTTATCTACCATGAGAGAAAGTAAATGAAAATAAAAATCACTAATTTACAAATAATAAAGTGTGGAATAGAAAATTGATAGCTTTGTTATTTGAATCGCTCAAGATAGCTTTGTCATCTTAATTTTCTATCCCCTGCAATAACCTCCCGGACCTCCAAAACTAATGACATAGCCACTTCGATCTTGTTTCATATGGTGATGGTTCACCAAACCATAAACATTGGATCTATCCACCCACTCCCTCGTGTTATCCGAAGGAGGTAGGGATTTGCCATCCGATCGAACCCAATGGAGTTGTCGAAAGATGGCGGCATGCTTCAAATTATCATCAGGCATGTGACCACTTCCCATTGGGGGACAGATCCCATCGCTTCCAGCTGAGCCAATTCCTCCCCACGCTATGTATTGTGAGCCATCGCGCAAATATGAAAATAGTTCCTTTGGCCAGTAGCCTACTTTAATCTTTGCCCTAAGCACAACCAACCACCAATTCCCAGTATTTTGATCCTGATTATAAAGAGCAATTGATAATAAGTGCTAATGGAAAAAATTGCAAAAATTATCTAACATGGATGCAATGATGGATTATATATTAATAACTTACAGTAGGGTAGAATGATAGCGAAAAATTTAAATTTTAAGAAAAAAACTATTAGTAGCTAATATATTTTAGCAAAAAATCATTACCTTAAGTACCATGAAAAAGATCAAACATACCTGTTCGATATCAATTGCAAGCTCATATAGATCTCCACCATAAGTAGAAGTAGGTTTTAATATAAAACCGGGGGTTACTTCCCTACTCACTTGGACGAAACCCGGACATAGTGCATTATAGCACCCATTGCGATAGCCATCACCTTATGAGGACAATGCTTTAGTCAATAAGATTCAAATAATCTTCAATTTCTAGTTTGGATTTTGAAAATAAGGGAAAAATGCTTTAATTAAGAATTAACAATCATTCATAGCTCACCCGTCCAATATGTGAACAATCGAGAAATGGTATTGCCAAATAATTGTGGAGCAACCTAGAAAAATAAGAGATTTTTCTCTCAAATCATTTTACCATATATTAAACTTATTATGTCCAAAAAAAATATGGCATTAACTTACTTGAAAAATCACTTACCATCCAACCAGCTATAATCATGCTAACATTCTCCGAGAGACCAGATTCAATCCACACATGATGTGAAGTAAATTGATTAGGAGCAATAGTTAGATTGTAGACCGTCACACGTCCACCTCCTCCGTATTTAATATTTTCTACCATGAGGTCTGTTAGAGAAACCACCTACAAATGATAATTTGTAACTTAAACCACCTATAAATGATAAATAATCTCATATTCACCTATGCCTACCGATCTTACTTTAAAAGTTGTATTGATTTTCTTTTACTACACAAATCATGGAAAGAATAGATCTTGAGATTGTACTAAGTGGACATTTGATATGTGGTCTCATGAAATTCATAGATACATAACCTCATTAGTAGATTCAAAAAGAAAAATCACTGATGTTATTGTGTATGAGTAGATAGGCATATGAGCATGGGAGAGAGTGATAGTACATGTTGATTTGGAGAATGAGGACTTTGCCCCATTGCCGCGATAGATGGTATCTTGGGCAAGGATCTTGCGCTCACCAAATCTTCTTTTGTTACTCGACGAATGGGTACCGTTCCAATGGGGCAAAGCTCTCTCAACCCAGATCTTATCGATTTTGCAATCGAAGAAGTTTTGCACAAGCTCACGTGTAGATTAGGCTCTTTCTACAAGAAGAAAAAACTGATCATAGAAGTATCAAGTAGACCATTTAACCTAAATTATTCAACATTGGTCCGCATATTCATCAATTGATTTAAGAAAAAATGATAAATTTTTACCTGAACTTTATGATTCTTTAGGAGGGGATGATCAAGTGCTGGTTGTTTGTTGATATCAACACAGTCAATTGTGTCTCCTTCTTTAGTCTTGATAAAATCAAATAGAGTTAATCACTCGCCGAGTAACAATCGTATTTCGAAGATTAACCGGATAAATTGCAATACCTCCATGAAATTTAAATGGGATTATTGCAAAAAATAGGGAGTTGAAGGAAAATTACCGTAAAAGTCTTGATGGATGGCTTGTTCATTATTCTAACCTGGCTTTCCAAATCTAAATCATCCTCGTTGGAAATATTTGCCATCTCACATGGAGAAAGACTGAAAAATGGGAGCAGCAGCAGCACAAGTTCCAGATTCAGGTTCATGGTGATGAAAAGAAGCACAAAGTGAGGCCCTCTTCTTCAATCAATATTATTTGAGTTTGAGCACTGCAATGAGAAAATCTTTATTCTGCAAAATGAATATTATATACTGCGAGGTGTGAGAGGGATACACTTACTAAAACACCCATTTATTCTCCGTCTTTAAAAAAATGTATTTAGTCAAAATGTTTTTGAAGATTTGATCTATTTGACAAAGTGATTTTTTATTTTAATACAATAGTGAATTATCTAACTTACAAAGCAAAATAAAATTATTCAAGCAAGTGTGGAAATTGGTACAAATTTAAGGAGTCGTGAATTGAAATGTTAGAGATTCAGTTTAAGTTTGATTTACGATTTTGTCCCTCTATTAATGTTAAGCCATTGTAATTTCACCATGGGCTTTTTGATGGAACTTAGTAGGAAAAGTTCTATGAGTTTTTTTATTATATACTTTCAAATGGGCAAGAAACTGACATTTAAAAGATAGTCAAAGATAATAGTTTTTTATTCTAAACATAGTAAAAGATAAATGTTTAAAAGACTAAAAGTTTCCTTTGAATAATGCATGCCACTTGTCTCATTCTTTAATGATCATATCACGCATACTTATTGCAGCCAACGGCATACTAGACGAGAAAATATACATATCAACTTCAAAACAACAAATTTATTCATTAAAAAGAAAGGCATTTAAGGTGTGACTAGAATTAGAGCATGCTAAAGTTTTTCCGTAAATTAACGCAAACTCCTTCGACGTTCATTACATGCATGACTAGTTCTAAGGCCTATCTATTGTCCATGACTAAAGTGTTATGTAATAAAGGTTACAAATTCAAAATGCAATGAAATTAAAAAAAAAAAAAAACTGATAAAAGAAGAAACCAGTGAAAAGTTATATGCTACACAAGATACTTTTAGGTAGGGATTTATTGAAAAGAAACCTCTTGGGGGAGGCCAGGTAGGCCAACAATATATAATGAAGAACTTTTCTTTCATCCAAATAAATAAAACTTTTGAGTATTTAGAGAAAAGAAAAGCTTTTAATGGTTTGATCTATTTGAGAAAGTGAATTTTAATTTTTGTGAAGTAACAGATTATTTAACTTACAAAGAAAAATAAAAATATCCCAGTGAGTTTGGAAAGTGCTAGAAATTTAAGAAATCTAGAGATTCGGTCTATGCTTGAATTATGATTTTATCCCTTTATTAACATTATGCCATTATTGTACTATATAAATGAGCACACGCGTTACATGTGTGCAAGAAATTGACATTTGAAAGATGGTCGATGGTAAATGTTTTTTAATGCAAGAATGGTAAATGATAAATGTTTAAGAGACTAAAACTTGTCTTTGATTAATGCATGTTTGCCACTTGCCCCTTATGGTCATACATGCATAATTATTGCAATAGCCAACATTATTCTCGACAACTAAATATGCATATAAACTTCAAAAACAATAGATTTATTCATTAAAGAGATAGGTAGTAGAGCATCGAGATGCTAAATTTTTTTTCTGTAAAGTAATGCATGCTTGCCATTTTGAAAAGAGTACATGACATTTGTTTGCAAACTCCTTCCACGTTCATCACATGCATAACCAGGGCCTATCTATATTGTCCAAGACTAAAGTGTTATGCAATAAAGGTTAGAAATTCAAATTGCAAATGAAACTAAAAAAAAAAAAAATAGAGAAACTGAAATTGAAAGATGAAGGTAGAGAAAAGTTATATACGACACAAGGTACTTCTAGGTATAAATGGATCCAAAAGAAACATCTTGGGGCGGCCGGGTTGACCAACGACATATAATGAAAAACTTTTCTTTATTATAAATGAATATAAAATTCAAGTATTTAGATAAAAAGTTTTTTAAGAATCGATCTATTTGAGAAAGTGAATTCTAATTTATATGAAATGACAGATTATTTAACTAAAAAAAAATGTTAGATATTTAGTTTATGTTTGAACTACGATTTTATCCCTCTATTAACGTCATGCCATTATAATTTCACCATAAACTTTTGGTGGAACTTATTAGGAAAAGTTTTTCGAGCTTATTTTACTATATACTAGCAAATGAACGTACACGTTACATGCATGCAAGAAATGACATTTGAAAGATGGTTAAAGATATGTGTTTTAATTACAATCATTTAAATCTTTTTCTCTAAAAGTTTAAGAGACTAAATATTATCTTTGAATGATGCATGCTTGCCATTATTAAATGCATGTTTTCCACTTGTCTCATTCTTCCATGGTCATATCATGCATAATTATTGCCGGAAACAAGGTTATTCTTAACGATCGGGTATACATATGAACCTCATGACAACAACTTTATTTATTAAAAAGAAATGCAATTGAGGTATGACTAGAAATTATAACATCGAGATGCTAAAACTTTTCCCTAAAATAATGCATGGTTGCCATTTTAAAAAGAGTACATGCTAGACATTTGTTTGCAAACCCCTCTTTTACGATCATCATATGCATAACTATTTCTAAGGCCTATCTATTGTCCAAGACTAAAGTGTTATGTAATAAAGGTTACAAATTAAAAATGCAAATGAAATTAATAGAAAAACAATAGAGATACTGAAAATTGAAAGAAGAATAAATGATGGAAGGTACATCCAGGTAGCAATGGATTCAAAAGGAACTTCTTGGGACTGCTAGGTTGGCCGATAACATATAATGTGGAAATTTTATGTAATCCAAATGAATATAAATTTCAAGTATTTAGAGAAAGAGCTTTTAAATATTGATCCATTTGAGAAAATGAATTTTGATTTTTATGTGAGATAACGGATTATCTAACTTACAAAGAAAAATAAAAATATTCAAGTAATTTTGGAAAGAGCTAGAAATTTAAGGAATTTTGAAAGTAAGAGATTCAGTTTACGTTTGAATTGTGATATTGTCCCTCTATTAACGTAATGCCATCATAATTTCACCATAGGCTTTCAATGGAGTTTATTGGGAAAAGCTCTTTGAGTTTATATTAATTGTTTTGACATTTTGGAATTTTTTTTCTTTTTCTTTTTCTTCTTCCAAGTATGGTGAAGCTCGCAAGGCCCTTGCCGACCCTTGCTAGACTTGGAAGAAAACAAAAGAAAGAAAGAAAGAAAAAATAAAAGAAAAAATAATTAAAAATTCAAAAAATATTATTAAAAATTGTTTACGTTAGCCTAGCCTTCCTATGTGGCACTACCAGCATCCACGATAATAATTTTCAATTGAAATTGACCGGATGGATTCAATTGGCAAACTGTGAAAATGTTTAGGACTCAATTAGTAATTTTTTTTAAGGTCGAATCAATTGGCAAAATTGAAAGGATCTTTGTTGGATCTTTTCGTCCTGTTTTTGTTTTTGTTTTTGAAATTTTCTATTTAATTTTATGATTGAACTGACAAAAATGCAATATTAATTTAGGACTTGTTGGACAATTTTCCTATTGAATGAGTCCCAACTCCATGACAGTCAAATCTTAGTGATAGAGGAAGCAACATGATATGCTTTGGTGGCTAGCTCTAATAAGCCATCGGATGAAAAATGGAGCTACGAAGCTTGAACTATCAAGGTTTGGGCACTCCCTTGACAATACAGAATCTTAGAGCCTTCGTTGCTCAAAAGAAGCGCAACTTAATTTTTTCGGTGGAAACTAAGAATCATGGAGCAATTGCAAAAAGAGTAAAGAAGCGTCTCAGTTTTTAGAATCACTTTGTTGTTAATCCAGCGAATTGGAGGTGGGTTAGCTATCCTGTGGGATGATTAGGTAAAATTGATATGGAGTTTGCTTCAGCAGATTTTATGGACTTAATTTGTAATTTCAGGAAGATAAAAAGTGAATGAGAGTTACATTAGTGCATGCCCCTATTGATTATCAAGAGAGATCCCTTCTATCAATCTTCACTAGATAAGCTCTCTTAATTCCCTTCCTTATGTTTGTTTGGAAGATTTTAATGAAATACTTTACTACTAGGAGAAAGAAGGGAAAAGAAAAGCAAAACATTATCATCTAATGGCTTTAGGAGATTTTTGAACTCTTGTGTATTAATGGACATTGGATGCAATGGAAGTGCCTTCACTTGATTAAACAATAAAGAAGGGGTAGACTTTGTAAAGAAGAAATTAGATAGGGTGTTGAGCAATGTGGAACAGAGGGGAGAAGGATACTAGAAGAGGCAAAAGTTATGTATGACGCCCACTTTCGTGTCAAAAGTTTTCATTGGCTTACTTAAGTGCCAAATCAAAGAAAAAACGATCGCTGAGTGATTCCAGCGAGAAATTACGTCGCTTTTATAATTCAAAATTTTATTTGAGGCAGCATTTTCTCTTAAAAACCAGTCCACGTGGATAAATACTTTTGTAAAAGGACGTTGTTCCTCCGAAATTCATTTTATATCTTCTTCACCTTCTTCTCCTCCTTCACCATCCTCTCTACCACCGCCCATGGAACCACCACCCACCACACCCAGCATTGCCACCTCCTTCGCTACCTCGATGAGTTTGACAACCGCAATGAGAGCATTGCCGTCTACCTATCCATCTATTTCGAGGACCCCCACCTCCACAATGCCTACATCACTCTCCAAGCCTTGGAGTAGGGCATCATCTCCGACCCAACAACTTCACCGCCTACTGGGTCGGTCCCTTTGTCTAAGATATTTTTAAAGTAACAGTTAAGTGATTCGAATAAAAAATTCTGGCATTAAAGTGAGCGCACCGTATATAACTTTTGATATTTTTAGTGTCATTTTCCCATGTTTGTATAGAAATGCATAGAAAATTGTAAAATTTATCATTAAAGTACAATTGAATTTTTAAAACTTTTAAAAAGTGCAATTAAGTCTTAAATTATATCAAATTGATGCAATCAATTTATTCTGTTAACTCCGTTTAACTTGGCTTACGAAAATTGTTGACTTGACTTTGTTTTTATTTTTTTATCTCACTTTTGTGGCAATAATGTGACTAAAACATGAAACACAAAACTAAAACGACATCATTTTAGTCCAAAGATTATTTAATTTATATTAAAATAAGCAAACTTAAAAAAAAAAACACACAAAAAAGGAATCGAAGTGAGGGTTGTTGGCCTTTGGCTAGGAACCATTCGCCCACTTCGCTGGCCCTCGTCAACGATGGTGGGATGCAGGCGGCAAGGGCTAATCTAATTTTTAATACAAATTTTATTTAATTTATATTAAAAATAAGTAAAATTTAAAAAAAAAAGAAAAAAAATGAAAACGCAATTTAGTCATGTCAGCGCCACAAAGGATAGAGAAAATAAAAAAACTAATGTCAACATTTTTCGTTAATCAAATTTGACGGAATTAATGGAAGGATGTGATTACATCAATTTGACAAGTTTTAGAATTTAATTGAGTTTTAAAATTTTTATGACTCAATTGTACATTTATGACAAAATTTTGAACTTCTAGTACATTTATCTCATATTTTTATGTACACACAAAGCATTATTCTACACGTGAGAACCACGTGATGCAATAAATTGCATGTACTGGGTCTATATGTATCGAATGTAATTAATTAATTTGCCTATAAATGATATGAGCGTAGCGTTTGTGCTAAACTAAATCTGGACAACTGAAATTAATTGGTCCTATATAAATCCCATTAGGTCCGATCCATATTGAGTTTAATATGTAATAGATCCATTGAATATTTGCTCACAACTAGGTCAATAAATCGAATCACAATAACTTAATATTATGGGCTCGGACAGATCTTACGCGATTACACCCGATCTATCTATTCAAATCTAGACAAGAATATATCCCCATATAATGGATCTCAAGCAAGGACATTCATATCGGATTTGACTGATCTACAACTTTTCACATAGACCACAAGATAAATGATTGTGATTCTGGCAGAGTCGTTCTTGGGAATCAAATCATATTGAAAAATATATCAATGCATCAAGCGGTTAGTAACTACTTACAGAGAAAAGGTAAATATGTACATGTAATGTAAGTAGTAGTTTTCTATATCATTAATAACTTATAACTAAAAAAGACTTTGCAATACAGTAGTTGTGACCTTCCTCCTTGATAGTGATCATGGGACTTAATTTCTTCATCATACTAATATGGTTATATGTGGGCAAAACAAATACTTACCAAACAATTAGTAATTTTTCGGGAAAAGTGCCAAAAAAGTCTTAAACCTTTTGCAGTAGTGCCAATTTAGTTCTAAACCTTTTTTTGTGCCAATTCAGTCCTAAATCTTTTGCAATGATGCTAATTTAGTCATAAATCTTTTTTTGGTGTCAATTAAGTCCTAAACCTTTTAAATTGATGCCAATTCAGTCCTAAACCTTTTGTTTTTGTGCTAATTTAGTCTTTGCGGCCAATTTTGATAGGAGTTTGCTGATGTGGACGCCTGCCGGCTGGTGACCAGTCACCGGCACCGACGTGGCGCTAACGTGGACAACTTAAATAATATTTTAAAATTTTTTTGAATTTTTATTTTTTTTCTATTTTTTTTTTTTGGTTTCTCCTTGCTCTAGCCGGTCATCGGTCTGGTGACTGGCTAGAGGCCAGAGGCCGGTGAGCTCGACCTCGCCGGCCACTGGCGAGAGCGGCCTCTCCAGATCTGACGAGGCCGGGCCTCCGCTGACCATGGCAAGGCTTGAGCCCTCGCCATGGTCGGGTGAGGCCCAACCTCGCCGAATTTGGTGAGGTCGAGCCTTGCCCAGCCGCGGGCGAGGCTCGCCTTTGCCGCGGCCTCCGGTGAGGGCTCGAGCCTCGCCATGGTCAGGGGAGGCCTGACCCCGCCGGATTTGGCGAGGTTGCCCTTGCCAGTGGCCGGCGAAGTCGAGCTCACCGACCTTTGGCCTCTGGGTCCGGCGACCGGTTAGAGGAAGGAGAAATAATAAAAAAAAAAAACGTGGAAAAAAATAAAAATTCAAAAAAATTTTAAAATATTATTTAAGTTGTCCATGTTAGCACCACGTCAGCGCCAGTGACCGGTTGCTGGCTGGTAGGCGTCCACGTTAGCAAATTCTAATCAAAATTGGCCGGAAGGACTAAATTGGTACAAAACAAAAGTTTTAGGACTGAATTGGTACCAATTTAAAAAGTTTAGGACTTAATTGGTACCAACAAAAGGTTTAGGACTAAATTGGCACAAATGCAAAAGGTTTAGGACTAAATTGGCACTAATGCAAAAGGTTTAGGCATTTTTTTGGCACTTTTCCTGTAATTTTTCTCATTATTTGGCTAGTACTTTTATACTCAGAATAGTAAGTTCGAACTCTCTCTATGGCCGGTGGACAACTTGTCAAAATCGACAGTGATTTCTCACGTAAAAACATCTTATACCATTTCAATAACTAGTAATTTTTTCGATCAATCACCAATCTAATAGGAAAGAGTATTAACGATGATAGCTTAATAACATGACTAGTAAGCTTTCAAGACAAGAAATTAGTAATTGATACCTTAAAAATTCGGCGACATTCACAAGTGTGACTAGTGACCCTTCCTTGATAGAAAGGTAAAAATTGAAAAACTTTCTTATAGCCACAATAACCTTTTTTAATTTCCTTTATTTCTTTTTTTAATATAAACAAATCAAATCAGTGAAAATACAAGTAATGGGCAATTTCGACCATTTTTGGAGCCGGGGCTTTGAGTTTCCTTCCAGCTCTGATCCTTCTCTCTTTCTGGTCGAATGGAGGAGGCCGGAGATCGGGACGGCGCCACCGTGAAGATCACCGGAAGTGGTAAGGTTGAGCGCCACCACCGTCATTCTAGGGGTGCCGGTTGTCTCCAGCTTCTTGTCGTTCTCAGGAGCCCCAGGTCAATTCTCACTCTTCTCCACAGCATTCACGTCTCGAGTTCATTTCATTGTTGGACTTGTCGAGTTTCAATTTTTTTTGAGCCCGAAGAAGCATATGAAGGTGCTGGTTTCCACTTTGCTGTCTTCCTTCTTAAGGGTTTAGATTCTCTCTCTCTCTCTCTCTCTCTCTCTCTCTCTCTCTCTCGTAGTTTAGTGAGAGTTCCGTACTGTGTTACTCTGTACAGCAATGAGATTTGTGCTTCTGATTTAGCCCTTAAGTGGGTATCTTGAATTGCATTTATTTTAAACAAAGAAATTGGAGCATCTCTTGATACTTCATGAGCTGGTAATCTGTGCGTGGCTGGTTGATATTTGATCAGAAATTGGATTCTCTCTAGGAAGAGGAGAAGGTCCAATTTTTACAAAAATAGAATCTATTAAATTTGACTGAATTTTTACATCTGATAGTTCTCTCCTTTTTAAATTGACACAGTTCTTAATAAATTGAAATTTAATAGATTCTATTTTTGAAAAGATTGAGAAACTCCTTGTGCCTATAGGGTTCGACAAAATGAGTATTGCTAAAAATAACTTGATAAATGCTTGCCAACTATATTCAGACGTATTTTTTGACCAATGAGATGTAGGGTCAAATTCTTTTTGGATAAAAAATAAAGTAGGGTACCTATAATCACATTATTATTTGGGGGTAGCGATGACTTGAAATTTGGCAATAACACCAGTTGCAGTAACATTTCTAATAATAGCCGTGACACAGCAATTGTTGCCACTAATCATATAGTTTGGGTTAGTAAGTCATTTATAATCATTATATGCACAATAAATGATTTTATCTATACCAGCATGCCTATTTTTATATTAAGTCTATCCATACTAATCTTGACCTCTGGTAATTGCGTTCTCACTCTAAATCTCAAGAAAGGAAAAGAAAAAGTGAAATACAAATCGTAAAAGGGAGTTGATAAAATTAAAATAGATGGTTTTTATCTACCACGAGAGAAAGGAAACGAAAATAAAAATCACTAATTTACAAATAATAAAGTGTGGAATAGAAAATTGATAGCTTTGTTATTTGAATCACTCAAGATAGCTTTGTCATCTTAATTTTCTATCCCCTGCAATAACCCCCTGGACCTCCAAAACAAATGACATAGCTACTTCGATATTGTTTCATATGGTGATGGTTCACCAAACCATAAACATTGGATCTATCCACCCATTCCCTCGTGTTTTTTTGAAGGAGGTAGGGATTTGCCATCCGATCGAATCCAATGGAGTTGTCGAAAGATGGCGGCATGCGTCAAATTATCATCAGGCATGTGACCACTTCCCATTGGGGGACAGATCCCATCGCTTCCAGCTGAGCCAATTCCTCCCCATGCTATGTATTGTGAGCCATCGCGCAAATATGAAAATAGTTCCTTTGGCCAGTAGCCTACTTTAATCTTTGCCCTAAGCACAACCAACCACCAATTCCCGGTATTTCAATCCTGATTATAAAGAGCTATTGATAATAAGTGCTAATGGAAAAAATTGCAAAAATTATCTAACATGGATGCAATGATGGATTATATATAGATAACTTACAGTAGGGTAGAATGATAGCGAAAAATTTAAATTTTAAGAACAAAACTATTAGTAGCTAATCTATTTTAGCAAAAAATCATTACCTTAAGTACCATGAAAAAGATCAAACATACCTGTTCGATATCAATTGCAAGCTCATATAGATCTCCACCACAAGTAGAAGTAGGTTTTAATATAAAATCGGGGGTTACTTCCCTTCTCACTTGGACGAAACCCAGACATAGTGCATTATAGCACCCATTGCAATAGCCATCACCTTATGAGGACAGTGCTTTAGTCAATAAGATTCAAATAATCTTCAATTCTAGTTTGGATTTCGACAATAAGGGGAAAATGCTTTAATTAAGAATTAACAATCATTCACAGCTCACCCGTCCGATATGCAAACAACCGAGAAATGGTATCGCCAAATTATTGTGGAGCAACCTAGAAAAATAAGAGATTTTTCTCTCAAATCATTTTACCATATATTAAACTTATTATGTCCAAAAAAAATTATGGCATTAACTTGAAAAATCACTTACCATCCAACCAGCTATAATCATGCTAACATTCTTCAAGGGACTAGATTCAATCCACACATGATGTGAAGTAAATTGATCAAGAGCAGTAGTTAGATTGTAGACTGTCACATGTCCACCTCCTCCATATTTAATATTTGCTACCATGAGGTTTGTTAGAGAAGCCACCTACAAATGATAATTTGTAACTTAAACCACATAGAAATGATAAATAATCTCATATTCACCTATGCCTACCGATCTTACTTTAAATGTTGTATCGATTTTCTTTTACTACACAAATCACGGAAAGAATAGATCTTGAGATTGTACTAAGTGGACATTTGATATTTTGTCTCATGAAATTCAAAGATTGTAATATCCCGAATTTCGACTCAATTTTTAGAATCAATGAAACGAGTCTTATTTATCATTCATTTTCGTAAGTTTCTCCTGGAGCTGATCACTCCCGGAATACTGACCAAATTGAAATGGCTAACTAGGAAAACGGTACGTGGGCCAAGGACCCGATCGCGAATTAGGCACCGACTCTGAGAAACGAGAAAATATTTTGGGCCAATGTGGGCCGATCTTAGGAAGGTGATGGACTCGGTTTGGCCGAGGCCAGCGATGTACGATCGGATAGCAGGTGATTCTGAAATATCGAAAGTGCATGAGGCCAACCAGTCTCGAACTTAAGCCGAATGAACGTGATCTTCGAAACTAGTGATAATTCATCCCGTTCTCCTGGTAATCGAAGCCATCATGACTCGGATAACCCTAGGTCGATACGCGTAACCCCTAAACAATCGCCCGTTGGTGAGAGATTCGAAAAATTGAAATTGAATTAGTTTAATCGTGAAATTTGGTTCGGATTTCGAGGTCGATTTTCGAGGGCTTATGTGACTTGTTTCGCAAGGACAACGTCAAAATATGTTGGCCAATTATATATGGGGTTGGTACGGTTGAAAAATGGAATTTTGGCCCGGAACGGGAAAATTACCGATTTGCCCCTAAGCCTAATTCTAGTATTCCGAATTTTTAGGAATTTTGGGGGAATTATTTAATGGGCATTATGAAGATGAGACAAGGCAATAATTCAAGAGAGGAAAAGACCAAGAAGCCCCTCCATTATTGGTTAAGTGTGAATGATGGCCATTGGATCAAGGGGTAAGTGTGTCAAGCCCTTAGATTTTGGACACTTGGCATCCTCTCACAACCACCCCCATAAATGCCATCTCACACACACTCTCTCTCTTCATTTCTTTCCCTCCAAGCTAAGCCATCTCTCCTTCTCCCTCTCCATTTTCCTTGTTTGGCATGAACACTGCCGCTCGCCGTGAGTCACCGTCACCGCCCAAGACCGCCATTGTCGCCACCACCAGAACGCCGCCGCTAGTCTTGCCGTTCACCGGCGATTAGCCGCCGTTTCTCGTCGTCCCGGCTTAGGATTAAGTGAGTAATTACCCCTAAATCTTAATTAGGCTTTTAAGCATTTCTAGACGGGTTAGGGTTGGATTAGAGGTGAGCTTGACCCATTGTTGTGCTCATGGATGTTCATGTGGCTGTTGGATGTTAGTTTGGACATGGTGGAATGAGTTTTGGTGGTTGAAATTCGGTAGAATCAATTAAGGTTTGAATCCTTGAGGTTTGGTGTGATTCTCGGATTCGCGGTTACTGTATCCGTCCGGTTTGCTATTTTTGTGGAGAATTTTGTGGGCCGAATTTGAGGAATCTTTCTTCATGAAAGTTGCTCCCAACATCTTGAAGTATAATATATTTTAAATTTGGAGTTTTTAGAGGCCATTTGGATTGCACAAAAACCCATTTTCATACCGTCTTCAAACTGCCCGGAACACTGTTCATCCCGACTTTCTTGTTTTGCCAAATTTTTATAAATTTTGTCGATCTATTTTCAATAAACTTCCTTCACAAAAGTTGTTGGAAACTTTCTTGTCTATGACATATAAAAATTTCAAAACTTTTCAAGGTGATTTGGATGTTGAAAGAAATATATTCTGAGGACAAAATCGTCTGTTAGGGCGAACTGATTTTGGTCTGATTTCGAGGGACAAAAAGGCATGGTTGCAGATTGAACCGGATTTTATGTTCTTCATAAGAAATGTTTATCGAGATGTTTTTTTAATAATATATCTAAAATTTAGAATTTTTGGAGTTCGTTTACTATTTATTTTGATAGGATTTCGGTCACCGTGTAAACTGCCCAGATTTACCCTGATTCTATGGATGTTCATGACCGGAATGGTGGGAGTGTCGAGGTTGAATAGTTGCTGCCCTCGTGATTGGAATCGATGAATTGAGGTTTATGTGATTGAATTTGTCGGGATTACCCGAATTGATTGGTTTGTTGGTTGTTTGGACTTAATTGTAGTGAATTGTAGGTTGCCATGTCGCGTGCTTATATGGCCGGATAAGTGCGGTATGTGATTGGCCAATTGTGGCTTGAAATGAATGCCAAGTTGTGAATTGTGTAATGGGCCGCACGGTATTAATTGGCCAAGTAAACACGTGTTGGGTATTGAGCACTGTGTTATGGCATTGAATAGATTGATTGCTTGGATTATGTTTGTTGCTCATGGTGCATTATGTTGCATTGCATGGCCACGCATTGTGTATACCGAGAGTGTGGCATGAGATGAAATTGTGCGAGAATGCGTGCCTGCCATGAGCATGTGATCACCTAACTATACCCTGATGCGTTTTACGGGGGATTCAGATAAAACTGGCTGTATGATGCGTGATCACAAAGCACCTTGATGCGTTTTACGCGGGGTTGAACCCATCCTAATGTGTGTTACGTCGGATGTTGCCTGGTACATCCGGAAGACGACCAACCTGATGCGTTTTACGCGAGCTTTGGTTCGTAAGGAGATCGGTGTTGCGCCTGATGCGTTTTACACTAGCTAGAGACACTAGGCTTGGGGCGTTTTTATGTTGGCCACGGAGTGTTGTAATTATGTGAACTTGTTGCATTGGCATGGGTCGAACCTGATGCGTTTTACGCGGGTCAAACTCTGAGTTAATAATTGAGCATTTGCCAGTATGCTAGTGTGGGCTAGTGAGCCGGGACATGAGTATGGCATGAAGATAATATTTGTATGCATAAGAGTGCATGGGCTAGTATGCGAGTATGCGAAACTCAGTGAAAGGCATGTGATGCGAACACTGATGAACCTGAGTATACGTGTGAGGTACGTATGAATATCGTATTCGCGTATGTGCCTTGGAATTATTATTAAATGATTAACCTGCAGGGTCAGCCAGGTAAGTGATCTGGGCCCGAGGACCCAGGTCGGAGAATGATTGTGCATTGTATTGCTATGCTTGTTGTGGTATGCCTGTTAGGAGGATGCATGTTAGCCTAGTTTTGGTTTAGGTGATTTAACTCGCTGAAATTTGTTTCACGGTTGTTAAAACCCAACTTTTTAGACCCCAAATGTCAGATTGGCAGGAGTGCCGACTCGGGTTGGGAGAAGCCCCATCTAGATGCAGTGCTTGACCGTCGAACCATTTACCCTTTTAACTGTAGTAGCTATTAGCCTGTATTGGCTTGCTATTTGTAATTTGTGTATATGGATATTTTAAAAGTCTTATATAGTAATACAAAATGTATATACTTTCAAATGTGCTGCTCGATGTTGTGCTATCCTTTGTCTCATATTATTGTTGTACGGGTGTTATTTATTTATTCTTTTGCATGTGCATTGATCTACGTGTTGGGTGTTGGGTCGGCGAAGCGTCCTAGGACGTCGCACTTAAATCGACCTCGGTTGGGATGCTCGCGCGCCGTGGGATTCAAGGCGTGACAAAGATACATAACCTCATTAGTAGATTTGAAAAGAAAAATCACTGATGTTATTGTATATGTGTAGATATGCATATGAGCACGGGAGAGAGTGATAGCACATGTTGATTTGGAGAAAGAGGACTTTGCCCCATTGCCACGACAGATGGTATCTTGGGCAGGGATCTTGTGCTCACCAAATCTTCTTTTGTTACTCGGCGAATGGGTACCGTTCCAATGGGGCAAAGCTCTCTCAACCCAGATCTTACCGATTTTGCAATCGGAGAAGTTTTGCACAAGCTCACGTGTAGATTCGGCTCTTTCTACAGGAAGAAAAAACTGATCATAGAAGTATCAAGTAGACCATTTAACCTAAATTATTCAACATCGGTCTGCATATTCATCAGTTGATTTAAGAGGAAATGATAAATTTTTACCTGAACTTTATGATTCTTCAGTAGGGGATGATCGAGTGCTGGTTGTTTGTTGATATCAACACAGTCAATTGTGTCCCCTTCTTTAGTCTTGATAAAATCAAACAGAGTTAATCACTCGCCGAGTAACAATCATATTTCGAAGATTAACCGGATAAATTGCAATACCTCCGTGAAATTTAAATGGGATTATTGCAAAAAATAAGGGGTTGAAGGAAAATTACCTTAAAAGTCTTGATGGATGGCTTGTTCATTATTCTAACCTGGCTTTCCAAATCTAAATCATCCTCGTTGGAAATATTTGCCATCTCACATGGAGAAAGACTGAAAAATAGGAGCAGCAACAGCACAAGTTCCAGATTCAGGTTCATGGTGATGAAAAGAAGCACAAAGTGAGGCCCTCTTCTTCAATCAATATTATTTGAGTTTGAGCACTGCAATGAGAAAATCTTTATTCTGCAAAATGAATATTATATACTGTGGGGTGTGAGAGGGATACACTTACTAAAACACCCATTTATTCTCCGTCTTAAAAAAAATGTATTTAGTCAAAATGTTTTTGAAGATTTGATCTATTTGGCAAAGTGATTTTTTGTTTTAATACAATAGTGAATTATTTAACTTACAAAGAAAAATAAAATTATTCAAGCAAGTGTGGAAATTGGTACAAATTTAAGGAGTCGTGAATTGAAATGTTAGAGATTCAGTTTAAATTTGATTTATGATTTTGTCCCTCCCTCTATCAATGTTAAGCCATTGTAATTTCACCATGGGCTTTTTGATGGAACTTAGTAGAAAAAGTTCTATGAGTTTTTTTTATTATATACTCGCAAATGGGCAAGAAACTGACATTTAAAAGATGGTCAAAGATAACAGTGTTTGATTCCAAACATAGTAAAAGACAAATGTTTAAAAGGCTCAATGTCACGCCCCGACTCAAATTTAATACTTTCCACACCTCACATCCATGAGTCGAACAATGCGACATCCTAGGAATACGTCGTTGACTCATCGGTCTCGCCTTAGAGTCAATCACGGCGGAAACAATTAATAAAACCCAGACAAATAAGTTGGAGAACACTAGAATTAAACTTGCACGCCCAACCGCCAACACTTACAAACCTTACATTATATATATTTACAGCATCCATATACAAGTGCACTTATACCCGTCCGCCATTCTATGAGTCCATAAAATTTATATGTACACCCACTACGATTATCTTAAAAATCATACACCGAAAAGAGGCAATTACCCTATCTACCAAAAAATGGTACTACATGAACACTAGCTCATTGCCTCCTCACTAATCCTTGCGTCCTCGGTACGGCGTCCATTCAGGGTGTACTCCACGGAATTATCCTCGAAGTGCATGACTGTACCAAAACGTTTTGGTGGCGGTGGTGGTGACTGATTCCTTGTTCAGGCGGTGGTGGCGCCTGATATCTGAAATGGTTTGGTTTATACAACCATGAGACACTTCTCAATAAGTTGCAACCTAAATCCTACCTAGGCTACCACGTATCTTTAGACAATCATAAAACACAATCACACGCATCAGATCATCACTTAGCAGGCATTTCTCATACAATCATAAGCATATGCAAATCTTGGGTCGTGCACTCATTCCCTTCTCATTTCACGCATTCGTTCATTTCTCGTCTTATCTCTTTTCCACATCACTCGCCAGTAACTCGCATAAACGTACACGTCTCAGGTACACTGCGACCACTTATCACATCACTCGCCAGTGACCCGCGTAAACGTACACACCTCAGGTACATTGCGACCATTTATCACATCACTCGCCAATGACTCACGTAAATGTACACGCCTCAGGTACACTGCAACCACATATCACAACACTTCAGGCCCGCATAAATGTACACGCCTCAGGCCATGTTTCTTGCCCACGTAAACGTACACGCCTCAGGCTCAACACCTACCACCTACTGCACAACCCGCGTTGAAGTACACGCCTCAGGCTGGCAGTCTTCCGGTAATACCAGGCATTGCCTCGCGTAAACGTACACACCTCAGGACGGCACAATTCCCACAATTTCACACGTTATGCCACACACACTTTCTTTCTTACTCATGCACATGCTCAATAAACATTTACCACACTCAACTGGCCCATCACATGTGACCCGTGCACGCAACAATTCGCACCCAATTCATGCTCACCAAGCATTTGACATGGCCAATTTAACAACTAATTCAGTTTGGCCCACGCGTGCACATAATCAAGCACATTTCATTCCATCAAATCACGGTTTAATAAACACACAAGGCCACTCATGGGCCCACAAATACAGCCACGTTCATAGGCATAATTTCGACATTTCCAAGCACATTAAACACCACAATCCAGCCATACTATCACACACCAAACCGACACCATTTGTCCTTAAAACGAGCCCTAAGCTTGCCAATTCCATCCCACAACATCCGACACTCTATTCAGTCTCACTCTAGCCTCGAAACATCCTCATTTCATCCTCAAATCAACTCATATAACATACATTCAACCCTAACTTCTGGTCACGAGGCAGCAACTATTCAACACCGATACCCCCACCATTCCGCTCACAAAAACAAACATCTAAAGAATCGGGGTAAAATTGGGCCGTTTACACAGTGACCGAAATCCCATCCAAATAAATAATAAACGAACTCCAAAAATTCTGAAATTTGGATATGTTGCGTAAAATATCTTGATAAACATTTTATTTGAGAACTCCAAACCCAGTTCCAACTGTAAACACCTCTTTTGGTCACTTGAAGTCAGATGAAAATCAACTCGCTCTAACAGACCGTTTTGTCCTTAAAATACAGTTCTTTCAATACCCAAATCACCTTGAAAAGTCTTGAAATTTTTATATGTTATAGATACAAATGTCCCCAATAATTTTTGTGAAGGAAGTATTTTGAAAATAGGCGTGAAAAAATTTATAAAAATTCGAACAAACCAAAAGGTCGAGTGAACAGTAAATCAGGCAGTTTTATTTCGGTCAAAAGATGGACTTCCGAATGGCCTCAAATGATTTCCAAAAATTCCCAAATTAAAGTATGTCATACTTCAAGATGTTGGGAGCAATTTTTATGAAGAAAAATTCCTCAAATTCAGCCCAAAAAATTTTCTACAAAAATAGCAAATCGAAGACATACAGTAATCACGAATCCGTGATTCACACCAAACTTCACGGATTCAAACCCGAATTGATTTCTACCAAATTTCAACTGCCAAAACTCATTTCCAGATGTCTAATCCAACACGTAACAGCCACTAACAGCCATGATTAGCCACTAACAGTTATGATCAGCCACCAATAACCATGATCAACACCTTAATCAACCTCTAAATCACTCTAAACCGCACCCAAACGAGTCCGTTAATACCTGATGTCCTAGGCAAGGGTTAGATTGTGACTTACCGGACTCTAGAATCACGCGGCTAGAGTGAAACGGGTGCGATCGGCGCTGCGACATGGCTGGGCGGTGGCTACGGCAAGCGGCGGTGGCGATCCGATCGGGAGGTGACCGGTGTGCGGCTGCTTGGCGAGGGGAGGGAGCTGGTTCGGTGGGTGAGTGTGACATCCCAGATTTTGACTCGATTTTGGGATTTAATAAACTTGTAAATTCGTCAGTGCACTTATAATAGAATCTCGCCCGGGAACTGATCACTCTCGGGTTCTTGTTTTTAAAATAGGGATTTTGCTAGAATTGCACTTGATCGAATTTGACCATTATTTAGACCTCGAACTTGGTAGTCAATTTTCGAGAGTTTTGGGACGAAATAAATTGGATGGAGTCGATATTATTGTAGTTAGCGTCGAGATTATCAGGAATAGTGAGAAAATGAATTTTCGACCGAGTACGAATTTGGACTAGTAAACCTCCCTCGTTGTAGTTTGATTTAATTAATTTGGCATTTATCCCTTATTATATTTGAGGTTTATTTTGGACCGGTAGATCGTTTTCGATTTTGAATTTGGGCTGTCGGATTGCAATAATTATTTGATTGAATATTATTTTTTTTTCTCTCTCTCTCTCTCTCTCTCTTCTCTTCTCTGCGCCGCGTCACCTCCCCCACCTACGCCGTCTGCCCCTCCCTTTCCCCATGCACGTCACTCCCTCTCTCTCTCCTCTCTCCTTTTCTTTCTTTTCTTTTTCCTTTTTCCTCTCCCTCTTCTTCTTCTTCCTTCTTCATTCCCCCGAGCCGCCTGGTTCTGCTTCGTTTTGCCTGGTCGCGTCCAATAATTATTTGGTTTTGATGATCGAGCTGTATTGAACGTTGTATATGATTTCTGGTTTTAGTGTAAGTGTTTATTTGTAATTGTTGTTGTGCATCCTCGTGGCTATCCCTGGTTATATGTATTTTAATGTACGGGTGGTTTTAATTACTTCCGCATGTGCTTTAAATCTCTGTGTTGGGTGTTGGGTCGGCGACGTGTCCTGGGACATCGCTTTCAAATCGACCCTAGTGAGGGATGTGGCGCGCCGAGGAGTGCGAGGCGTGACATCCCCGTTCGATTTGGTATCAGAGCAAGGTCAGCTTGATCCAACTAGGTCGAAGCCTAGAGTGATAAGGAGCGATGACCTTGGGTAGCCAGTAGGGTGACTTCGTGTGCTAAGTGTACCTCCTGACTGCTTGTGTTTGATTGAGTGCTTGTTTTAGTTAACCCGTAAAGTGCAGGTGCGATAGGACTCGAGATCAGTATACGTACCCTTGCGATTGAAGTCTTGTGCTGTTTATGCTTAATCGCATGTTGAGTGATTGATTGCTATAGCGTTAAGTCCCCTGCCTAGGACCCTAGACCGATTTAGCTTGGGTTAGGTCTCTAACCCTGATGTGGGAATTATAGCAGGAGGATAGACATGCAAGTTGGGGAGACAAGTAACTAAGGAAGAGGTAGAGGTTGAGGCCGTAGAAGAGGTAGAGGTAGGGGTCGAGGTCATGAGTTGGAATGTGGAGAATCACAAGTGAGAGTTGTCGAGGACTCTAGAGTAGATGGAATTTTAAGGGCTCTTGAGGAAGAAGGAATTCTGGGAGGTAGACTAGCTCAGGAAAGAGATGCCACAATCGCCGCTGCTGTTGAGGCCGTCATCGCTGCTGCTAATGGGGCTAATGGGAATAATGGAAACAATGGAAATGGTAGGAATCAGGGAAACGTTGAGAATCCAATCCCGGGACCTGTAAATGTGGTTAGGCCGATGTCTAAATTGGTTGAGTAGTTCTTAAAGTTAAAGCCGCCAAATTTCAATGGCAAGGGTGATCCCGAGACCGCACCCCGTTAGGTCGAGGAACTGGAGAAGGCATTCGAAGTGCTCAGATGCGCTGAGGTCGAAAAGGTAACGTTGGCCGTATATCAACCGCAGGATAATGCCAATGACTGGTGGAAGGCCACCAAAGGAAGGGTATTTCTCGAGGGGACTGCTCCGACTTGGGCCGTCTTTTCTGAGGTCATTTTAGGAAAGTTCTTCTTTGAGAGTGCTAGAGAAAGGAAATTAGCGGAATTCATGAGGCTCCACCAAGGATCGATGATGATTGATCAGTACGAAGCAGAATTCACAAGATTATCAAGGTTCGCACCGAGGATGGTAGAACACCCTGAGGACAAGGCGCGAAGATTCCGAGATGGGCTGAAACCGGATATAAGGAGTCAGATGATATCGCTGAACATCAAGGACTTCGGTGAGATGTATGAGTGGGCATAGGCTATAGAGCGGGATCAGGCTGATAGGGCAACTGCCTCTGGATCGTGGTTCGCCCCGGCTAGGGACAACCGCCGTCTTGGGAAGAAACCGATGGCGAGAAATAGGCGATTTGTTCCACCGATTAAGAAGAACATCGGGAAGTCGAACCATCAGCAGAACAGGTTTGGGGCTTGCTTCAAGTGTGGAGGTTTAGACCATCAAATTAGGAACTATCCCTAACAACGCCCCGCAGGACCCCTGATACAGTAACAATCTCGAGTTGGGAATCAATCTGGAAATTCCCAGCCGGCTATTATGAACAGGCCGCTGACACAAGGACGGGTGTACGCCATGGCGCGAAGGGAGATTGAGAATGCGCCAAGGGTGGTCACAGGTATGGTTTCTCTGTGCCATCATATAGCATATGCGTTGTTCGATCCAGGAGCATCACATTCGTTTATATCTGCTCAATTTGTTGAATTGACCGGATTAAAGCCTGTTACGTTAGAAGTACAATTGTGTGTGACCACGCCGTTGAAGGATAGGTTATGCATATCGCTAGGGTGCCTGAATTGTGAGATAGTGATTGGTGGTGTAGAAAGCAGGATAGATCTAGCCGTGTTGCCGATGTATGACTTTGATTTGATTGTAGGCATGGACTAGTTAGTTAGACAGAATGCCATCATGGATTGTAGTAGCAGGGTGATCCAGTTTAACCCGGCTGGACACCCTAGATTTGAGTTTGTAGGGAGTCGGGGAGGAGTCTCGATCCCTTGGATTTCTTCAGTTGAAGCAACTAATTTGTTAGATGAGGGCTGTTAAGGTTATTTAGCAAATGTGGTTAATTCGACGACAGAAGAAGTGCGACTTGAGGATATAGCAGTAGTGCGTGATTTTCCTGATGTCTTTCCTCAGGAATTGCCGGGATTGCCACCAGAAAGAGAAGTGGCATTCGTCATCGAGCTGGCACCTGGGACTAAGCCAATTTCGAAGCCGCCTTACAAAACGTCATTATTAGAGTTGAAGGAACTAAAGGTTCAGATGCAGGAACTATTGGACAAAGGTTTTATCCGACCGAGTGCTTCTCCATGGGGAGCGCCGGTATTATTCGTCAGGAAGAAGGATGGGTCGCTAAGGTTGTGTATCGACTACCATCAGCTGAACCAAGTGACGGTCAAGAATAAGTATCCCCTCCCAAGGATTGATGACCTGTTCGATCATCTACAAGGAGCCTCGGTGTTTTCTAAAATTGACCTAAGGACAGGGTATCATCAGTTGAGGATTCGAAAGGAAGATATCCCAAAGACAGCGTTCAGGACTAGATACGGGCACTATGAGTTCACAGTGATGCCATTTGGACTGACTAATGTCCCTGCTGCTTTTATGGATTTAATGAACCAGGTGTTTAAGGAATTCTTAGATCAGTTCGTCATTGTCTTCATCGCTGATATTTTGGTGTATTCAAAAAGCCCCGAGGAACACGAGGTACATTTGGAAAAGGTTCTACGGACATTAAGGGAGCACGCACTATATGCTAAGTTTAGCAAGTGCAAGTTTTGGCTGAACCGAGTAGCGTTTCTTGGGCATATAATTTCCGGAGAAGGAATCGCCGTGGACCCGGCAAAGATTGAAGTAATGGACTGGTCGAGACCGACAACAGTTACTAAAGTTCGAAGCTTTTTAGGCCTGGCAGGTTATTATCGGAGGTTTGTGGAAGGATTTTCAGTATTAGCCACTCCATTGATAAGGTTACTTAAGAAGGAGACTAAGTTTGAATGGACCGAAAAGTGCGAAGAGAGTTTTCACGAGCTGAAGCAGAGGTTGACGACGGCGCCAGTGTTGACGATTCCTTCAGGATCGGGCGGGTATGAAATTTACAGTGACGCTTCGCTTAAAGGATTGGGTTGCGTGTTAATGCAACATGGTAGGGTGGTTGCTTATGCATCGCGACAGTTAAGACCTCACGAGATGAACTACCCGACTCACGACTTGGAACTGGCCGCTATTATTTTCACGCTTAAGATTTGGAGGCACTACTTGTGTGGAGAAAGGTTCCAGATCTACACGAACCATCAGAGTCTCAAGTACTTGTTTTCGCAGAAGGAATTGAACATGAGACAGAGGCGCTGGATGGAATTGCTGAAGGACTATGATTGCGACATATTGCACCACCTTGAGAAGGCTAACCGGGTAGCAGCTGCCTTGAGCAGGAAATCGAGCATCGCACATTTGTTGGTTAAAGAATGGATTTTACTGGAAGGAGCGCAGGATTCAGAATTTAAGTTCGAGGTCGGACACCTCTCCAGTCTGATGGCGACATTGAGGATTGAGCCGGAAGTGCAAGCCAAGGTTAAGGCATTGCAGTCTACGGACCCTGAGATTCAGAAAATTTTGAGTATGAATGACTCTAAGAGGAAACCGGATTTTCAAGTGTCCAAAGATGGAATTCTTAAATTTCGAGGACGATTGTGCGTGCCTGATGATTTGGAGCTTAAGGAAGAGATTTTGTCAGAGGCTCATAGGAGTCACTATAGTATTCACCCGGGCAGCACTAAGATGTACCAGAATCTTCGCCAGTACTATTGATGGAATGGAATGAAAGTGGACGTAGCCAAGCATGTGGCCAAGTGTTTGACGTGCCAACAAGTGAAGGCACAGCATTGTAAACCCAGTGGAATGTTGCAGCTGTTGGAAATCCTAGAATGGAAATAAGAGTACATTACAATGGATTTTGTGACGAGACTGCCAAGAAGCCAAAGGGGGCACAACTCTATTTGGGTAATAGTGGATAGATTGACCAAGTTAGTGCACTTTCTATGTGACATCCCGAATTTCGGCCCATTTTTGGGATTTATAAAACGTGTAATTCGTTAGTGCGCTTATAATAGAATCTTGCCCGAGAACTGATCACTCTCGGATTTTTGTTTTTAAAAATAGAGATTTCGTTAAAATCGCGCTCGATCGAATATGACCGTTATTTAGACCCCGGACTTGGCAGTTGATTTTCGGGAGTGTCGGGACGAAATAAAATGGACGGTGTCAATATTATGGTAGCCAGCATTGAGATTGTCAGGAATGATGGAAAAATGAGAGTTTTTAACCAAGTACGAATTTGGACTAGTAGACCTCCCTCGTTATAGTTTGGTTTAATTAATTTGGCCTTTGTCCCTTATTATATTCGAGGACTAATTTAGACCGTCAGGGTGAAGTCGGTTTTAATTTTGGGCTTTTATATTGCGTTTAATATTAGATTGAAATTTTGAAATTTTATCTCTCTCTCTCTCTCTCTCTCTCTCTCTCTCTCTCTCTCTCTCTCTTTCCCCTCTGATCGCGCGCACGTCTCCCCCTGTGGCGTCACCTCAGCCTATGCCAAGCAGACCAACCCCCTGACATTTCTCTATCTTCTTCCTTCTTTCTTTTTTCTTTTCTTCTCTTTCTTCTTCTTTTTCTTTTCTTCTGGTCTTCTTCTTCAGTCTTCTTCTTTCCCCGAACTCGCCGAGTTCTGGTTCTGCTTCGTTCCTAGTCAGCTTCGCCCGGCATCGCCCAGCCGACGCCGCCCGGACCTCTGACCGACGCACGCCGCCGCCATCGCCAGCCAGCTCGACCGCCTCGCCGCGACATCCGCCAGTCACTGCCCCTGATCGACTGGTCTCTTCCTCCGCGCACACAGTGGTGAGCTCGCCGCCGCGTTCGATGAGACCCAGCCGTCGCCTAGCCGTCCGGCCGGCTACTCAGCGTCGTCCCGACGCCTGAGCGTCGTTGTCGCCGCCGCCGAGCGCCCCCCAGCCGCACCACCCACCTCAGCCCACTTCCTCTTCTTCCCGTTGGCTTTCGCAGTTCGCCGGCTCGCCGCGCCGCCCCGTCGCCGCCGCGAGGTAGCCGGTGCCGTCGCCGCCCTCCGCCGTCCACCCCCTCACCCCAGCTGACCACCAGCCCTTCACCCACAGCCATCTCTCTCTCTCTCTTCCTCCCAGTTTTGGCCGTGGAAGGCCCCTTTGCCAGAGGAGCTCCGCCGCCGCCGGTGGCTGTTCCGCCTCACCCAGCCTCACCCAGCTGTCCCACTCTCTTTGGCCGTGTCCATCTAGGCCGCGGAATCGTCTAGTTCGTCGCCGCCGTTCGCGCCGCTCGCCGGAGTCACCGCCGCCGTTACTGTTCCGGCGAGGGACCGCCGCTGCCCAGCCCCTTTTCGTCGCGTGTTCGGCCCGTTTCAAGCTTAGGACATCCGGTGAGTATAACCCTAAACCCTAATTAGGTTAATTTACATTTCTAGATGGGTTTTAGGGGTTAATTAGGGTGTTTTAGGGATTAAATCATGGAAATTATTAGAGACGGATATTGTGGCTGATTTCGAGGCTTAGTGTGAAAATATTAATAGAGGTTTAGTGGCCCAAGAGGCACTAAATATTGGCTGGACGGATTGGATCGGAATAGCCCAAGTTCGGGAGAGTTCGGGCTTAAATCGTGAATGTTAGGGCGCGTCTTATTTAGCTTGGTGGTGGCTGATTTGAGTGGCGTTTCAAAGTATTGATGGATCATTTTGAGGATAATTAATGGCCTAGAATTAGTGGACTAGTTACTGTCTATGGCTGGATCGTGTTGGAACGGGGCGCGACTGATTCGAGGTTTAGTGGTGTAATTGGCGGAGTTGTCGGATAGACCGAGTTAGTGATTAAATTATCCTTGATTGGGGGTGATTCGGCGATGTTGTGACGTATTTAGCGTGGCTAAGAGTGGAATAGCTTGGCGGGCCTCTAATGCTCGGAATTTTGTTAACCCAGTTGTGTAATTCTGTACATAAATTGCGTGTTAAGCTTGTGCCACGGTTGTTTAAATTAATTGTCGGTTTGGGCATGTTGATTTCTGAGATTGAAATTGTGTGGTTCAAGTGAAGGCCAAGATGTGAATGTTATGGCTCGGGGTGTGCATCATGAGCATTGACACGACATGTGCATTTACAAGTGTGCCCGAGTGACATGTGCATTGTGATCACCTAAGATGCCCTGATGCGTTTTACGCGGGCTTCAGATAAAATTGGTGCTTATGAATGTGTAATCACAATAAACCCTGATGCGTATTACGCGGGGTAGTGAACCCGTCCTAAGGCGTGTTACGCGGGACGATGCCCGGTTTACGGGAAGATGACCAACCTGAGGCGTTTTACGCGGGTAATGTGTCATGAGCCTGATGCGTTTTACGCGGGCCAGAGATCGATCTTGAAGTGATGGACCTGATGCGTTTAACGCGGGTCGGAGGAGAAATTGGTAAATGGCAGTGTGCTAATATGTGAGTATGCGTTACTGCATTATTGAGGCATGACATGAGTGCGAACATGAGCACGTGCATTACATACATCGGAATTAAGTGATATGTGCATTTGTTCTGCGATTCGAATGTTATGGCACAATTGTGATTATATTTATTAGAATGCCTAACCTGCAGGGTCAAGTAAAATTTACATTTAGGCCCGAGGGCCTGAGTCAGATACGTTTGAATTGTGTGTCGTTTCGTACTTGTCAGGAGGTGCACATTAGCCTAGTTTAGGTTTAGGGAATTACTCACTGAGATTATTCTCACTGTTGTATTAAACCCCATTTTCAGACCCCCAGCGCTAAGATGCCCGAGATTCCAGTTCGTTTTGGGATTCCGCTCTTGGTAGAGCAGACGAGGACGAAACACCCCGTAGGGAACAGAGAATTGTATGTTAGGTATCATTCTATTGTTTGGGTGGAGGTGGGGGCGACGCATTACCAAACCCACGAGTACGTGGCATGGTGCTTCTGGGATGGCTTCGGAGAGTATGGTCCTCTCCGGACTTTTGATGTTCTGTTCACCAGGATGGGCACGAGATATCCTCGATGCCCCGATGGTGAGGTGACGGACCCTGGTTCCTCATCTGAGGAAGGCATGAGTTCCGACGGAGTTCCAGTTGAGTACGAGATGGATGAGTTCGAGTCGGTGGATATGGACGTGGACGATGGAGAGCCGGAGCCGATTGAGGAGGATCCTATTCCGGAGGCCGAACCAGAGGATATGGCCTTAGAGGAGGAGGCTGCTGAGGTCGAGTCAGAGTTGGACTCATTAGGGTCCGAGGAGGAGATGCCTGACAGCTCTTCATCTTCGGAGTCTTCTGATTCCGACCCAGACTGGGCACCGTAGGGCTTAGTGTTCACCTTAGATTTGGTAGGGCCAGTACCTTTTTGACCAGCGCCCCACCATTAGTAGTAGACTAACCCCCAAGCCACTTACCCCCTTTTTGTCAGTAGTGGCCTTGACCCGCTTTTGATTTTTGATGTTCGGGATGTATAAGGATATTGTATATGATTTCCAGTACTAGTACAAGTGTTGATTTCTGTGGCTATCCTCGGTTGTGTGTTTATCTCTGTACGGGTGTTGATTTGCTTCCGCATGTACTTTAAGTCTCTGTGTTGGGAATTAGGGTCGGCGACGCGTCCTGGGACGTCGCACTCAAATCGACCATGGCAGGGATGCTCGCGCGCCGTAGGGTTCGGGGCGTGACATTCTAGCGGTGCGAAAGGACTTTGAACTAGAAAGGTTGGCAGAATTATATGTACGTCAGATAGTTCGTCTTCATGGAGTACCGGTATCAATCACATCGGATCGTGACCCCCGGTTTACTGCGAATTTTTGGAAAAGTCTGCAATTGGCCATGGGGACTAACTTGCAATTCAGTACGGCCTATCATCCTCAAACGGAAGGCCAGTTTGAAAGGACGATTCAGACATTGGAAGACATGCTGCGAGCATGTGTTTTGGATTTTAAGGGTGGTTGGGAGGAACAGCTGCATTTGGTCGAATTCGCCTACAACAATAGCTACCAGCAGAGTATCAGAATGGCACCATTCGAAACATTATATGGAAGGGCTTGCAGAGCACTGTTGTGTTGGGATGAGGTAGGAGAAAGAAGTATAACGGGTCCAGAGTTAGTTCAGCAGTCGGTGGAAACGATAAAGATTATCCGAGAAAGGTTGAGAACAGCGTAGAGCCGTCAGAAAAGTTACGCGGACCGAAGGCGTAGACCATTGGAATTTCAAGTTGGTGACCATGTATTTCTTAAAATCTCACCGATGAGAGGACTATCTTGGTTTGGCAAGAAAGGAAAGCTGAGTCCAAGGTACATAGGCTCATTTGAGATTTTGGAAAGGATCGGAACATTAGCATACCGCCTAGCCTTACCGCCGAATTTGTCACAAGTTCATAATGTCTTCCACGTGTCGATGTTGAGGAAGTACAAACCGGATCCAACCCACGTGCTGAATCATGAGGTAATAGACGTGGACGACAGGGTGTCGTACGTGGAGAAGCCAGTTCGGATCGAGGACAGGAAGGAACGGGTTTTGAGAACCAAGACGATCCCATTGGTCAAGGTTATTTGGGAATATCATGGGACGGAAGGCGCCACATGGGAAAGTGAAGAGATGATGCGACACCAATACCCCCATTTGTTTGAGTAGCTGGATTGGATTGTAAATTTCGAGGACGAAATTTTTGTAAGGGGGGAAGAGTTATGACATCTCGGATTTTGACTCGATTTTGGGATTTAATAAACGTGTAAATTCGTCAGTGCACTTATAATAGAATCTCACCCGGGAACTGATCACTCTCGGGTTCTTGTTTTTAAAATGGGGATTTTGCTAGAATTGCACTTGATCGAATTTGACCGTTATTTAGACCCCGAACTTGGTAGTCAATTTTCGAGAGTTTTGGGGCGAAATAAATTGGACGGAGTCGATATTATTGTGGTTAGCGTCGAGATTATCAGGAATAGTGAGAAAATGAATTTTCGACCGAGTACGAATTTGGACTAGTGACCCCCCTCGTTGTAGTTTGATTTAATTAATTTGGCCTTTGTCCCTTATTATATTCGAGGTTTATTTTGGACCGGTAGATCGTTTTCGATTTTGAATTTGGGCCGTCGGATCGCAATAATTATTTGATTGAATATTATTTTTCTCTCTCTCTCTCTCTCTCTCTCTCTCTCTCTTCCCTTCTTTGCGCCGCGTCACCTCCCCCACCTACGCCGTCTGCCCCTCCCTTTCCCCATGCACGTCACTCCCTCTCTCTCTCCTCTCTCCTTCTTTTCTTTTCTTTTCTTTTCTTTTTCCTTTTTCCTCTCTCTCTTCTTCTTCTTCCTTCTTCATTCCCCCGAGCCGCCTGGTTCTGCTTTGTTCTGCCTGGTCGCGTCCGCCGCTCGGCCGTCTACTACCCCTGTCCGGTGCCGCTCCGCCAGTCGCCGATCGCCAGCCGTCGTTCCAACAGCCCTCTCTTTCTTCCCCCCCTCCGCGCGCGCACAGCAACGAGCTCGCTGTCGCTGCCTTTCACGTTCGACGTTGTGCCGCCGCGCCTGGCTATTGCCGCCGTCGCCCCCACTGCTCCGACCGTCGCCATTGCCACCGTGAGCTAGCTCAGCCGCTGCTCGAGCTCGCCGCACCCGGACATCACCACTCGCGAGCTCGCCGCGCCCGACCTCCGCTGTTCACCGGCTTGCCGCGCCGCTACGTCGCCCTGGAGGTCGCCGTGCCCCTCACCTCAGCCGACAGCTCTCCACCTGCAGCCACCACTCCTCTCTTTCTTCCTCTCTTGTTTAGCTGCGGACGGCTCTTCGCCGGAGGAGCTTCGCCACCACCGCCGGAGCCGTTCCGCCACCACCGCTGCCTCACCCCGCATCGTCCAGTCATCCCACCTCTCTATCTCTCTAGTCGTGTCCATCTAGGCCATGGAATCGCCTAGTTCGTCGCCGCCGTTCTCGCTGTTCGCCGGAGTCGCCGCTCGCCGTTACTGCTCCAGCGTAGGACCGCCGTTGTTCAGCCGCCATAGCCGTGTGTTTAGCTTGGTTTGAAGCTTAGGACACCTGGTGAGTTGACCCTAAACCCTAATTAGAATAATTTACATTTCGAGACGGGTATTATTGGTTAATTAGGGTAATTTAGGGGTTAAATTGTGGGGGTAATTAGGGGCTATTATCGTGGTTGATTCGGTGGATTAGTATGATGATTTAATGGAAATTTAGTGGCCCAAGAGGCGCTGTACATGGGCTGGACAGTTTTGGATCGGAACGGCCCGAGTTCGGGAAAGTTCGGGTATGAAATGTGGATTATAGTGCACGCTTTATTTGGTCTTGTGGTGGCTGAATAAAAGGATAATTGAGGAGCATGATGGAGCATTTTTGGCGATAGTTATTAGCCTAGAAATTGCGGTTTAGTGGCTGCCCACGACAGGATTTAATTTGGGGCGCGGCGCGATCAATTTGAAGTATAACAATGTAGTTATCGGGAGTGATCGCAGGGTGCAATTGGTGGGCTAATTGAGCCTTGTTTGTGATTAATTTGATGATGCCATGTCGTAGGTATAGCAGGATTAGGAATGGATTAGCTTGGTGGGCCTCGAATGCGCGCATTCTTATTTAACTAGTTGTGTGATTATGTTTGTAAATTGTGCACTGTACATGAGTGCTTGAATTGATTCTATGGTTGTTCTAATATATGGTTGGGTATAATGAATTGTGGTCTTGGCATATTGCGTGTCGAATCGAACAAATGGTGTAGCGATGTCGAATGCTCATTATGAAATGTGCAAATGCGCAAGTGTGATCGTTGTAGTTATCGATGTATGTCACGATCATTGGCATAACATGTGCATTTACAAGTGTGCCGAGTGACATGTGCATTGTGATCACCTAAAATGCCCTGATGCGTTTTACGCGGGATTCAGATAAAATTGATGCTTGTGAATGTGTGATCACAATAAACCCTGATGCGTTTTATGCGGGGTAATAAACCTGTCCTGAGGCGTGTTACGCGGGACGATGCCCGGTTTACCGGAAGATGACCAACTTGATACGTTTTACGCGGGTTATGTGTCATGAGCCTGATGCGTTTAACGCGGGTCAGAGGAGAAATTGATAAATGGCAGAGTGCTAGTATGTAAGTGTGTGCATTAATGCATTGTTGAGACATGACATGAGTGCGATCATGAACACGTGCATTACATACGTCGGAATTAAGTGTATGTGTATTTGTGCTGCGATCTAATCGTTATGGTGCGGTCGTGATTATATTTATAGAACGTCTATCCTGAAGGGTCGAGCAAAAATTAGATTTAGGCCCGAGGGCCTGAGTCAGTTTATAATTTGATTTGTGTGGTATTTAGTACTCGTCAGGAGGTGTACTTTAGCCTAATTTAGGTTTAGGGAATTACTCACTGAGATTATTCTCACTGTTGTATAAAACCACTTTTCAGATCCCCAGCCTTGACATGTCTACCATTCCGGTGCGTTTTGGGATTCCGCATCACGTAGAGCGGATAAGGACGTTGCACCCCGTAGGGAACGGGAAAGTATATATTAGGTACCATACTCAAGTTTGGGTATATGTGGGCGAGTCACATTATCAGATCCACGAGTACGTGGCGTGGTGCTTCAGGGATGATCTCGGAGAGTATGGTCCTCTCCGGACTTTTGATGTCCCGTTTACCGGGTTGGGCACCCGGTACCCTCGTTGCCCAGATGGCGAAGTGATTTACCCTGATTCGTCAGCCGAGGAGAGTGCGAGTTCCGATGGTGTACCGGTGGAGTACGAGGTAGATGAATTCGAGCCGATGGACATAGAGCCCGACGACGAGGACGCTGTCCCGGAGCTGATGGAGCAGGACAATGAGGGGCCTGAGCCGATTGAGGAGGACCCCGTACTGTAGGTCGAGTTTGAGACGGACTCATCAGGGTCCGAGGAGGAGATGCCCGATAGCTCTTCATCCTCGGAGTCTTTTGATTTCGACCCAGACTGGGCATCATAGGATTTAGTATTTACTTTAGTTTGGGAGGGCCAGTACCTTTTTGATCAGTGCCCCGCCATTAATAGTAGACTGACCACCAATGCCACTTACCCCTTTTTGTCAATAGTGGCCTTGACCCTTTTTGGTTTTGATGATCGGGCTGTATTGAATGTTGTATATGATTTCTAGTTTTAGTGTAAGTGTTTATTTGTAATTGTTGTTGTGCATCCTCATGGCTATCCCTGGTTATATGTATTTTAATGTACGGGTGGTTTTAATTACTTCCGCATGTGCTTTAAATCTCTGTATTGGATGTTGGGTCGGCGACGTGTCCTGGGACGTTGCTTTCAAATCGACCCTGGTGAGGGATGTGGCGCGCCGAGGAGTGCGGGGCATGACAGTGAGGGAGAAAGATAGAGATGGAGGCATGAGATGAGAGAGAGAATGGGGAGAGAGAGAAAGAATGAGTCAAATTTAAAGCCCAAGTTTGGACTACTTTTTGGTAAATTACCAAAATACCATTCTTTCTACTTTATCATCCGACGGCCAAGATTTGATCTAATATTGAAATCGACAGCCCGGATTGAATCTTGCTTGAAAATATCCACGGGCATTGTATTTTATCCAAAAATTGAGGGCAAAATGACCAAAACACCCTTGCCTCGTAAAACTAACCCTTTATTAATTCGTAAGGGTAAAATGGTCACTTTCTCAATTTCTTGCCCAATTTGAATTTTTCTGAAAGATTTGAGCACACCCAAAATTCGTACGTGTCCCCTGCAACGTCGTCCTAACATTCTGTCGTGACTTCCTAATTTTTCGATGTCCAATTTGGGCTAAATTCAATAATTAAATTTTATTAAACGCAACTCGAGCGTTTCTCAAATTAACGGGCAGCTTGTTGGGGAAATTCGCAGAATTGATTCGTGACTGATATTGAATGGAGTCACGTGCAAGGTCGTTCGGTATGTGACGACCTCGGTTGTCATTAAAATCATAAAGATCAATCACTAGATCTGAGGGGTACGATCGTTAGGTATAGGTTCAAGATCATTCGTCAAATCATTTCGTGGTCCAGCGAAGTCACCCGCGATCCACTATTATGATAGTGACGAACTGACCCCTGACTATTCCTGGATCGGCCAATAGTGGCTCAAAATATCATTTCAGCGAATTAATGGTCGAAATCGATTCACGATCAAATTTTTTTTAGTCGCGCGAATTTAATTTCCCCTATTAGCCTTTCCCTATTGGTTAGAATCCCAAGAATGATCAATTCCGGGCGAGAATTTACTACGAGCGCATTTCATAAAACTCAGTATTTTATAAATCCCAAATGGACCAATTCTCAGGATGTCACACTCAAAGTTTCCTTTGAATAATGCATGTTTGCCACTTGTCTCATTCTTTAATGATCATATCATGCATACTTATTGCAGCCAACGGTACTATACTCGACCAGAAAATATACATATCAACTTCAAAACAACAAATTTATTCATTAAAAAGAAAGGCATTTAAGGTGTGACTAGAATTAGAGCATGCAAAAGTTTTTCCGTAAATTAATGCAAACTCCTTCCACGTTCATTACATGCATAACTAGTTCTATGGCCTGTCTATTGTCCATGACTAAAGTGTTATGTAATAAAGGTTACAAACTCAAAATGCAATGAAATTAAAAAAAATATGAAACTGAAATTGAAAGAAGAAACCAGAGAAAAGTTATATGCTACACAAGATACTTTTAGGTAGGGATTTATCGAAAGGAAACTTCTTGGGGGAGACCAGGTAGGCCAACAATATATAATGAAGAACTTTTCTTTGATCCAAATAAATAAAAATTTCAAGTATTTAGAGAAAAAAAAGCTTTTAATGGTTTGATTTATTTGAGAAAGTAAATTTTAATTTTTGTGAAGTAACATATTATTTAACTTACAAAGAAAAATAAAAATATCCAAGTGAGTTTGGAAAGTGCTAGAAATTTAAGAAATCTAGAGATTCGGTCTATGTTTGAATTATGATGTTATCCCTTTATTAACATTATGCCATTATTGTACTATATAAATGCGCACACTCGTTACATGTGTGCAAGAAACTGACATTTGAAAGATGGTCAATGGTAAATGTTTTTTAATGCAAGCATGGTAAATGATAAATGTTTAAGAGACTAAAACTTGTCTTTGATTAATGCATGTTTGCCACTTGTCCCTCATGGTCATACATGCATAATTATTGCCATAGCCAACATTATTCTCGACAACTAAATATGCATATAGACTTCAAAAACGATAGATTTATTCGTTAAAGAGATAGGTAGTAGAGCATCGAGATGCTAAATTTTTTTCCGTAAATTAAGTAAGGCATGCTTGCCATTTTGAAAAGAGTACATGACATTTGTTTGCAAACTCGTTCCAAGATCATCACATGCATAACCAAGGCCTATCTATATTGTCCAAGACTAAAGTGTTATGCAATAAAGGTTACAAATTCAAATTGCAAATGAAACTAAAAAAAAAGAATAGAGAAACTGAAATTGAAAGAAGAAGGTAGAGAAAAGTTATATACGACACAAGGTACTTCTAGGTATAAATGGATCCAAAAGAAACTTCTTGGGGCAGCCAGGTTGACCATCTATATATAATGAAAAACTTTTCTTTATTATGAATATAAAATTCAAGTATTTAGATAAAAATTTTTTAAAGAATCGATCTATTTGAGAAAGTGAATTCTAATTTATATGAAATGACAGATTATTTAACTAAAAAAAAAGTTAGATATTTAGTTTATGTTTGAACTATGATTTTATCCCACTATTAACGTCACGCCATTATAATTTCACCATAGACTTTTGGTGGAACTTATTAGGAAAAGTTTTTCGAGTTTATTTTACTATATAATAGCAAATGAACGTACACGTTACATGCGTGCAAGAAATGACATTTGAAAGATGGTTAAAAATAAATATTTTAATTACAATCATTAAAAACTTTTTCTCTAAAAGTTTAAGAGACTAAATATTATCTTTGAATGATGCATGCTTGCCACTATTAAATGCATGTTTTTCACTTGTCTCATTCTTCCATGGCCATATCATGCATAATTATTGCCGCAACCAAGATTTTTCTTAACGATCGGGTATGCATATGAACCTTATGACGACAACTTTATATATTAAAAAGAAATGCAATTGAGGTATGACTAGAAATTATAACATCGAGATGCTAAAAATTTTCCCTAAAATAATGCATGGTTGCCATTTTAAAGAGGGGTTAATACCACGAAAAATCCTAAACTGATACACATGTGACAATTTTACCGTGAACTATTTTTTTACCACAAAAAACCCCAAACTGGTACACCTGTGACAAATTTACCCCAAACTATTTTTTTGACCACTAAAAACCCAAACCGATACACTTGTGACAATTTTATCCTGAACTATTTTTATGACTATCAAAAACCTACACTGGTATATCTGTAACAATTTTACCCTCGAACTAATTTTTTAATTATTAAAAACTTTAAACTTGTACATTTGTGATAAATTTGCCCTCTATTAGTGTCTGTTAAATTATATTAATATCATAAAAAATCACAAATTTGTAAACTTGTGACAAACAGAGGGCTAAAACTCAAAACCGATACACATGTCAATTACCACGTGTCATTAAACTTAGCAATTTGACAGTAAAATTTAACAGAAACTAACGGAGGGTAAATTTGTCACAGGTGTACGAGTTTGGGGTTTTTAATGGCCAAAAAATTAGTTTGGGAGTAAAATTGTCACATGTATACTAGTGTGAGGTTTTTTATGGTAAAAAAAATAGTTTAGGATAAAATTGTCACAGGTATACCAGTTTAGGGTTGTTTGTGGTCAAAAAAATAATTTGGGGTAAATTTGTTATAAATGTACCAGTTTGGGGTTTTTCGTGGTATTGACCCTTTTAAAAAGAGTACATGCTAGACATTTGTTTGCAAACCCCTCTTTTACGATCATCATATGCATAACTATTTCTAAGGCCTATCTATTGTCCAAAACTAAAGGACACCAGAAGTGTCATAACTTGTGTATGGAGATAATTTTGGTGCCATAACTTTTTTTCTGATCACTTTGGCGCCAAGTCGGAGGAAAATAGATCACTTTAGTGTCTCTGGCCAAAAAGCTGATCTGGCATTTATATTAAAAAAATAGTATGATTTGTACACGTGAAAATTCGGTGGCTTTTTTTCGAATTTTTTAATTAAAAAAACATTGCAACAGCGGCGAGGGAGCCCTCGTTGCTGCTGTCACCAACCCACCAACGTTGGGAAGGGCCGATGGTGGTGGGCAGAGTGATCGGCGAGGGCCGGATCCGGCGAGGCGAGACCTCGCTGTCGCGACCTAGGCAATGGCGAGGTAGACCTTGCCGTCGCCTGGGTTGTGACAGCAAGGTCTTGCCTCGTTGGATCCAGCCCTCACAGAATCTCAGTGAGGGTCGCTAGGCCCCGACCAAGGGCCGATGACCCTCGCCGACCACTCTGCCCACCACCGCTAGCCCTTCCCGGCGGTGGTGGGTTGGCGGCAGTAGCGGCGAGGGAACCCTCGCCATTGCTGCAACGTTTTTTTTTTCTATATAATTTTAAAAAAATTTTCTTAAAAAGTACACGTCAGTAGGCTAAACGACATCATTTTTGGTTTTTAAATACTAACTGGACCTCTCCGGCGAGCTATGTCAGCGCCACATTTGTCACGCCCCGCACTCCTCGGCGTGTCACATCCCTCGCCAGGGTCGATTTGAAAGCGACGTCCCAGGACACGTCGCCGACCCAACACCCAACATAGAGATTTAAAGCACTTGCGGAAGCAATTAAAATCACTCGTACATTAAAATACATATAACCAAGGATAGCCACGAGGATGCACAACAACAATTACAATTAAACACTTACGCTAATACCAGAAACCATATACAACATTCAATACAGTCCGATCAGCAAAACCAAAATAGGTCAAGGCCACTATTGACAAAAAGGGGAAAGTGGCATCGAGGGTCAGTCTACTACTAATGGCGGGGCACTGGTCAAAAAGGTACTGGCCCTCCCAAACTAAGGCGAATGCTAATTCCTATGGTGCCCAGTCTGTGTTGAAATCAGAAGACTCCGAGGATGAAGAGCTATTGGGCATCTCCTCCTCGGACCCTGATGAGTCTATCTCAGACTCGGCCTCCAGTGCAGGGTCCTCTTCAATCGGCTCAGGCTCCTCATTGTCCTGCTCCATCAGCTCTGGGACAGCGTCTTCATCGTCGGGCTCTATGTCCATCGGCTCGAACTTGTCTACCTCGTACTCCACCGGTACACCGCCGGAACTCGCACTCTCCTCGGTTGACGAATCAGGGTCAATCACTTCGCCATTTGGGCATCGAGGATACTAGGTGCCCAACCCGGTAAATGGGACATCAAAAGTCCGGAGAGGACCATACTCTTCGAGATCATCCATGAGGCACCACGCCATGTACTCGTGGATCTGATAATGTGACTTGCCCACATCTACCCAAACTTAAGTATAGTACCTAAAATATACTTCTCCGTTCCCTACGGGGTGTATCGTCCTGGTCCACTCTACGTGATGCGGAATCCCAATACGCACCGGAATGGTAGACATGTCAAGGCTATGGGTCTGAAAAGTGGTTTTATACAACAGTGAGAATAATCTCAGTGAGTAGTTCCCTAAACCTAAATTAGGCTAAAATGCACCTCCTGACGAGTACTAAATACCACACAAATCAAATTATAAACTGACTCAGGCCCTCGGGCCTAAATCTAATTTTACTCAACCCTGCAGGTTAGACGTTCTATAAATATAATCACAACCGTACCATAACGATTAGATCGTAGCACAAATACATATAACACTTAATCCCGACGTATGTAATGCACGTGCTCATGTTCGCACTCATGTCATGCCTCAACAATGCATTAATGCACACTTGCATGCTAGCACTTTGTCATTTATCAATTTCTCCTCCGACTCACGTTAAACACATCAGGTCCGACCCGCGTAAAACGCATCAGGTTTATCACTTCGAGATTGATCTTTGGCCCGCGTTAAACGCATCAGGCTCATGACACATAACCTGCGTAAAACGCATTAGGTTGGTCATCTTTCGGTAAACCGGGCATCGTCCCGCGTAACACGCCTCAGGACGGGTTCATTACCCCTCGTAAAACGCATCAGGGTTTATTGTGATCACACATTCACAAGCATAAATTTTATCTGAACCCCGCGTAAAACGCATCAGGGCATTTTAGGTGATCACAATGCACATGTCACTCGGGCACACTTGTAAATGCACATGTCGTGCCAATGCTTGTGACATACATCCATGACTGCAATAATCACATTTGAGTAATCACACGTTTCCCAAAGAGCATGTAATATCGCCACACCACTTATTCAATTTGTCGTGCAATATGCTTAGACCACAATTCATTACACCCAACCACATATTAGTACAACCATGGAATCAATTCAAGCACCCGTGCACGGTGCACAATTCACAAGCATAATCACACAACTAGTTCCACAAGAATTCGCGCATTCGGGGCCCACCAAGCTAATCCATTCCTAGTTCCGCTATACTTGCGACATGGCATCATCAAATTAATCACAAACAAGGCTCAATTAGCCTGTCAATTGCACTCTGCGATCATTCCCGGTAATTGCACGGTTAAACCTCAAATTGATCGCGTCGCGCCCAAATTAAATCCCGTCGTGGGCAGCCACTATACCGCAATTTCTAGGCTAATAATTATCACCAAAATGCTCCATTATGCTCCCCAAATATCATTCTAATCAGCCACCACAAGACCAAATAAGGCGCACACTATAATCCACATTTCAAACCCGAACTTTCCCAAACTTGGGCCGTTCCGATCCAAATCTGTCCAGCCCATGTACAGCGCCTCTCGGGCCACTAAACCTCCATTAATTCATCATACTAATCCACCGAATCAACCACGATAACAGCCCCTAATCACCCCCACAATTTAACTCCCAAATTACCCTAATTAACCCCTAAAACCCATCTAGAAATGTAAATTATCCTAATTAGGGTTTAGGGTCAAACTCATCCGATGTCCTAAGCTCCAAATTGGGCTGAGCAAGTGCGAACGGCGGCTGGACAACGGCGATCCCACGTCGGAACAGTGGCGACGAGCAGCGGCTCAGGCAAACGGGGCGAGCGGCGGCGACAGTCTAGGCAAGGGGCTGCTGGTCACGGCGGATGAGAGAGAGAGAGAAAAGTGAGACGGCTGGGTGGCTGGGCGAGGTGGTGGTGGCGGCGAATTAGCCCCGGCGGCGGCTAGGCGTGAGGGAGAGAGAGCAATCGGGAGAGAGAGAGAGAGAGAGAGAGAGAGAGAGAGAGAGAGAGAGAGAGAGTGATGAGGGTGGAAGGGGGGTTGCAGGCTGCTTGGGGGACAGAAACGGCGGCGACTGGCGACGCGGGGTCGGCCGGCGAGTGGCTGAGCAGCACCGGCGAGCTACGGGCGCAGTCGCGAGCTTGCTGGCTGGGGCGACGGCAACGACGGCTCAACTGGGCTGGGGCGACGGCGGCCCGCGGCAGTGGCGGCGAGCTGGGTGACGGAGTGGGGCAAGACGGCCAAGACTCGCCGGACGCGGCGGCGAGTGGTGATGAGCCGAGCTCGTCCGCTCAGGAGGGGAGGGAGGTAGCGTCGGGCAAAGTTGCCGCACGACGCGGTGGCGCTGCGACTGCGCGAGGAGGACGGCGGCGTCGGGCGGAGGCGTGAGGGTGGTCGAATGGCAGTCGATGAGCTGGGTAGGGGCGGAGCAGAACCAGTTGGCCAAGGAGGAAGAAGGAAGGAGAAGGAGAGAGAGAGAGAGGAAAAAGAAAAGAAAAGAAAAGAAGGAGAGAGGAGAGAGAGAGAGAGAGACGTGCATGGGGAAGGGGAGGAGCAGACGTGCGCAGGTGGGGGAGTCAGTCATGTAGAGAGGGAGACCAGCGGAAAGTGGGGAGGAGAGAGAGAGAGAGAGAAGAGATGAAAAAAATATTCAATCAAATAATTATTGCGATCCGACGGCCCAAATTCAAAATCGAAAACGATCTACCGGTCCAAAATAAACCTCGAATATAATAAGGGACAAATGCCAAATTAATTAAATCAAACTACAACGAGGGAGGTCTACTAGTCCAAATTCGTACTCGATCGAAAATTCATTTTCTCACTATTCCTGATAATCTCAACGCTGACCACAATAATATCGATATCATCCAATTTATTTCATCCCAAAACTCCCGAAAATCGACTGCCAAGTTCGAGGTCTAAATAACGGTCAAATTCGATCAAGTGCAATTCTAGCAAAATCCCTATTTTAAAAGTAAGAACCCGAGAGTGATCAGTTTCCGGACGAGATTCTATTATAAGTGCACTGACGAATTTACACGTTTATTAAATCCCAAAATCGAGTCAAAATCCGGGATGTCACAACATTGGATTTTTGGCGAGCCACATTAGCATTGACACTAAAATGATCGTTTTTCAAAAAAATTGACACCAAAATGTTTCGAAAAATGTTATGGCACCAAAGTGATCTCCGTACACAAGTTGTGGCACTTCTGGTGTTCTTTCGCCAAGACTAAAGTGTTATGTAATAAATGTTACAAATTCAAAATGCAAATGATATTAATAGAAAAACAATAGAGATACTGAAAATTGAAAGAAGAATAAATGACTGAAGGTACACCCAGGTAGCAATGGATTCAAAAGGAAATTCTTGGGACCGCCGGGATAGCCAACAACATATAATGTAGAAATTTTATGCAATCCAAATGAATATAAATTTCAAGTATTTAGAGAAAGAGTTTTTAAATATTTGATCCATTTGAGAAAATGAATTTTGATTTTTATGTGAGATAATAGATTATCTAACTTACAAAGAAAAATAAAAATATTCAAGTAAGTTTGGAAAGAGCTAGAAATTTAAGGAATCATGAAAGTAAGAGATTCGGTTTACATTTGAATTGTGATATTGTCCCTCTATTCACATAATGCCATCATAATTTCACCATAGGCTTTCGATGGAGCTTATTGGGAAAAGCACTTTGAGTTTATATTAATTCTTTTGAAATTTTTAATTTTTTTCTTCTTCCAAGTACAACGAAGGTCGCAAGGCCCTCGCCAACCCTTGCTAGACTTGGAAGAAAACAAAAGAAAGAAAGAAAGAAAAAATAAAAGAAAAAAGAAGAAAAAATAATTAAAAAATCAAAAAAATATTATTAAAAATTGTTTAAGTTAGCCCCAGCTTTTCTACGTGGCACTACTAGCGTCCATGATAGTGATTTCCGATTAAAATTGGCCGGATGAACTCAATTGACAAACTGTGAAAAAGTTTATGACTCAATTGACAATTTTTTTAGGGTCGAATCAATTGACAAAATTGAAAGGATCTTTTTCGGATGTTTTCATCCTGTTTTTGTTTTTGTTTTTGAAATTTTCTATTCAAGTTTATGACTAAATTGACGAAAGTGTAATATTAATTTAGGACTTTTTGGACGATTTTCCTATTAGATGAGTCCCAACTCCTTGACAGTCAAATCTTAGTGATAGTGGAAGCGACATAATATGCTTTGGTGGCTAGCTCTAATAAGCCAGCGAATGAAAAATGGAGCTACTAAGTTTGAACTATCAACGTTTTGGGCACTCCCTTGACAATCCAGAATCTTAGAGCCTTCTTTGCTCAAAAGAAGCGCAACTTAATTTTTCTAGAGGAAACTAAGAATCATGGAGCAATTGCAAAAAGAGAAAAGAAGCGTCTCAATTTTTAGAATTACTTTGTTGTTAATCTAGCGAATTGGAGGTGGGTTAGCTATCCTATGGGATGATTAGGTAAAATTGATATAGAGTTTGCTTCAGTAGATTTTATGGACTTAATTTGTAATTTCAGGAAGATAAAAAGTGGATGAGAGTTACATTAGTGCATGCCCCAATTGATTATCAAGAGAGATCCCTTCTATCAATCTTCACTAGATAAGCTCTCTTAATTCCCTTCCTTATGTTTGTTTGGAAGATTTTAATGAAATACTTTACTATTAGGAGAAAGAAAGGAAGAGAAAAGCAAAACATTATCATCTAATGGCTTTAGGAGATTTTTCAACTCGTGTATTAGTGGACATTGGATGCAAGGGAAGTGCCTTCACTTGATTAAACAATAGAGAAGGGGAAGACTTTGTAAAGAAGAAATTAGATAAGGTGATGAGCAATGTGGAACAGAGGGGAGAAGGATACTAGAAGAGGCAAAAGTTATGTATGACACTCATTTTAGTGCCAAAAGTTTTCATCGGCTCACTTAAGTGCCAAATCAAAGAAAAAATGATCACTTAAGTGCTTCCGGCGAGAAATTATGTCAATTTTATAATTCGAAATTTTATTTGAGGTAGCATTTTCTCTTAAAAACCATTTTACGTGGATAAATACTTGTGTAAAAGGACGTTCCTCCGAAATTCATTTTACATCTTCTTCGCCTTCTTCTCCTCCTTCACCATCCTCTCCACCACCGCCCATGGAGCCACCACTCACCACACCCAGCATTGCCATCTCTTCTGCTACCTCGACTAGTTTGGCAACTGCAGTGAGAGCATTGTTGTCTACCCATCCATCTACTTCGAGGACCCTCGCCTCCACAATGCCTACATCACTCTCCAAGCCCTGAAGTAGGGCATCATCTCCGACCCCAACAACTTCACCGCCAACTGGGTCGGTCCCTTTGTCTAAGATTTTTTTAAAGTAACAATTAAGTAATTCAAATAAAAAATTTTGGTATTAAAGTGAGCGCGCCGTACATAACTTTTGACACTTTTAGTGTTATTTTTCCATGTTTGTATAAAAATGCATAGAAAATTCTAAAATTTATCATTAAAGTACAATTGAGTTCTAAAACTTTTAAAAAAATGCAATTAAGCCTTAAAATATATCAAATTGATGCAATCAAGTTATTTAGTTAACTTCGTTTAACTTGGCTAACAAAAAATGTTGACTTGACTTTGTTTTTATTTTTTTTATCTCACTTATGTGGCAATAACGTGACTAAAACATGAAACACAAAACTAAAACGACATCATTTTAGTCCAAGTATTATTTAATTTATATTAAAATAAGCAAACTTAAAAAAAAAAACACACACACACACAAAAGAGGAATCTAAGTGAGGGTTGTTGGCCTTTGGCTAGGGCTCAGCGACCCCCGCCAACCATTTGCCCACATCGCCAGCCCTCCTCAATGATGGTGGGATGCCGACGGCAAGGGCTTATCTGATTTTTTAATACAAATTTTATTTAATTTATATTAAAAATAAGCAAACTTAAAAAAATAAAACACAGTTTAGTCATGTCAACTCCACAAAGGATAGAGAAAATAAAAAAACTAACGTCAACATTTTTTGTTAATTAAATTTGACGGAGTTAATGGAAGGATTTGATTGTATCAATTTAATAAACTTTAGAATTTAATTGAACTTTGAAATTTTTAAGACTCAATTGTACATTTGTGACAAAATTTTGAACTTCTAGTGCATTTATCTCATATTTTTATGTACACACAAAGCATTATTCTACATGTGAGAACCACGTGATGCAATAAATTGCATGTACTAGGTCTATATGTATCGAATGTAATTAATTAAATTGCCTATAAATGATATGAGGGTAGCGTTTGTGCTAAACTAAATCTGGACAATCGAAATTAATAGGTCCTATATAAATCCCATTAGGTCCAATCCATATTGAGTTTAATATATAATAGATCCATAGAATATTTGCTCACAACTAGGTCAATAAATTGACTCACGATAACTTAATATTATGGGCTCGGATATATCTTACGCGATTACACCCGATCTATCTATTCAAATCTAGACAAGAATATATCCCCATATGATGGATCTCAAGCAAGGACATTCATATCGGATTTGACTGATCTACAACTTTTCACATAGACCACACGATAAATGGTTGTGATTCTGGCAGAGTTGTTCTTGGCAGTCGAATCATATTGAAAAATATATCAATGCATCAAGCAGTTAGTAACTACTTACAGAGAAAATGTCACACCCCGAACCTCAATCGAGCTCGCAACATCCCTCTCTTCGATCGAATTAATGCGACGTCCCAGAAAACGTCGCCGACCCAACGATTCCATCAGAGTTAATCGTGGCAGAAACAATAATATTATCCCGGACAATAAAATTTTGGAGAACCAGAGAGCAATAAATTTCCACACCACCAAACATAATGTTACACTTTCAAAATATTCACAATATCCACCATTAAAACCACAACATATAATTTACATGCACACCAAACTATAAAACTACAAGCCACCAACAGCACCAAAAAGATCAGCAGCCTGGGTATACCCTATTTCCCAAAAATGGAACATATCAAAGGGTTTACTTAACACCTAATCTAGCCCCTACGCCCTCTGGAAGGCGTCCACTTTGACTCGCTCTCCTCCTCATACTTGTCTGAAATCTCATCAGGTACATACTCATCCAATGACTCTGAATCGGCCTCAATCTCAATCGGATTATCCTCATCTCTCGACTCTATTTGAACCTCAATCCGCTCCTCTTCATTAGCCTCCTCTTCTGGCTCCTCCTTTGGCTCATTTTTTGGCTCATCCATTGGCTCATCCTCTCCGAGCACTTTCTCGGGTGTAACTCCTGGATCCACATCCATAGGATCATACCTTGCCTACGACTCCTCCGGCTTTGGATCTGGCATCGCTACTGTCGTCTCAGGTGCTACAGGGACGTGTTGGTGGCTTGACTAAGCTAAACTAGTCTCCAAACTAGTCATCTCACCGTCGGGAGAGGATATAGCGGACGGGTCCCAATCGCCTACCCCATCAAACGAGATGTCAAAACCGCAGACGGAACTAAGCTCATCAATCCCGTCTTTAAACATCCAAGCGGTGTACGTATGAGCCTGCCAGAGAGGTAACCTTATATCTACCAATACTACTAAAGTATGCTTAACTCAGGTGTGATTATCATCTATAGGGTACTCTACAATATCATAGTCGGTGTGCATAGGAATCCTAAAACCTTGCGGCGGTAGCGGCGAAAGGTTCATGGCTCAGGCGAGTGCTCTGAAATGGTTAGGTTGAAACAACCATGAGATATTTCTCAATAAATTCACAACCTAAGCTCCACCTAGGCTACCACATATTTTAGACAAATCCAAACACGCAAACGAGCAATACACACAAACGTCATCCACACGATCACACTTACTCGGACTTTTGGCATACCCAGTTTGGGCATTATCGCGACCTAAAATTTCTCATGCTAATGGATTATTAAGACTAAGCCTAACTTGGACCCTCTTAAACCCTATCAATTCGCAACTTAGAGTTTAAGTTCTCAACATGCAAATATTTTCATACTTAGAATCGCCACTAATCTCGTTTCCTTCCACGTTTCTCGCCACACGAAGTCCCCAAGTAACTCAGACCCCCCGTTGACATGAAGCAATGGCGCTACGTCTCTATCCCCCATCGTATAGTTCAATGAGAGATTACATGTGTGCATCGAGCGAGTTGAAATCACATTGCAAGCATCCTCTCAGTCTCTTTTGTTCTCTCAAGAACTGCATTTCCGATCCATGGCACTCCACCATCCTAAATATATCCTTTGACTGAGGGTGGGACGTGTCTCCCGATGAGAATCCATGTGAGTGCAACGAACCATCGGGATCACCCACGTCTGCCCAGCTGAATCCTATCTCCTTCCTCACTCCCCTCTCTCTCATCCCTTTCCTCACTCTTGCCGCCTCCTCCCACAGTCCCTTCTCGGCAAACAAGTTTGACATCAACACGTAGGACCCCGATTCCGTGGGCTCCATGCCCGTCAGAGCATCCACGATCCTCTCTGCCATCTCGACGTTCCCGCGCACTCTACAAGACCCGAGCAAGCTCTGGAGCACAGACAATCCCGGGCCTCCTGGAATGCGGCTAGCAAGCTCCTCTGCTTCGTTCAACCTCCCTGCACGGCCTAACATGTGTCCACCATGCATGAATAATGTTCGGGCGATGGTTCGCTCAAGTACTCCTCAACCATCGAGTTGAAGATTTCTTGGCCTATATCAACCATTCCCTTTCTACCGCAAGCGGTTAACACCGAAAGGAACGTTATTTCGTCGGGCTTTATGCCTCCCTTCTCCATTTCCTTGAATAGTCTTAACACTGACTCACATTCTCCATGCCTTGCATAAGCAGAAATTATTGCTGTCCATGCAAATTGGCTCTTTACAGGAGTTCCATGGAAAACCTTGAGAGACTCAGAAATGCTCCCACGCTTTGCGTACATATCAAGAAGAGCACCTAAAACAATTGAATCGGTGTCTAGTCCGAGTTTTGCTAGATGTGAATGGCATCTTTGGCCATGCCTCAAAGAAATAGCCTCTGCAGCTCCTATGGCACTCAGTACACTGCCGAATGTGTAGGCATTAGGCTGTAGCTCTTTTTCCGCCGAAAAGAAAGTCTCGACTGCTTCCTGGCACTGTCCATTTTGGGTGTACCCAGATATCAAAGCATTCCAAGATATGATTTCTCTATAGTCGAGCTCTTCAAAAATCTTCAACGAATTTTCCATGGTTCCAAATTTTGCATACATTGTGATGAGGCTATTGGAAACATTCAACTCTGAGCAAAAACTAGTCCTTAAGCAGTATCCGTGAATCTCTTTGCCTTCTTTGACCAAATTGTTATTTGTTATGAAATGCAGAAGTCCAACGAACGTAACATCATTTGGGTAAACTTCATCCACTCTCATCTGATTGAAAAGAGACACGGCATCTTCATCCATGGAGATCATTGTAGTCCACGAGACAACATTTTGCTCGCTTTTGTTCATGAATACCAATTTGGCATCCTCCACGGCCTCAGACTTCAAATAATTAGAGATCAAAACATTAACAACTGAGACTTGCTTCTCATATCTAACTTTTATCGTCAGGCCGTGAATCTGTCTCCCAAGCTCCCAATTTCTCTCATAGCCACAAGCCGAAACAACGCTAGTAAATGAGACATGATCAAGCTTCATGCCTTCCCTCACCATTTCAATAAATAACTGTATCGCCTGTGCTCCATAACTTCCTTCTTTCGTGTAGCCCGATATCATCGCATTCCAGGAAACTATATCCCTACTGGGAATTTCATCAAACACCTTCCTGGCATGTTCCAGCATGTCCTGTCTCGAATACAAAGTTATAAGAGCGTTGCCCACAAAAACTTCAGTATCCAATCCAAATTTAATCGCTAGACCATGCAACTGCAGTCCGAACAGGAACCCTTCGTAATCCAAGCAGATAGCAAGCAAAGTAGTGTATGTCACCGCATCGAAACCGACCCCACTCAAATTCATCCTAACACCGAAACTCAACGCATCCTCACTATCCCGGAAACCAGATAGAACGGTATTCCAAGAAACGGTGTCGGGCCGCTCCAAGTTCTCGCAAATGTACAGAGCTCGGTCAAAGTTCCCACCTTTGGCGTAAGAGCTCATCAGAGAGTTCGAAACCGTGGTGAACGAAACAAACCCAGAAGAGATGGCGAAGCCATGGACCTGGCGACAGAGCCCGAGGTCTCCATTGTAGGCCTTGAGCGCCAGGGAGATAGTGGCCTCGTCGACGTCGCCGGGAAAGCCCAGCTGGAGCTGCTTCTTGAAGAGGGAGAGAGCTTGAGTCGGGTGTCTCTTGCGGATGGAATCCACCATCGAACGGTTGATGGAGAATGCATTATTGGAGCGAGGACTTTGGTCGAACGATGGAGACGAAGGTGGCCTAGCGAAGAGAGATCGGTTTGAACGATACGAACGTGGGCTTGCTGCTCTTTGGAGTGTCCTGGTTTTGAGATGGCGGGTGATCATGAAGGTGCGGGTTGGCGAGAGAGAATGAAGTGAAAGCTCTCTGCAATATGGAGGAACACAAACCAAAGCCCACCAACGGAGTATTTTACATGATGAAGCAAGTCTACATGGTTCTTGTCTTATTATATGCGTACTATCAGGTTCTCCTGAAGTGAATCTTTTCGGTACTTTCAGAAGTAATTAGATTATGCGTAGAGAAACAAGAATATTTACCTAAATTTTTTTCCAATTAGATTAAGTCGAATCAAGATTAGAACGAAGCTCCTTTTTAACTCTGGATTTTTGGTGGGGCCTCCTTTAAAGCTGTAGCTGAGAGCCCGAGACATGAGATTGAGTTTCCATGTCTCGGTAGATTAGGAGTCTCCCCGGTAAAAGAATTTCAAATGTATCAATGATTATCGGAGCTCGTTTTTGTGTTGATATTGATTTGATTTGGCAGACAAGAACCCATCAATGATGCAATTCTTATGGATGAATGCAAGATTGATAACTCACTGAGCTTGATACAAGAATCAAAATGTTACAGATCTAAAGAATGGCTAATCCTACCAAAACTCTCTGAAGTCCTAGCCCAAATCACTGTCCGGGAGAACATTTCAATTAATGTACAACTCGTCCAAGTTTACGATGCTAGAAAAAGAATCAAGTACTTTACACATCTCCAGTGCCTGTGGATGACAAAAATTACTGGCACGGAACTCTTTAACAACGCCATTCACTTCGATCACGCTGCAACCACGTAGTATCTTCATTCGGGCGTCCGAGATCAACTTCCTCAAGTGATTAGCCTGATTCTCCCAACCAGCTTCTTTATAAATACTGTACGAGAGTACATGAGTCCCGCTATCAGTTATGCCCATATTAGTAAGCTTCTTCCAGATCCTATTCCCGAGTTCTACATTCCCATAAATGCGACACGCATGTAGCAATGCTCCCCACACATTAGCATCTGCTCCACCTAGTCCTCCGGTCTTCTCCTCCATGAATTTTTCAGCTTCCTCCACCATACCCAACCTGGCCAAAAGGTCGACAACGCATGCGAAATGCTCCGACTTTGGCCTAATGCCGTGGATGTTACCCATCTCTTCGAAAAGCTTAATGCCTTCTTTAGTCATCTTGGCATGAGTACATGCCGTGAGAAGAGCAACAAACGTGGTCTCTGTGGGTTGAGTCCCATGTGCAATCATTTTCTTAAATAGCTCAAGAGACTTCACTACGTCTCCATTGAGAGCGACCCTGGCGATCATAGCGTTCCATGCTCCGGCGTCCTTATCAGAAATATTATGAAAAACTGACAAAGCAAAATCCACAAGACTACATCTCGAGTACATATCGACCAGTGCCGTAGCTAATATGCGGTTCGAAATGAAATTCACCCGCTTAGCGTATGAATGCACCCATAGCCCTTGAGTAACAGCACCGAGATGTGCACAAGCAGTGAGTACTCTAACGAGAACAGATTCATTAGGTTCAAAACCCACTCCTTGCATCAGCCTGAATAAAGAGAGAACCTCCTTGAGGTCGCTGACTCGAGAGTAAGCTGCCATCATGGCACTCCAGGATACAACATTTCTCTCAGGCATTTCGTCGAACAAGAGCCTCGCATTCTCCAAGTCCCCCGCTTTCCCATACCCATCGACCAGTGCAGTCCACGTGACCACATCCCTCACAGTACTTCCATCAAACAGCTTCCGCGCACTCTCCAAATCAATAGCCGAGCTTAACGACATGTGCATGGACCAGCAAACCAATAGCTTTCGAATCGGGACCCATAAAGACGCAAGCTTTGATCAGTGGCGGGTAAGTATAGTTATTGCCCTCGACCCCAGAATGCAACATATCCGTGTTCAACGACACCGCCATAACAGGGGACCCGGATTGCACGTGACCTCTGATCATGGTGTTGTACATGAAGGTGCTGCGGCAACGGAGGTGCTCGAAAACGGAGCGGGCGTAAGAGAAGAAAGAAGGGTCGCCGGAAGTCGCGGCGGCGGAGAGCAGAGGTCCGATGGCGGATGGGTTTCCGGGGAAGTGGAGCTTGAGGACGTGGGCGTGGAGCTGCTTGAGTTGGCTCAGAGCTGTGCATGCTCTTGCGAGGGAAAGGAGGGTGGTGGTGGTTTGGCAGGACGTGATGGCCTTCTGGGTCATTGGCAATGGTCCGTCTGGTTCATCTTCTTGGTGTCGCTCCAACGAAAAAAGACCAATTTTTATCTTCGCACCTACGGGGTTGAACTTCTTAGGTGGACCAAATCCACCCCGTCATCGAACGTTGTGGCTCGACTTGCGAAGAGCACTAGGACCGTGGAAAGTTACGTGCAATGCTCGCTTCAATACTACAAGTTTTCGTCAGCTTACTTTCAAGTGGCATCATTGGTAATTCTTCTCCGTCGCTTTCTGAACGCCGTGGCCATCGCCGATCGAGCTGTTCACTGCCTCGGAGTCTCGATCGCTCCTCTGTTCTGTTCTAATTTTCAGATTAGAGCGATCGAGGTGCTTTGTGTTTGCTCGATCCTTCTTCGCCGGCGCCGATCACCATCTTTGACGCCTCCAGGACATCAGCTCTCTAGTTTGATCGCCGTTTGTGATCAACAATCGCACCTTCAAGGCCATATCCACCACTACACGTAAGTCATCTGTTTTGCCCTACTTCTCGGCCAAGGACCATGAAGTGCCTCAAGCTCGTTCATTACTCCCTCGCTAGCTTCGATCTCCGTCATCCACACTTCGAGGAGCTTCTATAACCAACTTGATTACCAACCGCGACAAGGATTTGCTTATTTGACAAGGTAATACTTTGCCCTCAATTTTGATAAGCAAGAGACTGAGACGACGTCGAGGGAGACAAATCGAAAAGGTTATACTTCGCCCTCAAGCTCGTTCATTCCATCTGCATTGGCGGCCACATCGAAAAGGTTTGGATGTGGGGTTGTGGTCGATTTAAGGGTTTCAATTTGGGAATTTCCTTGCAAATTGCAATTTAGGGTTTAAATTTTTGGGCAAAACACATAATTGAGGTTATTTTGGGCTATATATGCTGATTGAACACGTCCGTGAGCCATGCCAGATAGAGAAAGTAATAAAAAAATGATCGCGTTAGATTTCTGGTGACGATGGCACTTAAGTGATTTTTTTAAAGTGACACTGAAGTAACACAATCTTTGAGGTGACAGGTTTTTAATGGGCTGATGACGTGGTATCCCATCTCCACCACATATTTTTCAAGAATAAGACTTTATCAAATAGATCAGTTCGGTTCAAGCTACTTTGCCTCTTCAGAGGTCTCATATTTTGTTCTGTTCTTATTCTCTTTTATTCGCTAATTAATGAGGAAATTTGACTGAATTTTTACATCTAATAGTTCTCTCCTTTTTAAATTAACACAGTTCTTAATGAATGGAAATTTAATAGATTCTTTTTGTGAAAAGGTTGAGAAACTCCTTGTGCCTATAGGGTTCGACAAAATGAGTATTGCTAAAAATTACTTTATAAATGCTTGCCAACTATATTCAGACGTATTTTTTGACCAGCGAGATCTAGGGTCAAATTCTTTTTGGATAAAAAATAAAGTGGGGTATCTATAATCACATTATCATTCACGGGCAGCGATGACTCGAAATTTGGCAATGAGACCAGTTGCAGTGACATCTCTAATAATAGCCGTGACACAGCAATTGTTGCCACTAATCATATAGTTTGTTGTAGCAAGTCATTTATAATCATTATATGCATAATAAATGATTTTATCTATACCAGCATGCCTATTTTTATATTAAAGTCTATCCATACTAATCTTGACCTCTGGTAATTGCGATCTCACTCTCAATCTCGAGAAAGGAAAAGAAAAAGTGAAGTACAAATCATAAAAGGGAGTTGATAAAATTTAAATAGATGGTTTTTATCTACCACAAGAGAAAGGAAATGAAAATAAAAATCACTAATTTACAAATAATAAAGTGTGGAATAGGAAATTGATAGCTTTGTTATTTGAATTGCTCAAGATAGCTTTGTCATCTTAATTTTCTATCCCTTGCAGTAACCCCCTGGACCTCCAAAACAAATGACATAGCTACTTTGATATTGTTTCATATGGTGATGGTTCACCAAACCATAAACATTGGATCTATCCACCCACTCCCTCGTGTTTTTTGAAGGAGGTAGGGATTTGCCATCCGATCGAATCCAATGGAGTCGTCGAAAGATGGCGGCATGCGCCAAATTATCATTAGGCATGTGACCACTTCCCATTGGGGGACAGATCCCACCACTTCCAGCTGAGCCAATTCCTCCCCATGCTATGTATCATTAAAGTGAAATACAAATCGTAAAAGGGAGTTGATAAAATTAAAATAGGTGGTTTATATCTACCACAAGAGAAAGGAAACAAAATAAAAATCACTAATTTACAAATAATAAAGTGTGGAATAGAAAATTGATAGCTTTGTTATTTGAATCGCTCAAGATAGCTTTGTCATCTTAATTTTCTATCCCCTGCAATAACCCCCCGGACCTCCAAAACTAATGACATAGCCACTTCGATCTTGTTTCATAAGGTGATGGTTCACCAAACCATAAACATTGGATCTATCCACCCACTCCCTCATGATATCCGAAGGAGGTAGGGATTTGCCATCCGATCGAATCCAATGGAGTCATCGAAAGATGGCGGCATGCTTCAAATTATCATCAGGCATGTGACCACTTCCCATTGGGGGACAGATCCCATTGCTTCTAGCTGAGCCAATTCCTCCCCAAGCTATGGTGTTTGAGCCATCGCGCAAATATGAAAATAGTTCCTTTGGCCAGTAGCCTACTTTAATCTTTGCCCTAAGCACAACCAACCACCAGTTCCCAGTATTTCGATCCTGATTATAAAGGGCTTTTGCTAATAAGTGCTAATGGAAAAAATTGCAAAAATTATCTAACATGGATGCAATGATGGATTATATGCTTATATGGATAACTTACAGTAGGGTAGAATGATAGCGAAAAATTTTAATTTTAAGAACAAAACTATTAGTAGCTAATATATTTTAGCAAAAAATCATTACCTTAAGTACCATGAAAAAGATCAAACATACCTGTTCGATATCAATTGCAAGCTCATATTGAGCTCCACCATAAGTAGAGGTAGGTTTTAATATAAAACTGGGGGTTACTTCCCTACTCACTTGGACGAAGCCTGGACATAGTGCATTATAGCACCCATTGCGATAGCCATCACCTTATGAGGACAATGCTTTAGCCAATAAGATTCAAATAATCTTCAATTTCTAGTTTGAATTTTGAAAATAAGGGAAAAATGCTTTAATTAAGAATTAACAATTATTCACAGCTCACCTGTCCGATATGTGAACAACCGAGAAATGGTATTGCCAAATAATTGTGGAGAAACCTAGAAAAATAAGAGATTTTTCTCTCAAATCATTTTACCATATATTAAACTTATTATGTCCAAAAAAAATTATGGCATTAACTTACTTGAAAAATTACGTACCATCCAACCAGCTATAATCATGCTAACATTGTCCAGGGGACCGGATACAATCCACACATGATGTGAAGTAAATTGGTCAGGAGCAGTAGTTAGATTGTAGACCGTCACACATCCACCTCCTCCATATTTAGTATTTTCTATCGTGAGGTCTGTTAGAGAAACCACCTACAAATGATAATTTGTAACTTAAAAGTTGTATTGATTTTCTTTTACTACACAAATCATGGAAAGAATAGATCTTGAGATTGTACTAAGTGGACATTTGATATGTGGTCTCATGAAATTCATAGATACATAACCTCATTATTAGATTCGAAAAGAAAAATCACTGATGTTATTGTATATGTGTAGATTTGCATATGAGCATGGGAGAGAGTGATAGTACATTTTGATTTGGATCATGGGGATTTTGACCCAATGCCGCGACAGATGGTATCTTGGGCAGGGATTTTGCGCTCACCAAATCTTCTTTTGTTACTCGACGAATGGGTACCGTTCCAATGGGGCAAAGCTCTCTCAACCCAGATCTTACCAATTTTGCAATCGGAGAAGTTTTGCACAGGCTCACGTGTAGATTCGGCTCTTTCTACAGGAAGAAAAAACTGATCATAGAAGTATCAAGTAGACCATTTAACCTAAATTATTGAACATCGGTCCGCATATTCATCAGTTGATTTAAGAGTAAATGATAAATTTTTACCTGAACTTTATGATTCTTCAGTAGAGGATGATCGAGTGCTGGTTGTTTGTTGATATCAACACAGTCAATTGTGTCCCCTTCTTTAGTCTTGATAAAATCAAACAGAGTTAATCACTCGCCGAGTAACAATCGTATTTCGAAGATTAACCGGATAAATTGCAATACCTCCGTGAAATTTAAACGGGATTATTGCAAAAAATAAGGGGTTGAAGGAAAATTACCGTAAAAGTCTTGATGGATGGCTTGTTCATTATTCTAACCTGGCTTTCCAAATCTAAATCATCCTTGTCGGAAATATTTGCCATCTCACATGGAGAAAGACTGAAAAATAGGAGCAGCAACAGCACAAGTTCCAGATTCAGGTTCATGGTGATGAAAAGAAGCACAAAGCGAGGCCCTCTTCTTCAATCAATATTATTTGAGTTTGAGCACTGCAATGAGAAAATCTTTATTCTGCAAAATGAATATTATATACTGTGGGGTGTGAGAGGGATACACTTACTAAAACACCCATTTATTCTCCGTCTTCAAAAACAAATGTATTTAGTCAAAATGTTTTTGAAGATTTGATCTATTTGGCAAAGTGATTTTTATTTTAATACAATAGTGAATTATTTAACTTACAAAGCAAAATAAAATTATTCAAGCAAGTGTGGAAATTGGTACAAATTTAAGGAGTCGTGAATTGACATGTTAGAGATTCAGTTTAAATTTGATTTACGATTTTGTCCCTCCCTCTATTAACGTTAAGCCATTGTAATTTCACCATGGGCTTTTTGATGGAACTTAGTAGGAAAAGTTCTATGAGTTTTTTTATTATATACTTGCAAATGGGCAAGAAACTGACATTTAAAAGATGGTCAAAGATAATAGTTTTCGATTCCAAACATAGCAAAAGACAAATGTTTAAAAGGATCAAAGTTTCCTTTGAATAATGCATGTTTGCCACTTGTCTCATTCTTTAATGATCATATCATGCATACTTATTGCAGCCAACGGTACTATACTCGACCAGAAAATATACATATCAACTTCAAAACAACAAATTTATTCATTAAGAAGAAAGGCATTTAAGGTGTGACTAGGATTAGAGCATGCTAAAGTTTTTCTGTAAATTAATGCAAACTCCTTCCACGTTCATTACATGCATAACTAGTTCTAAGGCCTATCTATTGTCCATGACTAAAGTGTTATGTAATAAAGGTTACAAATTCAAAATGCAATGAAATTAAAATATATATATGAAACTGAAATTGAAAGAAGAAACCAGTGAAAAGTTATATGCTACACAAGATACTTTTAGGTAGGGATTTATTGGAAAGAAACTTCTTGGGGGAGGCCGGGTAGGCCAACAATATATAATGAAGTACTTTTCTTTAATCCAAATAAATAAAAATTTCAAGTACTTAGAGAAAAAAAAGCTTTTAATGGTTTGATCTATTTGAGAAAGTAAATTTTAATTTTTGTGAAGTAACATATTATTTAACTTATAAAGAAAAATAAAAATATCCAAGTGACTTTGGAAAGTGCTAGAAATTTAAGAAATCTAGAGATTCGGTCTATGTTTGAATTATGATTTTATCCCTTTATTGACATTATGCCATTATTGTACTATATAAATGAGCACACGCGTTACATGTGTGCAAGAAACTGACATTTGGAAGATGGTCAATGGTAAATGTTTTTTAATGCAAGCATGGTAAACGATAAATGTTTAAGAGACTAAAACTTGTCTTTGATTAATGCATGTTTGCCACTTGTCCCTTATGGTCATACATGCATAATTATTGCCATAGCCAACATTATTCTCGACAACTAAATATGCATATAAACTTCAAAAACGACAGATTTATTCATTAAAGAGATAGGTAGCAGAGCATCGAGATGCTAAATTTTTTTTCCGTAAAGTAATGCATGCTTGCCATTTTGAAAAGAGTACATGACATTTGTTTGGAAACTCCTTCCACGTTCATCACATGCACAACCAAGGCCTATCTATATTGTCCAAGACTAAAGTGTTATGCAATAAAGGTTACAAATTCAAATTGCAAATGAAACTAAAAAAAAAAAAGAGAAACTGAAATTGAAAGAAGAAGGTAGTGAAAAGTTATGTATCACACAAGGTACTTCTAGGTATAAATGGATCCAAAAGAAACTTCTTGGGGCAGCCGGGTTGACCAACGATATATAATGAAAAACTTTTCTTTATTATAAATGAATATAAAATTCAAGTATTTAGATAAAAAGTTTTTAAAGAATCGATCTATTTGAGAAAGTGAATTCTAATTTATATGAAATGACAGATTATTTAACTAAAAAAAACGTTAGATATTTAGTTTATGTTTGAACTACGATTTTATCCCTCTATTAACGTCATGCCATTATAATTTCACCATAGACTTTTGGTGGAACTTATTAGGAAAAGTTTTTCGAGCTTATTTTACTATATACTAGCAAATGAACGTACACGTTACATGCGTGCAAGAAATGACATTTGAAAGATGGTTAAAGATATATGTTTTAAGAGACTAAATATTAAAAACTTTTTCTCTAAAAGTTTAAGAGACTAAATATTATCTTTGAATGATGCATGCTTGCCACTATTAAATGCATGTTTTCCACTCGTCTCATTCTTCCATGGTCATATCATGCATAATTATTGCCGGAAACAAGGTTATTCTTAACGATCGGGCATACATATGAACCTCATGATGACAACTTTATTTATTAAAAAGAAATGCAATTGAGGTAGGACTAGAAATTATAACATCGAGATGCTAAAACTTTTCCCTAAAATAATGCATGGTTGCCATTTGAAAAAGAGTACATGCTAGACATTTGTTTGCAAAACCCTCTTTTACGATCATCATATGCATAACTATTTCTAAGGCCTATCTATTGTCCAAGACTAAAGTGTTATGTAATAAAGGTTACAAATTAAAAATGCAAATGAAATCAATAGAAAAACAATAGAGATACTGAAAATTGAAAGAAGAATAAATGACGGAAGGTACATCCAGGTAGCAATGGATTCAAAAGGAATTTCTTGGGACCGTTGGGTTGGCTGATAACATATAATGTGGAAATTTTATGTAATCCAAATGAATATAAATTTCAAGTATTTAGAGAAAGAGCTTTTAAATATTGATCCATTTGAGAAAATGAATTTTGATTTTTATGTGAGATAACAGATTATCTAACTTACAAAGAAAAATAAAAATATTCAAGTAATTTTGGAAAGAGCTAGAAATTTAAGGAATCTTGAAAGTAAGAGATTCAGCTTACGTTTGAATTGTGATATTGTCCCTCTATTATTGTAATGCCATCATAATTTCACCATAGGCTTTCAATGGAGTTTATTGGGAAAAGCTCTTTGAGTTTATATTAATTGTTTTGAAATTTTGAAGTTTTTTTTCTTTTTCTTTTTCTTCTTCCAAGTACAGTGAAGGTGGCAAGGCCCTTGCCGACCCTTGCTAGACTTGGAAGAAAACGAAAGAAAGAAAGAAAGAAAAAATAAAAGAAAAATAAGAGAAAATAATTAAAAATTCAAAAAATATTATTAAAAATTGTTTACGTTAGCCCAGCCTTCCTATGTGGCACTACCAGCGTCCACGATAGTGATTTCCAATTGAAATTGACCGGATGGATTCAATTGGCAAACTGTGAAAATGTATAGGACTCAATTGACAATCTTTTTTATGTTCGAATCAATTGGCAAAATTGAAAGGATCTTTTTCGGATCTTTTCATCCTATTTTTGTTTTTGTTTTTGAAATTTTCTATTTAATTTTATGACTGAACTGACAAAAATGCAATATTAATTTAGGACTTTTTGGACAATTTTCCTAATAAATGAGTCCCAGCTCCTTGACAGTCAAATCTTAGTGACAGAGGAAGCAACATAATATGCTTTGGTGGCTAGCTCTAATAAACCACCAGATGAAAAATGGAGCTACTAAGCTTGAACTATCAAGGTTTGGGCACTCCCTTGACAATCCAGAATCTTAGAGCCTTCGTTGCTCAAAAGAAGCGCAACTTAATTTTTTTGGTGGAAACTAAGAATCATGGAGCAATTGCAAAAAGAGTAAAGAAGCATCTCAGATTTTAGAATCACTTTGTTGTTAATCCAGCGAATTGGAGGTAGGTTAGCTATCGTGTGGGATGATTAGGTAAAATTGATATAGAGTTTGCTTCAGCAGATTTTATGAACTTAATTTGTAATTTCAGGAAGATAAAAAGTGGATGAGAGTTACATTAGTGCATGCCCCTATTGATTATCAAGAGAGATCCCTTCTATCAATCTTCACTAGATAAGCTCTCTTAATTCCCTTCCTTATGTTTGTTTGGAAGATTTTAATGAAATACTTTACTACTAGGAGAAAGAAGGGAAAAGAAAAGCAAAATATTATCATCTAATGGCTTTAGGAGATTTTTGAACTCTTGTGTATTAATGGACATTGGATGCAAGGGAAGTGCCTTCACTTGATTAAACAATAAAGAAGGGGAAGACTTTGTAAAGAAGAAATTAGATAGGGTGTTGAGCAATGTGGAACAGTGGGGAGAAGGATACTAGAAGAGGCAAAAGTTATGTATGACGCCCACTTTAGTGTTAAAAGTTTTCATCAGCTCACTTAAGTGTCAAATCAAAGAAAAAACGATCACTTAAGTGATTCCGGCGAGAAATTACGTCGCTTTTATAATTCAAAATTTTATTTGAGGCAGCATTTTCTCTTAAAAACCAGTCCACGTGGATAAATAGTTTTGTAAAAGGACGTCGTTCCTCCGAAATTCATTTTATATCTTCTTCGCCTGCTTCTCCTCCTTCACCATCCTCCCCTCCACCGCCCATGGAACCACCACCCACTACACCCAGCATTGCCACCTCCTCCGCTACCTCGACGAGTTTGACAACCGCAGTGAGAGCATTACCGTCTACCCATCCATCTACTTCAAGGACCCCCACCTCTACAATGCCTACATCACTCTCCAAGCCTTGAAGTAGGGCATCATCTCCGACCCCAACAACTTCACCGCCAGCTGGGTCGGTCCCTTTGTCTAAGATTCGAATAAAAATTTCTGATATTAAAGTGAGCGCACCGTACATAAATTTTGACACTTTTAATGTCATTTTCCCATGTTCGTAGAGAAATGCAAAGAAAATTGTAAAATTTATCATTAAAGTACAATTGAATTTTAAAACTTTTAAAAACTGCAATTAAGTCTTAAAATATATCAAATTGATGCAATCAAGTTATTCTGTTAACTCTGTTTAACTTGGCTTACAAAAAATGTTGACTTGACTTTGTTTTTAATTTTTTATCTCACTTTTGTGGCAATAACGTGACTAAAACATAACACAAAACTAAAACGACATCATTTTAGTCGAAATATTATTTAATTTATATTAAGATAAGCAAACTTAAAAAAAACACACAAAAAAGGAATCTAAGTGAGGGTTGTTGGCCTTTGGCTAGGAACCATTCGCCCACTTCGCTGGCCCTCGTCAACGATGGTGGGATGCAGGCGGCAAGGGCTAATCTGATTTTTAATACAAATTTTATTTAATTTATATTAAAAATAAGTAAAATTAAAAAAATGAAAAAAAATGAAAACGCAGTTTAGTCATGTCAGCGCCACAAAGGATAGAGAAAATAAAAAAACTAACGTCAACATTTTTCGTTAATCAAATTTGACAGAATTAATGGAAGGATGTGATTGCATCAATTTGACAAGTTTCAGAATTTAATTTAGCTTTGAAATTTTTGACTCAATTGTACATTTATGACAAATTTTTGAACTTCTAGTACATTTATCTCATATTTTTATGTACACACAAAGCATTATTCTACACGTGAGAACCATGTGATGCAATAAATTGCATGTACTGGGTCTATATGTATCGAATGTAATTAATTAATTTGCCTATAAATGATATGAGCGTAGCGTTTGTGCTAAACTAAATCTGAACAATCGAAATTAATAGGTCCTATATAAATCCCATTAGGTCCGATCCATATTGAGCTTAATATATAATAGATCCATTGAATATTTGCTCACAACTATCTCAATAAATCGAATCACGATAACTTAATATTATGGGCTCGGACAGATCTTACGCGATTACACCCGATCTATCTATTCAAATCTAGACAAGAATATATCCCCATATAATGGATCTCAAGCAAGGACATTCATATGGGATTTGACTGATCTACAACATTTCACATAGACCACACGATAAATGATTGTGATTCTAGCAGAGTCGTTCTTGGGAATCGAATCATATTGAAAAATATATCAATGCATCAAGCGGTTAGTAACTACTTACAGAGAAAAGGTAAATATGTACATGTAATGTAAGTAGTAGTTTTCTATATCATTAATAACTTATAACTAAAAAAGACTTTGCAATACAGTAGTTGTGACCTTCCTCCTTGATAGTGATCATGGGACGTAATTTCTTCATCATACTAATATGGTTATATGTGGGCAAAACAAGTACTTACCGAGCAATTAGTAATTTTTCGGGAAAAGTGCCAAAAAAGTCCTAAACCTTTTGCATTAGTGCCAATTTAGTCCTAAATCTTTTTTTTCTGCCAATTTAGTCCTAAACCTTTTTTTTTGTGCCAATTCAGTCCTAAATCTTTTGCAATGATGCTAATTTAATCATAAACCTTTTTTTGGTGCCAATTAAGTCCTAAACCTTTTAAATTTGTGCCAATTCATTCCTAAACCTTTTTTTTTGTGCCAATTCAGTCCTAAATCTTTTGCAATGATGCTAATTTAATCATAAACCTTTTTTTGGTGCCAATTAAGTCCTAAACCTTTTAAATTTGTGCCAATTCATTCCTAAACCTTTTGTTTTTGTGCTAATTTAGTCTTCGCCGCCAATTTTGACAGGAATTTGCTGATGTAGATGCCTGCTGGCTGGTGACCAGTCACTGGCACCGACGTGGTGCTAACGTGGACAACTTAAATAATATTTTAATATTTTTTTGAATTATTTTTTTTCTTTTTTTTGGGTTTCTCCTTCCTCTAGCCGGTCGTCGGTCTAGCGACCGGCTAGAGGCCAGAGGCTAGTGAGCTCGACTTTGCCGGCCACTGGCGAGAGCGTCCTCTCCAGATCCGGCGAGGCCGGGCCTCTGCTGACCATGGCAAGGCTCGAGCCCTCGCCATGGTCGGGTGAGGCCCAACCTCGCCGAATTTGGCGAGGTCGAGCCTCACCCAGCTGCGGGCGAGGCTCGCTCTTGCTGCGGCCTCCGGCGAGGGCTCGAGCCTCGCCATGGTCAAGGGAGGCCCGACCTCGCCGGATCTGGCAAGGTTGCCCTTGCCAGTGGTCGGTGAGGTCGAGCTCACCGGCTTCTGGCCTCTGGGTCCGGCGACCAGCTAGAGGAAGGAGAAACAAAAAAAAAAAAAAAACGTGGAAAAAAAAGGAAAAAAAATAAAATTTCAAAAAATATTAAAATATTATTTAAGTTGTCCATGTCAGCGCCACATCAACTCCAGTGACCAGTCGTCGGCTGGTAGGCGTCTACGTTAGCAAATTCTGATCAAAATTGGCCGGAAGGATTAAATTGGTACAAAACAAAAGGTTTAGGACTGAATTAGTACCAATTTAAAAGGTTTATGACTTAATTGGCATAAAAAAAAGGTTTAGGACTGAATTGGCACCAAATAAGGTTTATGACTAAATTGGCACTAATGCAAAAGGTTTAGGCATTTTTTTGGCACTTTTCCCGTAATTTTTCTCATTATTTGGCTAGTACTTTTATACTAAGAATAGTAAGTTCGAACTTTCTCTATGGCCGATGGACAACTTGTCAAAAGCAACAGTGATTTCTCACGTCAAAACATCTTATACCATTTCAATAACTAGTAATTTTTTCAATCGATCACCAATCTAATAGGAAAGAGTATTAACGATGATAGCTTAATAACATGACTAGTAAGCTTTCAAGACAAGAAATTAGTAATTGATACCATAAAAATTCAGCGACATTCACAAGTGTGACTAGTGACCATTCCTTGATAGAAAGGTAAAAATTGAAAAACTTTCTTATAGCCACAATAACCTTTTTTAATTTCCTTTATTTCTTTTTTTTATATAAACAAATCAAATCAGTGAAAATACAAGTAATGGGCAATTTCGACCATTTTTGGAGCCGGGGCTTTGAGTTTCCTTGCAGCTCCGATCCTTCTCTCTTTCTGGTCGAACAGAGGAGGCCGGAGATCGGGACGGTGCCACCGTGAAGATCACCGGAAGTGGTACGGTCGAGCATCCCCACCGTCGTTCTGGGGGTGCCGGTTGTCTCCAGCTTCTTGTCGTTCTCAGGAGCCCCAGCTTAATTCTCACTCTTCTCCGCAGCATTCACGTCTCGAGTTCATTTCACTGTTGGACTTGTCGAGTTTCAATTTTTTTTGAGCCCGAAGAAGCATATGAAGGTGCTGGTTTCCACTTTGCTGTCTTCCTTCTTAAGGGTTTAGACTCTCTCTCTCTCTCTCTCTCTCTCTCTCTCTCTCTCTCTCTCTCTCGTAGTTTAGTGAGAGTTCCGTACTGTGTTACTCTGTACAGCTATGAGATTTGTGCTTCTGATTTAGCCCTTAAGTGGGTATCTTGAATTGCATTTATTTTAAACAATGAAATTGGAGCATCTCTTGATACTTCATGAGCTGGTAATCTGTGCGTGGCTGGTTGATATTTGATCAGAAATTGGATTCTCTAGAGGAAGAGGAGAAGGTCCAATTTTTACAAAAATAGAATCTATTAAATTTGACTGAATTTTTACATCTAATAGTTCTCTCATTTTTAAATTGACACAGTTCTTATTAAATTGAAATTTAATAGATTCTATTTTTGAAAAGATTGAGAAACTCCTTGTGCCTATAGGGTTCGACAAACTGAGTATTTCTAAAAATAACTTGATAAACGCTTGCCAACTATATTCAGACGTATTTTTTGACCAATGAGATTTGGGGTCAAATTCTTTTTGGATAAAAAATAAAGTAGGGTACCTATAATCACATTATTATTTGGGGGCAACGATGACTCGAAATTTGGCAATAACACCAGTTGCAGGAACATCTCTAATAATAGCCGTGACACAGCAATTGTTGCCACTAATCATATAGTTTGGGATAGTAAGTCATTTATAATCATTATATCCACAATAAATGATTTTATCTATACCGGCATGCCTATTTTTATATTAAAGTCTATCCATACTAATCTTGACCTCTGGTAATTGCGATCTCACTCTCAATCTCGAGAAAGGAAAAGAAAAAGTGAAGTACGAATCATAAAAGGGAGTTGATAAAATTTAAATAGATGGTTTTTATCTACCACAAGAGAAAGGAAACGAAAATAAAAATCACTAATTTACAAATAATAAAGTGTGGAATAGGAAATTGATAGCTTTGTTATTTGAATTGCTCAAGATAGCTTTGTCATCTTAATTTTCTATCCCTTGCAGTAACCCCTGGACCTCCAAAACAAATGACATAGCTACTTCGATATTGTTTCATATGGTGATGGTTCACCAAACCATAAACATTGGATCTATCCACCCACTCCCTCGTGTTTTTTGAAGGAGGTAGGGATTTGCCATCCGATCGAATCCAATGGAGTCGTCGAAAGATGGCGGCATGCGCCAAATTATCATTAGGCATGTGACCACTTCCCATTGGGGGACAGATCCCACCACTTCCAGCTGAGCCAATTCCTCCCCATGCTATGTATTGTGAGCCATCGCGCAAATATGAAAATAGTTCCTTTGGTCAGTACCCTACTTTAATCTTTGCCTTGAACACAACCAACCACCAATTCCCAATATTTCGATCCTAATTATAAGGAGCTATTGATAATAAGTGCTAATGGAAAAAATTGCAAAAATTATCTAACATGGATGCAATGATGGATTATTTGCTTATATGGATAACTTACAGTAGGGTAGAATGATAGCGAAAAATTTTAATTTTAAGAACAAAACTATTAGTAGCGAATATATTGTAGCAAAAAATTATTACCTTAAGTACCATGAAAAAGATCAAACATACCTATTCGATATCAATTGCAAGCTCATATAGATCTCCACCATAAGTAGAAGTAGGTTTTAATATAAAACCGGGAGTTACTTCCCTACTCACTTGGATGAAACCCGGACATAGTGCATTATAGCACCCATTGCGATGGCCATCACCTTATGAGGACATTGCTTTAGTCAATAAGATTCAAATAATCTTCAATTCTAGTTTGGATTTCGAAAATAAGGGAAAAATGCTTTAATTAAGAATTAACAATCATTCACAGCACCTTACCAAAAAAAAACAATCATTCACAGCTCACCCGTCCAATATGTGAACAACCGAGAAATGGTATCGCTAAATAATTGTGGAGCAACCTAGAAAAATAAGAGATTTTTCTCTCAAATCATTTTACCATATATTAAGCTTATTATGTCCAAAAAAAATTATGGCATTAACTTACTTGAAAAATCACTTACCATCCGACCAGCTATAATCATGCTAACATTCTCCAAGGGACTAGATTCAATCCACACATGATGTGAAGTAAATTGATTAGGAGCAGTAGTTAGATTGTAGACCGTCACATGTCTACCTCCTCCATATTTAATATTTGCTACCATCAGGTCTGTTAGAGAAACCACCTACAAATGATAATTTGTAAATTAAACCACCTGGAAATGATAAATAATCTCATATTCACCTATGCCTACCGATCTTACTTTAAAAGTTGTATCGATTTTCTTTTACTACACAAATCACGGAAAGAATAGATCTTGAGATTGTACTAAGTGGACATTTGATATGTGGTCTCATGAAATTCAAAGATTGTAACATCCCGAATTTCGACTCAATTTTCAGAATCAATGAAACGAGTCTTATTTATCATTCATTTTCGTAAGTCTCGCCTGGAGCTGATCACTCCCGGAATACTGACCAAATGGGAATGGCTAACTAGGAAAACGGTACGTGAGCTAGGGACCCGATCGCGAATTAGGCACCGACTCCAAGAAACGACGAGGAAGTATTTTGAGCTAATGTGGGCCGATCTTAGGAAAGTGACGGACTCGGTTTGGCCGAGACCAACGATGTATGATCGGATAGCAGGTGATTCTGTAAGACAGAAAGTGCACGAGGCCAACCAGTCTCGAACTTAAGCTGAACGATCGTGATCTCCGGAACTAGTGATAATTCCTCCCGTTCTCCCAGTAATCGAAGCCGTCATGACTCGGATAACCCTAGGTCGATACACGTAACCCCTAAACAGCCGCCAATTAGTGAGAGATTCGAAAAATTGAAATTGAACTAGTTTGATCGTGAAATTTGGTTCGAACTTCAAAGTCGATTTTTGAGGGCTTACGAGACTAGTTTCGTAAGGACGACGTTAAAATATGTTGGCCAATTATATATAGGGTTGGTACGGTCGAAAAATGGAATTTTGGCCCGGAACGAGAAAATTACCGATTTGGGGGTATTATTTAATGGGCATTATGAAGATGAGACAAGGCAATAATTCAAGAGAGGAAAAGACCAAGAAGCCCCTCCATTATTGGTTAAGTGTGAATGATGGCCATTGGATCAAGGGGTAAGTGTGTTAAGCCCTTGGATTTTGGACACTTGGCATCCTCTCACAACCACTCCCATAAATGCCATCTCACACACTTTCTCTCTCTTCATTCCTTCCCCTCCAAGTCAAGCCATCTCTCTTTCTCCCTCTCCATTTTCCTTGTTTGGCGTGAACACTGCCGCTCGCCGTGAGTCACTGTCATCGCCCGAGACCGCCGTCGTCGCCACCGCCGGAACGCCGCCGCTAATCTTGCTGTTCACTGGCAATTAGCTGCCGTTTCTCGTCGTCTCGGCTTAGGATTAAGTGAGTAATTACCCCTAAATCTTAATTAGGCTTTTAAGCATTTCTAGACGGGTTAGGGTTGGATTAGGTGAGCTTGACCCATTGTTGTGCTCATGGATGTTCATGTGGCTGTTGGATGTTAGTTTGGACATGGTGGAATGAGTTTTGATGGTTGAAATTTGGTAAAATCAATTAAGGTTTGAATCCTTGAGGTTTGGTGTGATTCTCAGATTCGCGGTTACTGTACCCGTCTGGTTTGTTATTTTTGTGGAGAATTTTGTGGGCCGAATTTGAGGAAACTTTCTTCATGAAAGTTTCTCCCAACATCTTGAAGTATAACATATTTTAAATTTGGAGTTTTTGGAGGCCATTTGGATTGCACGAAAACCCATTTTCAGACCATCTTCAAGCTGCCCGGAACAATGTTCATCCCGACCTTCTTGTCTTGCAAAATTTTTATAAAATTTTCCAGATCTATTTTCAATAAACTTCCTTCACAAAAGTTGTTGGCGACTTTCTTGTCTATGACATATAAAAATTTCAAAGCTTTTCAAAGTGATTTGGGTGTTGAAAGAAATATATTTTGAGGACAAAACTGTCTGCTAGGGCGAACTGATTTTGGTTTGATTTCGAGGGACAAAAAGGCATGGTTGCAGATTGAACCAAATTTCATGTTCTTCATAAGAAATGTTTATCGAGATGTTTTTTTATAATATATCTGAAATTTAGAATTTTTGGAGTCCGTTTATTATTTATTTGATGGGATTTCGGTCACCGTGTAAACTGCCCAGATTTACCTTGATTCTATGGATGTTCAAGAGCGGAATGGTGGGAGCGTCGAGGTTGAATAGTTGCTGCCCTCGTGACTGGAATCAACGAATTGAGATTTATGTGATTGAATTTGCCGAGATTGCCCGGATTGATTGGTTTGTTGGTTGTTTGGACTTAATTGTAGTGAATTGTAGGTTGCCATGTCACGTGCTTGTGTGGCCGGATAAATGCGATATGTGATTGGCCAATTGTGGCTTGAAATGAATGCCAAGTTGTGAATTGTGTGATGGGTCGCACGGTATTAATTGGCCAAGTAAACACGTGTTGGGTATTGAGCACTGTGTTGTGGCATTGAATAGATTGATTGCTTGGATTATGTTTGTTACTCATGGTGCATTATGTTGCATTGCATGGACACGCATTGCGTATGACGAGAGTGTGGCATGAGATGAAATTGTGCGAGAATGCGTGCCTGTCATGAGCAAGTGATCACCTAACTATGCCCTGATGCGTTTTATGCGGGGTTTAGATAAAACTGGCTTTATGATGCGTGATCACAAAGCACCTTGATGCGTTTTACGCGGGGTTGAACCCATCCTGATGCGTGTTACGAGGGATGTTGCCCGGTACATCCAGAAGACGACCAACCTGATGCGTTTTATACGGGCTCTGGTTCGTAAGGAGATTAGTGTTGCGCCTGATGCATTTTACGTGAGCTAGAGACACTGGGCTTGGGGAGTTTTTACGCTGGCCACGAAGTGTTGTAATTATGTGGACCTGTTGCATTGGCATGGGTCGGACCTGATGCGTTTTACGCGGGTCGAACTCTGAGTTAATAATTGAGCATTTGCCAGTGTGCTAGTGTGGGCTAGTCAGCCGGGATATGAATATGGCATGAAGATAACATTTGCATGCATAAGAGTGCATGGGCTAGTGTGCGAGTATACGAGACTCGGTGAAAGGCATGTGATGCGAACACTGATGAGCCTGAGCATAAGTGTGAGGTACATATGAATATCGTATTCGCGTATGTGCCTTGGAATTATTATTAAATGATTAACCTGCAGGGTTAGCCAGATAAGTGATCTGGGCCCGAGGACCCAGGTCGGAGAATGATTGTACATTGTATTGATATGCTTGTTGTGGTATGCCTGTTAGGAGGATGTATGTTAGCCTAGTTTTGGTTTAGGGGGTTTTACTCACTGAAATTCATCTCACGGTTGTTAAAACCCAACTTTTCAGACCCCAGATGATAGATTGGCAGAAGTGTTGACTCGGGTTGGGAGAAGCCCCAGCTAGATGCAGTGCTTGACCGCCGAATCATTTACCTTTTAACTGTAGTAGCTATTAGCCTATACTGGCTTGCTATTTGTAATTTGTGTATATGGATATTTTAAAGGTCTTATATAGTAATACAAAATGTATATACTTTCAAATGTGTTGATTGATGTTGTGCTATCATTTGTCTCATATTGTTGTTGTACGGGTGTTATTTATTTATTCTTCCGCATGTGCATTGATCTACGTGTTGGTTGTTGGGTCGGCGACGCGTCCTGGGACGTCGCACTCAAATCGACCTCGGTTGGGATGCTCGCGCGTCGTGGGATTCGGGGTGTGACAAAGATACATAACCTCATTAGTAGATTCGAAAAGAAAAATCACTGATGTTATTGTATATGTGTAGATATGCATATGAGCACGAGAGAGAGTGATAGCACATGTTGATTTGGAGAAAGAGGACTTTGCGCCATTGCCACGACAGATGGTATCTTGGGCAGGGATCTTGTGCTCACCAAATCTTCTTTTGTTACTCGACGAATGGGTACCGTTCCAATAGGGCAAAGCTCTCTCAACCCAGATCTTACCGATTTTGCAATCGGAGAAGTTTTGCACAAGCTCACGTGTAGATTCGGCTCTTTCTACAAGAAGAAAAAACTGATCATTGAAGTATCAAATAGACCATTTAACCTAAATTATTGAACATCGGTCCGCATATTCATCAGTTGATTTAAGAGAAAATGATAAATTTTTACCTGAACTTTATGATTCTTCAGTAGGGGATGATCAAGTGCTAGTTGTTTGTTGATATCAACACAGTCAATTGTGTCTCCTTCTTCAGTCTTGATAAAATCAAACAGAGTTAATCACTCACCGAGTAACAATCGTATTTCGAAGATTAACCGAATAAATTGCAATAACTCTGTGAAATTTAAATGGGATTATTGCAAAAAATAGGGGGTTGAAGGAAAATTACCGTAAAAGTCTTGATGGATGGCTTGTTCATTATTCTAACCTGGCTTTCCAAATCTAAATCATCCTCGTTGGAAATATTTGCCATCTCACATGGAGAAAGATTGAAAAATAGGAGCAGCAACAGCACAAGTTCCAGATTCAGGTTCATGGTGATGAAAAGAAGCACAAAGTGAGGCCCTCTTCTTCAATCAATAGTATTTGAGTTTGAGCACCGCAATGAGAAAATCTTTATTCTGCAAAATGAATATTATAAACTGTGGGGTGTGAGAGGGATACACATACTAAAACACCCATTTATTCTCCGTCTTCAAAAAAAAAAAGTATTTAGTCAAAATGTTTTTGAAGATTTGATCTATTTGGCAAAGTGATTTTTTATTTTAATACAATAGTGAATTATTTAACTTACAAAGCAAAGTAAAATTATTCAAGCAAGTGTGGAAATTGGTACAAATTTAAGGAGTCGTGAATTGAAATGTTAGAGATTTAGTTTAAATTTGATTTACGATTTTGTCCCTCCCTCTATTAACGTTAAGCCATTGTAATTTCACCATGGGCTTTTTGATGGAACTTAGTAGGAAAAGTTCTATGAGTTTTTTTATTATATACTCGTAAATGGGTAAAACACTGACATTTAAAAGATGGTCAAAGATAACAGTTTTTGATTCCAAACATAGTAAAAGACAAATGTTTAAAAGGCTCAATGTCATGCCCCGACTCAAATCTAATGCTTTCCACACCTCACATCCATGAGTCAAACAGTGCGACATCCCAGGAATACGTCGCTGACTTATCGGTCTCGCATTAGAGTCAATCACGGCGAAAACAATTAATAAAACCCAGACAAATAAGTTGGAGAACACCAGAATTAAGCCTGCACGCCCAACCGCCAACACTTACAAGCCTTACATTATATATATTTACAGCATCTATATGCAAGATGACTTATACCCGTCCGCTATTTTATGAGTCCATAAAATTTATATGTACACCCACTACGATTACCTTAAAAACCATACACCAAAAAGAGGCAATTACCCTATTTACCAAAAACGGTACTATACGAACACGAGCTCATCGCCTCCTCACTAGTCCTTGCGTCCTTAGTACGGCGTCCACTCAGGGTGTACTCCATGGAATTATCCTCGGAGTGCATGACTGTACCAAAACGTTCTGGTGGCAGCGGCGGCGACTAATTCCTTGTTCAAGCGGGTTATCTGAAATGGTTTGGTTTATACAACCATGAGACACTTCTCAATAAGTTGCTACCTAAACCCTACCTAGGCTATCACGTATCTCTAGACAATCACAAAACACAATCACACGCGTCAGATCATCACGTAGTAGGCATTTCTCATACAATCACAAGCATATGCAAATCTTGGGTCGTGCACTCATTCTGTTCTCATTTCACGCATTCGTTCCTTTCTCGTCTTATCTCTTTTCCACATTACTCGCTAGTGACTCGCGTAAACGTACACGCCTCAAGTACACTGCGACCACTTATCACAACACTTCAGGCCCACGTAAACGTACACGCCTCAGGCCATGTTTCTTGCCCGCGTAAACGTACACGCCTCAGGCTCAACACCTATCACCTACTGCACAACCCGCGTTAAAGTACATGCCTTAGGCTGGCAGTCTTCCGGTAATACCAGGCATTGTCCCACGTAAACGTACACGTCTCAGAACGACACAATTCCCACAATTTCACACATTATGCCACACACATTTTCTTTCTTACTCATGCACATGCTCAATAAACATTTACCACACCCAACTGGCCCATCACGCGTGACCTGTGCACACAACAATTCGCACTCAATTCATGCTCACCAAGCATTTGACATGGCCAATTTAACAACTAATTCAGTTTGGCCTACGCGTGCACATAATCAAGCACATTTCATTCCATCAAATCACGGTTTAATAAACACACAAGGCCACTCATGGGCCCACAAACACAGCCACGTTCATAGGCATAATTTCGACATTTCCAAGCACATTAAACACCACAATCCAGCCATACTACCACACACCAAACCGACACCATTTGTCCTTAAAACGAGCCCTAAGCTCGCTAATTCCATCCCACAACATCTGACACTCTATTCAGTCTCACTCCAGCCTCGAAACATCCTCATTTCATCCTCAAATCAACTCATATAACACACATTCAAGCCTAACTTCTGGTCACGAGGTAGCAACTATTCAACCCCGACACCCTCACCATTTCGCTCATAAAAACAAACATCCAAAGAATCGGGGTAAAATTGAGCAGTTTACACAGTGACTAAAATCCCATCCAAATAAATAGTAAACGAACTCCAAAAATTCTAAAATTTGGATATGTTGCGTAAAACATCTTGATAAACATTTTTCTGTGAAGAACTCCAAATCCAGTTCCAACTGTAAACATCTCTTTTGATCACTTGAAATCAGATGAAAATCAACTCACTCTAACAGACCGTTTTGTCCTCAAAATACATTTCTTTCAATCTCAAAATCACCTTGAAAAATCTTGAAATTTTTATATGTTACAGATACAAATGTCCCCAATAATTTTTGTGAAGGAAGTATTTTGAAAATAGGCCTGGAAAAATTTATCAAAATTCGAACAGACCAAAAGGTCGAGTGAACAGTAAATCGGGCAATTTTGTTTCGGTCCAAAGATGGACTTCCGAATGGCCTCAAATGATTTCCAAAAATTTCCAAATTAAAGTATGTCATACTTCAAGATGTTGGGAGCAACTTTCATGAAGAAAAATTCCTCAAATTCAGCCCAAAAAATTCTTTACAAAAATAGCAAATCGAATGTCACGACCTAAAATTTTCTTTAGGCTAATGGATTGTTAAGATTAAACTTAACTCGGGCCCTCCCAAGCCCTACGAATTCGCAACTTAGGATTTAAGTTCTTAACATGCAAAAGTTTTCATGCTTAGAGTCGCCACTAATTATTTGTGGTAGGTCGATTAGAAACCTAAATAAAACATAGGAAGATATATTTTATTCCAACAAACCAGATATTCTAAGCTCGGGGACTTGATTACGCTAGATCTAGTCTAACGCCCTTTCGGTACCTTTTCTTTTCAAAAAGAATATTTATGCATGCAGTCTGGATCCATTTTATTACCTAATTACTAACATGTGAGGTGTTCATGCGAGTGCGCAAACCACCAATTTAACACCCAAGAAAGCAGTAAATAAATAGAGGATAACATACCTCAAAGCCACGCAAGCATATGCATTTGTTAGTAGAAAATCACACAGACAATCCTAACATGATTTCTAATTAACAAAACAAGGCACTCAGTGTGTTCATTAGGGTTTGCGCTTTATTAAAATGCAAACTAACTTATATCTAATGCCGTGTAAAAAAAAAAATGACACGCGATTAATACAACCTAGCATGCGAACTATATGTCATGCGACGACGTGACCTAATTCTAATGACGGATAAATGATTTATTTTTGGTATTTTCTAATGAAATTCGGAATAAAAATATGCCTAAATTAACATGCAACCTATGATGACTCAACATACCCTAACATGACTTATTTTTGGGATTTTTGTTAAAATTCGAAATAATAAATTACTTAAATTAAGAATGCAATCTATCCTAATCTACCATAAAGCAATTCATTCTTTTTTTTTTTTTTTGGGGTTTTCATGAAAATTCGGAATTAGAAAATAACCTAAATAATCTATTAAGATTAGAATATTACTTAATTTAAACTAGGAAATAGATTATCTCAAGTCCTAATTTAAATTAAATAATTACTCTATCTTCTAGATACATTGAGGATTCCCTAAACATGCAAAATTTTAATTCAGATCCTAATTGATATTTTTTGGAATTTTCTGTTTAAAGGAAAGCAAATAATAAAAAAAAGACAAGGATAACAACCACATTCAAATCGTCCACGCGATTCGCCAAATTTGTTTCAAACTCGGATTAGGCACAAAAATCGAACTATTGGTCATATCTATAGGGTTATAGATATTGACGGAAAGTTGATCGTTTAAATTTGGAAAGCAGATAAAGATCATTATCGTATCCAAGTGATTATGGATAGGATAATAATTTTCCGTATCGCCGCGTATCGTACCTTAGGGATAAGGTCAGATAGTCGTCCAGATACGTTGCTAAATTAGGAAATTTTCCTAATTTTGAATATTTTCAAATATTGCGGATATATCGAACATTATCCTAAGATATCTAAATATCCACATGATATTCATGAAATATTCAAAACATGCAAATTAGGAAATTAAATATTCTGAAAAATATAGGATAATGTTCAATTACCTAATTTGTAGATAATCTCCAAATTTGAACCGATCGGGATCAAGTCAATGGATCGGGATTGGGACCACCGGCGACGAGCGACGGCGATGGCGACGTCGGGACGGCGCTCACGTGCAATATCGACGCAGCGTCTCCAGGAACGGCGACGTCGATGACAACGGCGGTGTGGGCGTCGAAGACGGCTGAACAGCAACTTGGCGGGGGCTCATAGCGATGCACGAACGGCTCCGGGTGATGTGGTACTGATCTTGCGCTGGACGAAGTGCTTGCTGTGGCCTCATTGACGTGCACCGCCTGCAGCTTCTGTTGATTGGCCGCTGGACAGGGAAGAGTCTTCAGCTTGGCGAGGGAAAGCGGCTGAACAAAGACGTCTTCATGCATGCTGCATGGGGAATCTTCAAAGCTGTAACTGCTACTTCGTGGACCAACAGGATGGAGAGGAGGCATTGACAAGCTCCTCGGTTGACTGGAGAAGACGTGGCCAGTGCATGGAGAAGCAACAACAGCCTCTTGGGATAGGCTGTTCGGCGAGGCAAAGCAGCGACGATAGTCCTTCAACGGCTATGACTTGCGGACAGGGAGGGGGTGATGGTGGCTAACCGGGACAGTGTCGGCGGTCCTCCGACGCGGCGGTGGCGCGCGATGGGAGGCGCAACCACGGGTGGTGGTATTGCCGGCCTCCCTTCTCTCTCTTTCTCTCACTCTCGCACTTGAGCTCTCAAAATCAGATCTGAAAATTTGCTCCCTTCTCCCAAATTCTAACCTAATGATGTATATATAACACTAATCTAGATCAATTAGATGGGCTCTATAGTCATAATGGGCTTAGGCTTAGGCTTAGGCTCTAATTTAATTTAAATGGGCTGAATTAACTTGGGCTTTTTATTTAATTAAGCACAATGGGCTGAATTAAGCTCAAATTAACCGAACCCGTTTAACTTGTAATTCCCGGCCCTTGCATTCCGAGTGAGCCGAGTCTTGTTCAATGAAATTTAAGCTCATTTGCTACCGCCAATTTGATGCAAAAAATGCAATTAAATTAAATGAACCTAAACTATATGTTATGCAATTTAAATATTTTTGTTTAGGGGTTAAAAATTAATCCCTAATTTTCTATGCAAATTACGACTAAATGATTAGTAAAATTTAGGTGTCAACAATGCCCCTCTTTGAAGGTGAGCTCGCAGAGATTGCATTCAAAGACTAAATGATACCTAAATTTCAACTATGCAAATGCAATGAATGTTGTTTTTGTCGGGATTATGAATCCCAATTTTGGAATGCATTAAGCAATGATGCATGTTGACGTGAATGGAAAACATACATGGAATTACTTACCTGACAGAAGCAAGATAATGCAATTCGAGGCATGACTCCGACTTTGTATGTTGTTTGGCAAATGTTTGAGCTCAGTCCCATAAGTATTACCTGATAAACTATTGATGAACCTCGATGATCTGCAATTAAGTCAAAACACACGAAGAAAGCTCGACGTATCCAACCATCATCTGGATTCGTGAGAGCAGTTTTATAGCAAAAAATGTAAAAACGTTCCGACCTTTACAAAATACCTATACATCTCCATAGGTATTTGTAAAGATTGGCCGCTTCACTTATACTTGCTCATAAGTGAACTGCGAGGGAACTTTTGAAATCAAGAGGATATTCCGACCTTTATGAAATACCTATACATCTCCATAGGTACTCATAAAGATTTGGCCGCTTCACTTATATCTGCTCATAAGTGAACTGCGGGGGAACACCTGGAATTGAGAGAATATTCCGACCTTTATAAGATATCTATACATCAACATAGATACTTGTAAAGATTTGGCTGCTTCACTTATATTTGCTCATAAGTGAATCGTGGGGGAACATCCGGGATAGATAGAATATTCCAACCTTTATGAAATACGTATACCTTCTCATACGCATTCATAAAGATTTGGCCGCTTCACCTATATCTGCTCATGGATGAGTAGCGGGGGAATACCTGAGATTAGAAAAATATTCTGACCTTCACAAGATACCTATATGTCTCCATAGGTACTTGTAAAGATTTGGCCGCGGCGCCTATACCTGCTCATAGGCGTGTCACGGGGGAATCTTCTCGAGATTGTGTGAAAATCTGTGATTTGGCGAACAGAGGGGCTAGCCCGAGTGTTCAAGGGTTCCTTGACAAAGTACCTGGATATCGTCAGAGGTACCTGAAAAGGCTCGATCAATAGACACCTAAACATCATCAAAGGCATCTAGAGATCGCAACAAAATGATCAAATATGGGACCTGACGATTGCTCGAACAGGTTAGGGATATCTGGATAGTCATAGACATCTAAGGGATAGAGATATACTTACCTGGCGATATCTCCGACTCTTGAGGGTGTGTCTCCTGCTAGACACGGTTTTAGGCAACATGTAATATGCATTCGCGCACTATCAAGAACACATGTGCTCATGCACTATGATTTCAATTGGTTTTCATGCACGATGGTTTTGTCAAATCGGCATTACAAACTCGCTGGGGATAAATCATGACAAGACAATCCGAACTCACAAGCGGATATCTTGAAAATGTCGAATGAGGGACTTTCAGTCCGAAAGGTCTTTCACTCATTCTTATTGAAAAAAGGCTAATTTATGAGAATCTCTTTATCTCACCATCATCATGTAGACAAGGGTCCGAGTATTCTCGCAAGCGGTACGACCTTACAAATTTGAGAGGTCTTTGCTAGGAACGTAACATGGCTTGGTCAATGGCTTAGCAAAAGGGACTCTTCGAGTCAAGGCTATTGAAAGAAAATACTCCACAATTGTCTCCGGGTTTCAAGTCAAGAACCCTGCAAAATGAGATAGAAATGAACTTGCTTGCACTTCTTCGAGCTAAGCTTATAAACATCTGAAATTCTACGTTACTTCAAATGCCCTAATCTGAAGAGACTTTGTAAGGGACGTAACGTAGGCTAGGCTCATGGGTTGAGAAATGAATGGATCATTAGGCTCGAAATGTGTATAATTAGGGTGAATAAGTTGGTGATCATCTTGGCATTGTCACCGGTCTTCTTCTTCACCAGGAATCATCTCCTCGGTAGATGTTCCATTAGTTTCGAGAGTTCATCACTTGATTCCTCTGAGACTTGTAGGATTACTGCTCTACTGGGAATGATTTTGATATGTCATATCCTGACATTTTTCATTGGGCATTGGCCTTGCTTTTACCAGGCACACTGCTTTTTCTTGCCCTTCCTCCTTTTTTTTTTTTTTTTACTTTTGACACACACTGTTTACAATGCATATATCGGTCAACCACACTCTGACTGAATGACTCGCCATTTGGACTCTCAAGGATTTTCATCTTTTATCGGTGCTTCGAATACACTGCTTGAACAATGATGACTTTTGCCTTGCCCCAGTATGGGGGATGATTACCAACTGGGTTTAAGAAATGAAATTATAGGCTCAATTGGGCTTAGCAAAGGATAAAGTGTGTATAGGATAAAGAAAGAAATGCTCTTCGTCATCCTAAGGCACTTGAACTTTGTGTGAATTCATCTGAAAAAGCAACACTCAAAGATTGATGCAAGTGAAAGCAAGACAATCTCTATTCATTTCTCACCTTATAATGCTGACTTACCTCCAATTTGCCCCAATGTGGGGTGGTTCTTGACAGGGGTAATTTGAAAGAATTTCTCCAAGCATTTAGGCTCAAAGTGGTGAAACAATGGATAAACTGTAGTGTTTGGGATAGAGAAATGAAATGCCTCTTGTCATTTTGGTCGCCGTACCTTTTGCGAGATAACTCTTTACCTTGCAGACATGGAATTTTTCCACTCAATTCATTGAGGATTAGTGCATGGGATTGTGTATAAGATAAGGCTTGCCTTTCATCATCCCGATGTACCTCATTCAACACATTCAATTCATTCTACATGAGTTAATAGATTGTCCAAATTGATTTCCTTTTGGAGTCAATTATGCAGATCGACAAAATAACCATGCAGAATTTAAAGGCAAAGCAAACATTTTAACTTGAAATTGATTGATACCATTTATTCATCAGTGAAATGTTTGCAATTCAGAATATAAAACCAAACACTTGAAAACTCTTACTGCAAAATGTTGGATTTTATCAGGGATAATACATCTTCACAGCATCAAAATTAACAGGAGTGGAGAACTCACGACCATCCATTTTTGCGAGAATCAAGGCACCTCTGGGAAGCACCTTTTTAACCACATATGGACCGATGTAGTTTGGGGCAAATTTACCCCCAGGAACAGGAAAGATTGGTAGTACCTTCCTTAGGACTAAATCATTTACCTCGAAGTATCTTGGACACACTTTTTGGTTGAAGGATCTAGCTATCCTCTGCTGATAGGTTTGACCGTGACAAATGGCCTTCAATCGCTTCTCGTCAATTAGGTTCAACTGCTCATGCCTTTGTCGCATCCATTCCGCCTCGGACAACTCCATCTGAGATAAGACTCGTAGGGAAGGGATTTCTACTTCGATGGGTAGGATTGCTTCCATGCCATACACTAAGGAAAAAGGGGTTGGCCCAACAGAGGTTCGAATGAAAGTTCGATATGCCATTAGTGTAAATGGCAATCTTTCATGCCAGTCTCGATAGTTTTCAGCCGTTTTGGCTAGAATCTTCTTGATGTTTTTATTAGCGGCTTCAACTGCTCCATTCATTTGTGGACGATAGGGAGATGAATTCAGGTGCTGGATCTTGAACTCATTGGACAACTGATCTATGAACTTGTTGTTCAAATTTGTCCCATTATCAGTGGTAATAGCCTCGGGGACACCATAACGAGCGATTATGTCTCACCTGATGAATCTTACAACATTCCTTGCAATGACGTTTGCATAAGAAGCCGCCTCAATCCACTTAGAAAAATAATTAATCGCGACCAAGATAAATCGATGTCCATTTGATGCCTTGGGATTAATTTGGCCAATTACATCGATGCCTCACATTGAAAAGGGCCATGGCTCGGACAACTGATGTAATTCTGTCGGGGGAACATTTATTTTATCCCCATGAACCTGATAGCGATGATATCTTCGAACATGTTGGATACAGTAACTTTCAAGACTGAGCCAATAATAACCCAACCTCATGATCTTTTTAGCTAACATGTGGCCATTCATGTGTGGACCACATATCCCCTTGTGTACTTCTTGCATGATTCTAGTAGCTTCAGCTGCGTCTACACACCTTAGCAGGATCGAATTATAAGATCTTTTATACAGCTTTTCACCACTAACAAAGAATTTTGAAGCCATTTTCTTTATGTACTTCCTGTCGGCCGGAGTGCTGCCCTCAGGAAATTCTTGTCTCTGGATGTAACTCATGATATCGTAATACCATGGCTTTTCGTCAGGTTCTCCGGTCACAACCATACAACAGGCCGGTTTTGTTAGAACTTCAATCTTCAAGGGTTCTACCTCCATTCCACCAGTCATTTGAAGCATGGATGATAACATAGCTAGCGCATCAGCAAACTGATTATGGGATCTCGACAAGTACTCAAAGGAGATATCTTCAAATTCCTCTATGATTTCTTCGAGGTATTCATGGTATGGCACTAGTTTGGTGTCTCTTGTCTTCCACTCTCCTACAGTTTGGAGATTAATCAGAGCGGAATCACCAAACACTTTCAACTTGGTTATCCCCATTTCCACTGCGGCTTGGAGTCCGAGAATGCAAGCTTCGTACTAAGCTATATTGTTGGTACATGGGAACACCAACTTTGCTGCTACTGGATAATGTTGTCCATCTTGAGATATTAAAACTGCCCCGATGCCGAAACCAACCAAGTTTACGGCTCCATCGAAAAACATGGTCTATGTGTCTTCTTTTATTACCAAAATGCGATCTTTCGGAGAATATCTATCATCATCTGAGATTCCAGGATTTTCGGCTAACACATCAGCAATTACTCAGCCTTTAACTAACTTATGTGGCATCGTCTGAACATCAAACTCTGAAATTAAGATCTGCCATTTGGCTAACTTCCCTACCAAAGCCGGTTGATCGAGTAAATACTTGATGGGATCATTTTTAGTCACGAGCAAAGTCTAGTGATGCAATGTATATTGTCGCAGCCTATGAAGTACCCATACTAGTGCAGCGCAAGTCTTTTCGACTTCAGAATAATTCAACTCCGAGACGGTAAACTTCTTACTTAAGTAATAAATGGCTCGCTCTTTTCCATCTTCAGGATTTTTCTGGGCTAACATCGAACCTAGAGACTCGCTATGAATAGTGAGGTAAAGGATCAAAGGCTGGCCCAGCGTTGGTGGGACTAGCACTGGTGGTTTCATCAAGTACCGCTTTAGTTCGTTAAACGCTTCCCGACAATCATCGTCCCATTCCACTTGAGCATTCTTCTTTAGAAGTTTGAAGAATGGCTTAGCAGTTTCAGAGAGCTGGGAAATAAAACGGGCTATATAGTTCAATCTACCCAGGAGGCTTCGCACTTCTTTCACGGTCGATAGGAATTGAAACTCACATATAGCCTTCACTTTGGAGGGATCAACTTCAATGCCTTTACTACTTACTATGAACCCAAGTAATTTGCCCGAAGTTGCTCCAAATATGCACTTTGCTGGGTTGAGACGGAGTTTAAACTCACGAAGTCTCTCGAATAATTTCTTCAAGATATCAACGTGACTCTTCCCGGGTCGAGACTTGGCAATCATGTCATCGACATAGATCTCAATCTCCTTATGCATCATGTCGTGGAAAAGTGTCACCATTTCCCGTTGATATGTTGCCCCTGCATTTTTAAGGCCGAAAGGCATGACTTTATAGTGGAATGTCCCCCAAGGAGTGACGAATGCCGTTTTTTCCTTATCATCGCCCTTTATTCTTATCTGATTATAACCCGAGAAACCATCCATGAAGGAAAATAGCTCAAATCCAGCAATACTGTCTACCAGAACGTCTATGTGCGGTAACAGGAAATCGTCTTTAGGGCTGGCCTTGTTCAGGTCACGATAATCGATGCAAATCCGAACTCGGCCATCCTTCTTCATGACTGGCACGATGTTGGCCACCCAGCTGGGATATTGGGTGACTTCGATGAATCCCACTTTCAAGAGTTTCATGACTTCCTCCTCTATTTTCTTTGAAAGCTCAGGTTTGGTTCTTCGTAGCCTCTGTTTTCTGGGCGGCATGCCAGGATTAGTAGGCAGGCCATGCTTCACAATAGAAGGGTCTAAACTTGGCATATCGGCGTATGACCAGGCGAAGATATCCTGGTAATCCTTCAGTAATTGGACTAGACGTTTCGCTTCTCCTTTGGGAAGGGTTGCCCCTATCTTCACCTCTTTAGGTTCTCCGGAATCACTCAGGTTAACAATGACAGTCTGGTCTGATGTAAGGATTTTGGGCATTTCATGCCGCCCTAGATCGCGGTGAATATCTGAGGAATCGTCGAGTTCGTCTGTGTCATTAGGATCAAGCTCGGTTGCACATAATTCATGAGATTGGACCGTTCCCATACCCTCACGTGCCACAAGATTGGCCCTGAAACATAAAGTAAGTGGTTCAGAAAGACAAACGGGGGTAAACATTGCGTTTCTTTTTTCTAAGTTTTTTTTTTTTTTCAAAAAGGTTTTAACACGAGGGAACATGAAGAAGCTCAGGCCTCAGAATTCTCCTTGGACTATATTTTTCTTTATCGGTAGGATATCATCACCGGGCTGGTTTGATGTACCTCAACACGCCCTCAAAAAATGAAAATAATTTGTAATTTCATTGATTATCACCAAATGAATTACATTTATTAAATGGAAATTGCAACATTGAGTCCTAGAAATGAAAAATCCTAAAAAGCAGTTCCCGAGACGGGGCAAGTCCTAAAAAGCAATAAAAATTCCCACGCAGGGGAGTGTGCGAAAAAAGTAAAGATATTACTCTTGCGGGCCAGTGTCCATTCCTTCCAACGGTCCTTCTTCAATAGCTCCAATGATCATGTTATCGAATAGAGCAGTGATTCCCTCCATCGCATCATCAGAATCTTCTGTCACTGGAGGTGTTAGATCATCCATACCTCCCCATCCATCGGGGACGATATCATGCAGGTCAATATAAAAGATCGGGAGTGCCGAGTATTTCACATAATAATCGAACTTGCCGCTTGGTTGCCCCAAAGTGTCAATCACCTCCTTCTCTTCATGCATCATTCTTGCAGGGCCTGGGAATGTGGTGCGAATGTGTGGAGGCAACCTACCACGCCCACGTTCTTCATCATTCGGCTTCTCTTCGGATCGCTGTCTATTTTGCCCGTCTCCTTGACCTCGACCTCGACCACGAGCACATCCACGTCCATGTCCCACATTATTTAGCACGCTTGACCCCCGGTACCCCAACCCAGTAGTGTGGGGCCTCCGATAGACCTCCACCGGTTGGCGGATACCTTGACCATTCCTGCCAAGGCCTTCTCCCGGAGTAAAGCCATGGGACACCATTACTCTTCCAATCATAACTGTAGTATTTGACACTTCAGGAACGGGTGGCGATGATCCTCTAGACGTATGTATGGTCGATACGAGCTCGAGCGACTGATAACTCGATTCTATTTTGTAATCCGGCTCAACATAGGGGATAGTTGTTGCGTGGTAAATTGGGTGTTCTTCACCGTGGACTGTGACTAACTTTCTCTCCACAACGAACTTCACCTTCTGATGTAGACTGGATGGCACAGCTTCGGCAGTATGAATCCATGGACGACCCAACAAAAAATTGAATGCAGTGGGAATATCCATAACTTGAAATAAGATGTTGAACATTATTGGCCCTATTTGTATGTCAAGGTGGATTTCTCCCATCACTTCTTTCTTCATTCCGTCAAAGGCTCGTACGGAGGTTTTTGCAGAATTGATCCTAGAAGGATCTATCTGGAGGCGGTGTAAAGTTGCCAGAGGACAGATGTTCAAGGCTGATCCATTGTTAATGAGTACCCGGGCTACATGCGAGGCCTTATATTTGACAGAAATGTAAAGTGCTTTGGTATGCCCTCTCCCTTCTAAAGGAAATTCTTCATCCGAAAAGGCTATAATGTCTTTGAGGAGTATGGAACCCACAAATTCCTCCAATTTGTCATGATCGATCGTTTCGGGCACGTGGACTTCACTTAACACCTTCATTAGGGCCTTTTGATGTTTGACAGACGTTTGGAGGAGTTCAAGCAGAGAGATTTGTGCAGGCATCTTACGCAGTTGCTCAACAATGTTGTATTCACTAGCCTTGATCACAGCCAGAAACTCCTTGGCTTCTTCATTAGTAACAGGTTTTGCAGGTTGGGCATTAGCTTGACCATAAGTACGTCCAGATCTGGTAACTAAGTCAACATCGAGACTGTAAGACCAAGGGACTACTTTATTATCACAGTACTCGTATGGTTGAGGTATTTTGATCACTATCCCTTCATCAACTGTAGGCGTGCTTACTACGATCTCTTGATCATCGATCGCGTCTTCGAGCGGAGTCATGTCTTCAAGAAAAGGATCGAGCTTGTCCTTCCCGATGTTCAATGTAGCAAACTCCTCGTCCCAATTAATAACCACTTCGGAGATAGTGGAAACGATGCCAGTGTGGTCAGCATAAACGATCATCCCAGCTTCTACCATTCTTGAGATTCTTTCTCTCATGATAGCCAGGGGAAGGACCTCATTACTCGGGTAATAACCGGCTTTCATCAACTCACCGTAGACATCGGTGGTGTATACCTTGACATTCTTAATTCGACTAGCATCGAAACTAAATATGGCACTCACATTGCCCGCATGATCAGGGAGCGGGTTGCTTTGAACATTTGGCTTAGCGGGTTGGAATGAGAAAGCCTTCGTATCTAGGAGATTCTGGATTTAGTGCTTGAGGGTAAAATAATCGTTGGTTGAGTGCCCCACCTCGCCCATATGATAATCACATTTCTTAGATGGATCGTAGTTATAGAACTGCTCAGGATTGGGCCTCTTTGGCTTGTAGTAAGCAAGCCTTTCTTCCGAAGGACCGCCAATACTTGAGACAACGACTCGGGGAGGGGAGTGAATTGCCTCTTGTTGTTTTTCTTCTGAAAGGGTTGATGACCCGAACTTTGCTGTTGGGTTTCTGCTACTTGGATTGCTGGGATAGGGTTAGCGTTCCGTCAGCCTGGTTGGCTATAAGTCACATTCACTTCAGCTGTTGGTTCTTTCTCCTTTCTTGTGCTAAATCTTTTGGTCGAAGAAGACGGCTCCACAAACCACCCATCCTTTAGTCATATCTCAATCTGTTCGCCTATGAGGATGAGTTGGTTGAAATTGTCAGCCGGAATGACCACCATCTAATTACGGTACTCGAACGGGAGAGTTTTCACGAACATCCTCTTCAACTCACTATCAATGGGTTCCGGGACGACCTGAGCGGCTAAATTCCTCCATCTGATAGCATAGTCTTTGAAGGACTCAGTCTTTTTCATCTGAGCACGTTCGAGATCATCACGGGTAGGAATGATGTCTGTTATGAACCTGTACTGATTCAGGAACGCCTCACTAGCTTCCTTCCAGGTTTTGAGGCCATTTATCTTCTTCATAAGATACCAGTTCAAAGCAGGACCCGTTAAACTGGCTTGAAATGCATGGATCATCAGAAGTTCGTTGTCAACATACAAAGTCATCTATACGTGGTACAACTGCAGGTGGGCTTTTAGGCAAGAGGTACCATTGTACTTGTCAAAATCTGGCATCTTAAACTTCTTTGGGATTTTGATCTGTGAATACAGAGACAGATCGATTGAAGGTGAATCCTATGAACCTTCCAGCTGCTTCACTCTCTCTTCGAGTTTGCTGACTCGTTCATCAGGTTTGTCTTTGTTGACGACGATTTCGACGGGGTCATCTTCCAAATCGAGAATATCGTCATCTTCCTCAATATCGGCATCTTTTCCACCCTTATACTTTGGAGCTGATGCCTCAAGGGATGCTGGAACGGGGGTTGACCGAAGGGCTTTGATATCAGCTAACATTTGTTGCATTGCGATGACGACTTGCTTCATTTGGTCTTCCATGCCAACAATACGATCTCGGAGGTCAGTTTGATTGGCCATTCTAGCTCTCGAACGTGTACGAATAGGCGATCGTGATCGGTCCGTAATTACCTAATTTGCATGAAACAGGCATACATAAGTGTCAAGCAAAATCACACGCCGATCCATGACATTGGTCTAACCGTTCTGAATTGAAAAGACCTCTTTATTGAAATGACGAAAATTTTACAACGACTAATGACTTGAAATGATTTAAACAAAATGTAAAGACAAATGTCTCAATCCCTAAACAAATTCAAAAACTAAAACTGAAATGAGAAAACAAATTCAAGCCTTTCTTATTTAGCTTGATCTAGACATATGGGAGGTGACTTCTTTCTTCAACTGCTCATAAGCTCGAACTATCTTGGCTGCCTTTTCTTAAGCTTCGTCAGCCTTCCTCTTAAGACGGTTGTTCTCTGAGCGAGTAGCAATCTTGAGGGGCACCTTGGGTATCTTCGGGAGTATCTCCCGCGGGATTTTGTGTCGTCGGATGTACTTGGTCGTCGCGAAGTAGGACTTTTGCTCCCCCTTGACCTGTTCCTCGGGTCGAGCTATCTTTAAAACACGGCACTTCTTCCACATCTTCGTGAGTTGAGCTACGGTCCCTTCGTAGTCTTCACCCTCGTTGGAGAAATCGACATGGAGGAGCTCGGGTTGTAATGCCGGAGGGAGCCCCTGGAGAATCTGGTACTATCGGGACACTCTGGCGGGGTAGTATTCGATTGCACCAGTGAAACCCAAAAGTGGAACCGGTCCAACACCATTACACGTAAGCCGAGCTTCCTCGACATTGATCCAACTAGCATGCCATTGGAAACCTTGGGGTCTAGTATTTTTCATGAAAATGATCCATTCGGAGTGATGATAATCAGATGCATTCCCTTGTTTTTCTTTATAGCTTAAAACGGGATGGTTGGAATCACTAAGTTCAGATATTTTGAGTAAATCGCCACATCCTTTTATGTGAGGCAAAAACCAAATTTGCAACAGTTCAAGGGGTGCATGAAATGTTTTGTCACCATTTTGCTTGAATTTAGTGAGAGAAATGAAAGTCTAGGCTAAAATGGTGTTGATAAAATTTTTTTCAAGATAGACTTGTTGGACCAACCATGCAATTGACGGATTACATGAATTCTTGCAGTGAGGAAAAATGACGAACCCGAAAAATGCTAGTAAAAAGATTTTGCCCTTTTGAAAAGGTGTGGCTTTTTCAAGACATTGACTTAAGAATGAAAAAGGACATGTTCCACGATTTGCTTTCAAAACTTTTCTTAACTCATATTTTCCGACATTCAAAAATTCCGACAACATTAATATGGAATCGATTCCCAAAGGTGGTGTGATTAACTCCGATCCTAACGGTTTTCCAATGATCACGCTATATTCTTCCAAAGTTGGGGTGAGCTCATGCTTACCGAATATAAAGGTGGATGTCTCAGGACACCAGAAATGCACTAATGCTCGAACGAGGCCGGTACGGACTCTGACTTCCAGAATGGGGAGCAGCCTCCCAATGTGGCCTTCGACCAGCTTGCGGTTGGTCAGACTGAGCAGATTCCACTAGGCACGGAGCTCGTCTTTAGGAGCATCAAGAATCCGGATGTCTGCCCCTCCCATAGTGTATAGACTAAGACTCACGACCGACCTAATGTCATGGACCGACTAAAGAAAAAGGACGAAATGTAAATAAATTGCGAGATAAGGGTTGAAGAAAACTTACTTCACCGGGTAGGGAAATGGCAATCACATAGACATGCGCATGAAATATGAGGTTCGATTTCTATCTAGACTCTGGCTTGCAAAGTGGAGACGAGAGGATTACCGAGCTAAACCAGTCATGATTGTGGTTAGGCCAGGGTTCCCCTGACTCTGGCTTAGTCAAGAAGTCGACTCGGGTTGCAAAGGGTGCAACCATGGTAGGAACTCAATGACACCGTGAAAGAACTTTCGGGACCAAGGAGGGCGACTCATACCACATGGATGTGGTCGGGGTGTCCACTGTCTCAGTACCATCCTAAACCTGTGCCGCACAGGTCCGGCAGCGGGTAGTGTGTGCGGTGTAGTGTAAATGCAAGGCATGCACAATAAGTTATATCATACAGCGCTTCGTGCATAAAATAAATCATACATCCAAACACCTCCCTGCAAAACAAAGGTTAACAATCACTCCACCCCTTATAACTCCCATTCTGCAAAAACATTTAACACTTTAAACGTTAGGGACGTACCTGGGATCCTCGCTGCCAAACAAAAATATTTTTTGAAATGAAAAACTGGCCTAAGTCCACTAAGAGTTTTAACTCAACTCCTCAGTGGAGTCGCCAAGCTGTCGCGACCTAAAATTTTCTTTAGGCTAATGGATTGTTCAGATTAAACTTAACTCGGGCCCTTCCAAGCCCTACCAATTCGCAACTTAGGATTTAAGTTCTTAACATGCAAAAGTTTTCATGCTTGGAGTCGCCACTAATCTATTTGTGGTAGATCGATTAGAAACCTAAATAAAACATAGGAAGATATGTTTTATTCCTACAAACTAGAGATTCTAAGCTCGGGGACTTGATTACGCTAGATCTAGTCTAACGCCCTTTCGGTACCTTTTCTTTTCAAAAAGAATATTTATACATGCAGTCTAGATCCATTTTATTACCTAATTACTAATATGTAAGGTATTCATGCGAGTGCGCAAACCACCAATTTAACACCCAAGAAAATAGTAAATAAATAGAGGATAACATACCTCAAAGCCACGCAAGCATTTGCATTTGTTAGTAGAAAATCACACAGACAATCCTAACATGATTTCTAATTAACAAAACAAGGCACTCAGTGTGTTCATTAGGGTTTGCGCTTTATTAAAATGCAAACTAACTTATATCTAATGCCGTGTAAAAAAAAAAATGACACGCGATTAATACAACCTAGCATGCGAACTATATGTCATGCGACGACGTGACCTAATTCTAATGACGGACAAATGATTTATTTTTGGTATTTTCTAATGAAATTCGGAATAAAAATATGCCTAAATTAACATGCAACCTATGATGACTCAACATACCCTACCATGATTTATTTTTGGGATTTTTGTTAAAATTCGAAATAATAAATTACTTAAATTAAGAATGCAATCTATCCTAATCTACCATAAAGCAATTCATTCTTCTTCTTTTTTTGGGTTTTCATGAAAATTCGGAATTAGAAAATAACCTAAATAATCTATTAAGATTAGAATGTTACTTAATTTAAACTAGGAAATAGATTATCTCAAGTCCTAATTTAAATTAAATAATTACTCTTTCTTCTAGATACATTAAGGATTCCCTAAACATGCAAAATTCTAATTCATATCCTAATTGATATTTTTTTGAATTTTCTGTTTAAAGGAAAGCAAATAATAAAAAAAAGACAAGGATAGCAACCACATTCAAATCGTCCACACGATTCGCTAAATTTGTTTCAAACTCGCGATTCGCCAAATTTGTTTCAAACTCAGATTAGGCACAAAAATCGAACTATCGGTCATATCTATAGGGTTATAGATATTAACGGAAAGTTGATCGTTTAAATTTGGAAAGCAGATAAAGATCATTATCGTATCCTAGTGATTATGGATAGGATAATAATTTTCCGTATCGCCACGTATCGTACCTTAGGAATAAGGTCAGACAGTCGTCCAGATACGTTGCTAAATTAGGAAATTTTCCTAATTTTGAATATTTTCAAATATTGCGGATATATCGAACATTATCCTAAGATATCTAAATATCCACATGATATTCATGAAATATTCAAAACATGCAAATTAGGAAATTAAATATTCTGAAAAATATAGGATAATGTTCAATTACCTAATTTGCAAATAATCTCCAAATTTGAACCGATCGGGATCAAGTCAACGGATCGGGATCGGGACCACTGGCGACGAGCGACGGCGACGGCGACGTCGGGACGGTGCTCACGTGCGATATTGACGCAGTGTCTCCGGGAACGGCGGCGTCGATGACAACGGCGGTGTGGGCGTCGAAGACGACTGAACAGCAACTTGGCGGGGGCTCACAGCAATGCACGAACGGCTCCGAGTGATGTGGTACTGATCTTGCGTTAGACGAAGTGCTTGTTGTGGCCTCACTGACGTGCACCGCCTGCAGCTTCTGTTGATTGGCCACTGGACAGGGAAGAGTCTTCAGCTTGGCGAGGGAAAGCGGCTGAACGAAGACGTCTTCATGCACGCTGCATGAGGAATCTTCAAAGCTGTAACTGCTGCTTTATGGACCAACAGGATGGAGAGGAGGCTTGACAAGCTCCTCGGTTGACTGCTGAAGACGTGGCCGGTGCATGGAGAAGCAGCAACAGCCTCTTGGGACAGGCTGTTCAGCGAGGCAAAGCAGCGACGATGGTCCTTCAACGGCTATGACTTACGGACAAGGAGGGGGTGATGGTGGCTGACCGAGACAGTGTCGGCGGTCCTCCGACGCGGCGGTGGCGCGCGATGGGAGGCGCGACCACAAGTGGTGGTATTGCCGGCCTCCCTTCTCTCTCTTTCTCTCACTCTCGCACTTGAGCTCTCAAAATCAGATCTGAAAATTTGCTCCCCTCTCCCAAATTCTGACCTAATGATGTATATATAACACTAATCTAGGTCAATTAAATAGGCTCTATAGTCATAATGGGCTTAGGCTTAGGCTTAGGCTCTAATTTAATTTAAATGGGCTGAATTAACTTGGGCTTTTTATTTAATTAAGCACAATGGGCTGAATTAAGCTCAAATTAACCAAACCCGTTTGACTTATAATTCCCGGTCCTTGCATTCCGAGCGAGCCAAGTCTCGTTCAATGAAATTTAAACTCATTTGCTACCGCCAATTCGATGCAAAAAATGCAATTAAATTAAATGAACCTAAACTATATGTTATTCAATTTAAATATTTTTGTTTAGGGGTTAAAAATTAATCCCTAATTTTCTATGCAAATTACGACTAAATGATTAGTAAATTTAGGTGTCAAAATCGAAGATGTACAGTAATCGCGAATCCGTGATTCACACCAAACTTCACGGATTCAAACCAGAATTGATTTCTATCGAATTTCAACCGCCAAAACTCATTTCCAGACATCTAATCCAACATGTAACAACCACTAACAGCCATGATCAACCACTAATAGTCATGATCAGCCACTAACAATCATGATCAACGCCTTAATCAACCTCTAAATCACCCTAAACCACACCCAAACGAGTCCGTTAATACCTGATGTCCTAGGCAAGGGTTAGATTGCGACTTACCGGACTCTAGACTCACGCAGCTAGAGTGAAATGGGTGCGATCGGCGCAGCGGCACGGCTGGGCGGTGGCTACGGCAAGCAGTGGTGGCGATTCGGTCGGGCGGTGACTGGCGTGCGACTGCTTGGTGAGGGGAGGAAGCTGGTTCGGTGGGTGAGGGAGAGAGATGGAGATGGAGGCATGAGATGAGAGAGAGAATGGGGAGAGAGAGAAAGAATGAGTCAAACTTAAAGCCCAAGTTTGGACTACTTTTTGGTAAATTACCAAAATACCCTTCTTTCTACTTTATTATCCGACGGCCAAGATTTGATCTAATCTTGAAATCGATGGCCCGGATTGAATCTTGCTTGAAAATATCCAAGGGCATTATATCTTATCCAAAAATTGAGGGCAAAATGACCAAAACGCCATTGCCTCGTAAAACTAACCCTTTATTAATTCCTAAGGGTAAAATGGTCACTTTCTCAATTTCTTGCCCAATTTGAATTTTTCTGAAAGATTCGAGCACACCCAAAATTCGCACGTGTCCCCTGCAACATCGTCCTAACATTCCGTTGTGACTTCCTAATTTTTCGATGTTTAATTTGGGCTAAATTCAATAATTAAATTTTATTAAACGCAACTTGAGCGTTTCTCAAACTAACAGGCGGCTTGTTGGGGAAATTCGCAGAATTGATTCGTGAATGATACTGAATCGAGTCACGTGCAAGGTCGTTCGGTACGTGACGACCTCGGTTGTCATTAAAATCGCGAAGATTAATCACTAGATCCGAGGGGTATGATCGTTAGGTATAGGTTCAAGATCATTCGTCAAGTCATTTCGTAGTCCAGTAGAGTCACCCGCGATCCACTATTATGACAGTGACGAACTGACCCCTGACTATCCCTAGATCGGCCAACAGTGGCTCAAAATATCATTTCAGCGAATTAATGGTCGAAATCGATTCACGATCGAATTTTCTTTAGTCGCGCGAATTTAATTTCCCCTATTAGCCTTTCCCTATTGGTTAGCATCACAGGAATGATCAGTTCCGGATGAGAATTTACTACGACCGCATTTCATAAAACTCAGTATTTTATAAATCCCAAATGGATTAATTCTCAAGATGTCACACTCAAAGTTTCCTTTGAATAATGCATGTTTGCCACTTGTCTCATTCTTTAATGATCATATCATGCATACTTAGTGCAGCCAACGGTACTATACTCGACCAGAAAATATACATATCAACTTCAAAACAACAAATTTATTCATTAAAAAGAAAGGCATTTAAGGTGTGACTAGAATTAGAGCATGCAAAAGTTTTTCCGTAAATTAATGCAAACTCCTTCCACGTTCATTGCATGCATAACTAGTTCTAAGGCCTATCTATTGTCCATGACTAAAGTGTTATGTAATAAAGGTTACAAATTCAAAATGCAATGGAATTAAAAAAAATATGAAACTGAAATTGAAAGAAGAAACCAGAGAAAAGTTATATGCCACACAACATGCTTTTAGGTTGGGATTTATCGAAAAGAAACTTCTTGGGGGAGACCAGGTAGGCCAACAATATATAATGAAGAACTTTTCTTTGATCCAAATAAATAAAAATTTCAAGTATTTAGAGAAAAAAAAAGCTTTTAATGGTTTGATCTATTTGAGAAAGTAAATTTTAATTTTTGTGAAGTAACAGATTATTTAACTTACAAAGAAAAATAAAAATATCCAAGTGACTTTGGAAAGTGCTAGAAATTTAAGAAATCTAGAGATTCGGTCTATGTTTGAATTATGATGTTATCCCTTTATTCACATTATGCCATTATTGTACTATATAAATGAGCACACTCGTCACATGTGTGCAAGAAACTGACATTTGAAAGATGATCAATAGTAAATGTTTTTTAATGCAAGCATGGTAAACGATAAATGTTTAAGAGACTAAAACTTGTCTTTGATTAATGCATGTTTGCCACTCATCCCTTATGGTCCTATATGCATAATTATTGCCATAGCCAACATTATTCTCGACAACTAAATATGCATATAGACTTCAAAAACGATAGATTTATTCGTTAAAGAGATAGGTAGTAGAGCATCGAGATGCTAAATTTTTTTCCATAAATTAAGTAATGCATGCTTGCCATTTTGAAAAGAGTACATGACATTTGTTAGCAAACTCGTTCCACGTTCATCACATGCATAACCAAGGCCTATCTATATTGTCCAAGACTGAAGTGTTATGCAATAAAGGTTACAAATTCAAATTGCAAATGAAACTAAAAAAAAAAAAAATAGAGAAACTGAAATTGAAAGAAGAAGGTAGAGAAAAGTTATATACGACACAAGGTACTTCTAGGTATAAATGGATCCAAAAGAAACTTCTTGGGGCGGTCAGGTTGACCATTGATATATAATGAAAAACTTTTCTTTATTATAAATGAATATAAAATTCAAGTATTTAGATAAAAAGTTTTTAAAGAATCGATCTATTTGAGAAAGTGAATTCTAATTTATATGAAATGACAGATTATTTAACTAAAAAAAAACGTTAGATATTTAGTTTATGTTTGAACTACGATTTTATCCCTCTATTAACGTCATGCCATTATAATTTCACCATAGACTTTTGGTGGAACTTATTAGGAAAAGTTTTTCGAGCTTATTTTACTATATACTAGCAAATGAACGTACACGTTACATGCGTGCAAGAAATGACATTTGAAAGATGGTTAAAGATATATGTTTTAAGAGACTAAATATTAAAAACTTTTTCTCTAAAAGTTTAAGAGACTAAATATTATCTTTGAATGATGCATGCTTGCCACTATTAAATGCATGTTTTTCACTTGTCTCATTCTTCCATGGTCATATCATGCATAATTATTGCCGCAACCAAGATTTTTCTTAACGATCGGGCATACATATGAACCTCATGACGACAACTTTATTTATTAAAAAGAAATGCAATTGAGGTATGACTAGAAATTATAACATCGAGATGCTAAAAATTTTCCCTAAAATAATGCATGGTTGCCATTTTAAAGAGGGGTTAATACCATGAAAAATCGTAAACTGATACACTTGTGACAATCTTACCGCAAACTATTTTTTTTACCACAAAAAACCCCAAACTGGTACACCTGCGACAAATTTACCCTGAACTATTTTTTTGACCACCAAAAACCCCAAACTAGTACATTTGTGACAATTTTACCCCGAACTATTTTTATGACCACCAAAAACCCCACACTGGTATACTTGTGATAATTTTACCCTTAAACTAATTTTTTGACCACTAAAAACTCTGAACTTGTACATTTGTGATAAATTTGCCCTCTGTTAGTGTCCGTTAAATTATATTAATATCATAAACAATCACAAATTTGTAAACTTGTGACAAACAGAGGGGTAAAACTCAAAACCGATACACATGTCAATTACCACGTGTCATTAAACTTAGCAATTTGACAGTAAAATTTAACGGAAACTAACGGAGGGTAAATTTGTCACAGGTGTACCGGTTTGGGGTTTTTAATGGCCAAAAAATTAGTTTTGGGGTAAAATTGTCACATGTATAGCAGTGTGGAGTTTTTGATGGTCAAAAAAATAGTTCGAAAAAAAATTGTTATAACTATACCAGTTTAGGGTTGTTTGTGATCAAAAAAATAGTTTTTGGTAAATTTGTTATAAGTGTACCAGTTTTGGGTTTTTCGTGGTATTGACCCTTTTAAAAAGAGTACATGCTAGACATTTGTTTGCAAACCCCTCTTTTACGATCATCATATGCATAACTATTTCTAAGGCCTATCTATTGTCCAAAACTAAAGGGCAAAAGGACGCCAGAAATGCCATAACTTGTATATGGAGATAATTTTGGTGCCATAACTTTTTTTCGGATCACTTTGGTGCCAAATCGGAGGAAAATAGATCACCTTAGTGAGACTGGCCAAAAAGCTAACCTGGCATTTATATTAAAAAAAATGGTCCGATTTGTACATGTGAAAATTAAGTGGCTTTTTTCTAATTTTTTAATTTTTTAATTAAAAAAAACGTTGCAACAGCGGCGAGGGCCCTCGCCGCTGTTGTTGCCAACCCACCAACATTGGGAAGGGCCGGCGGTGGTGGGCGGAGTGATTGGCGAGGGCCGGATCCGACGAGGCAAGACCTCGCCGTCGCCTGGGTCGCGACAGCGAGGTCTCACCTCGCCGGATCCAGCCCTCACTGAATCTCGGTGAGGGTCGCTAGGCCCCAGCCAAAGGCCGGCGACCCTCGCCGATCACTCTGCCCACCATCGCCGGCCTTCCCGACGGTGGTGGGTTGGCAGCAGTAGTGGCGAGGGCTCCCTTGCCGCTGCTGCAATGTTTTTTTTTTCTATATAATTTAAAATTTTTTTCTTAAAAAGTACACGTTAGTGGGCTAAACGACGTTGTTTTTGGTTTTTAAATACCGACTGGACCTCTCCGGCGAGCCATGTCAGCGCCACATCAGATTTCTGGCGAGCTACGTCAGCATTGGCACTAAAATGATCGTTTTTCAAAAAAATTGGCATCAAAGTGTTTCGAAAAAAGGTTATGACACCAAAGTGATCTCTGTACACAAGTTGTGGTACTTCTGGTGTCCTTTTGCCAAGACTAAAGTGTTATGTAATAAATGTTACAAATTCAAAATGCGAATTATATTAATAGAAAAACAATAGTGATACTGAAAATTGAAAGAAGAATAAATGATGGAAGGTACAACCAGGTAGCAATGGATTATAAAGGAACTTCTTGGAACCGCTGGGTTGGCCAATAACATATAATGTGGAAATTTTATGTAATCCAAATGAATATAAATTTCAAGTATTTAGAGAAAGAGCTTTTAAATATTTGATCCATTTGAGAAAATGAATTTTGATTTTTATGTGAGATAATAGATTATCTAACTTACAAAGAAAAATAAAAATATTCAAGTAAGTTTGGAAAGAGCTAGAAATTTAAGGAATCATGAAAGTAAGAGATTCGGTTTACGTTTGAATTGTGATATTGTCCCTCTATTAACGCAATGCCATCATAATTTCACCATAGGCTTTCGATGGAGCTTATTGGGAAAAGCTCTTTGAGTTTATATTAAATCTTTTGAAATTTTTAATTTTTTTTCTTCTTCCAAGTACGGCGAAGGTCGCGAGGCCCTCGCCAACCCTTGCTAGACTTGGAAGAAAACAAAAGAAAGAAAGAAAAAATAAAAGAAAAAAGAAGAAAAAATAATTAATAATTCAAAAAAATATTATTAAAAATTGTTTTAGCCCAGCTTTTCTATGTGGTGCTACCAGCATCCACGATAGTGATTTCCGATTATAATTGGCCCAATGAACTTAATTGGCAAACTGTGAAAAAGTTTATGACTCAATTGACAATTTTTTTAGGGTCGAATCAAATGGCAAAATTGAAAGGATCTTTTTCGAATCTTTTCGTCCTGTTTTTGTTTTTGTTTTTGAAATTTTCTATTCAAGTTTATGATTAAATTGACGAAAGTGTAATATTAATTTAGGACTTTTTGGACCATTTTCCTATTAGATGAGTCCCAACTCCTTGACAGTCAAATCTTAATGATAGTGGAAGCGACATAATATGCTTTGGTGGCTAGCTCTAATAAGCCACCGGATGAAAAATGGAGCTACTAGTTTGAACTATCAAGGTTTGGGCACTCCCTTGACAATCCAGAGTCTTAGAGCCTTCTTTGCTCAAAAGAAGCGCAACTTAATTTTTCTAGAGGAAACTAAGAATCAGGAGCAATTGCAAAAAGAGTAAAGAAGCGTCTCATTTTTTAGAATCACTTTGTTGTTAATCTAGCGAATTGGAGGTGGGTTAGCTATCCTATGGGATGATTAGATAAAATTGATATAGAGTTTGCTTCAGCAGATTTTATGGACTTAATTTGTAATTTCAGGAAGATAAAAAGTGGATGAGAGTTACATTAGTGCATGCCCCTATTGATTATCAAGAGAGATCCCTTCTATCAATCTTCACTAGATAAGCTCTCTTAATTCCCTTCCTTATGTTTGTTTGGAAGATTTTAATGAAATACTTTACTACTAGGAGAAAGAAGGGAAGAGAAAAGCAAAACATTACCATCTAATGGCTTTAGGAGATTTTTGAACTCTTGTGTATTAATGGACATCGGATGCAAGGGAAGTGCCTTCACTTGATTAAACAATAGAGAAGGGGAAGACTTTGTAAAGAAGAAATTATATATGGTGTTGAGCAATGTGGAACAGAGGAGAGAAGGATACTAGAAGAGGCAAAAGTTATGTATGACGCTCACTTTAGTGCTAAAAGTTTTCATCGGCTCACTTAAGTGCCAAATCAAAGAAAAAACGATCACTTAAGTGCTTCCGGCTAGAAATTACGTTAATTTTATAATTTGAAATTTTATTTGAGGTAGCATTTTCTCTTAAAAACCATTCTACGTGGAAAAATACTTGTGTAAAAGGACGTTCCTCCGAAATTCATTTTACATCTTCTTCGCCTTCTTCTCCTCCTTCACCATCCTCTCCACCACCGCCCATGGAGACACCACCCACCACACCCAGCACTGCCATCTCCTCCGCCACCTCGATGAGTTTGGCAACCGTAGTGAGAGCATTGCCATCTACCCATCCATCTACTTCGAGGACCCCCCCTCCACAATGCCTACATCACTCTCCAAGCCCTGAAGTAGGGCATCATCTCCGACCCCAACAACTTCACCGCCAACTGGGTCGGTCCGTATGTTTAAGATTTTTTTAAAGTAATAATTAAGTGATTCGAATAAAAAATTCTTGTATTAAAGTGAGCGCACCGTACATAACTTTTGACATTTTTAGTGTCATTTTCTCATGTTTGTATAGAAATGCATAGAAAATTCTAAAATTTATCATTAAAGTGTAATTGAGTTCTAAAACTTTTAAAAAGTGCAATTAAGTCTTAAAATATATCAAATTGATGCAATCAAGTAATTCTGTTAACTCAATTTAACTTGGCTAACAAAAAATGTTGACTTGACTTTGTTTTGATTTTTTTATCTCACTTATGTGGCAATAACGTGACTAAAACATGAAACACAAAACTAAAACGACATCATTTTAGTGCGAATATTATTTAATTTATATTAAAATAAGCAAACTTAAAAAAAACACACACACATAAAAAAGGAATCTAAGTGAGGGTTGTTGGCCTTTGGCTAGGGCTTGGGGACCCCTGCCAACCATTCGCCCACATTGCCGGCCCTCCTCAACGATGGTGGGATGCCGGGGGCAAGGGCTTATCTGATTTTTTAATACAAATTTTATTTAATTTATATTAAAAATAAGTAAACTTAAAAAAATAAAATGCAGTTTAGTCATGTTAGCTCCACAAAGGATAGAAAAAATAAAAAAACTAACGTCAACATTTTTTGCTAATTAAATTTGACGGAGTTAATGGAAGGATTTGATTGTATCAATTTAACAAGTTTTAAAATTTAATTGAACTTTGAAATTTTTAAGACTCAATTGTACATTCGTGACAAATTTTTGAACTTCTAGTGCATTTATCTCATATTTTTATGTACACACAAAGCATTATTCTACACGTGAGAACCACGTGATGCAATAAATTGCATGTACTGGGTCTATATGTATCGAATGTAATTAATTAATTTGCCTATAAATGATATAAATGTAGCGTTTGTGCTAAACTAAATTTGGACAATGGAAATTAATAGGTCCTATATAAATCCCATTAGGTCCGATCCATATTGAGTGTAATATATAATAGATCCATGGAATATTTGCTCACAACTAGGTCAATAAATCGAATCACGATAACTTAATATTATGGGCTCGGACAGATCTTACACGATTGCACCCGATCTATCTATTCAAATCTAGACAAGAATATATCCCCATATAATGGATCTCAAGCAAGGACATTCATATCGGATTTGACTGATCTACAACTTTTCACATAGACCACACGATAAATGTTTGTGATTCTGGCAGAGTCGTTCTTGGGAATCGAATCATATTGAAAAATATATCAATGCATCAAGCGGTTAGTAACTACTTATAGAGAAAATGTCACGCCCCGAACCTCCATCAAGCTCGCAACATCCCTCTCTTCGGTCGAATTAGTGTGACGTCCCGGAAAATGTCGCCGACCTAATGATTTCATCAGAGTTAATCGTGGCAGAAACAATAATATAATCCCGGACAATAAAATTTTGGAGAACCAGGGAGCAATAAATTTCCACACCACCAAACATAATGTTACACTTCCAAAATATTCACAATATCCACCATTAAAATCACAACATATAATTTACATGCACACCGAATTATAAAACTGCAAGCCACCAACAACACCAAAAAGATCAGCAGCCTGGATATACCCTATTTCCCAAAAAATGGAACATATCAAAGGGCTTACTTAACACCTAATCTAGCCCCTACGCCCTCTGGAATGCGTCCACTCTGACTCGCTCTCCTCCTCATACTCGTCTGAAATCTCATCAGGTGCATGATCATCCGACGACTCTGAATCGACCTCAATCTCGATCGGGTTATCCTCATATCTCGATTCTATCTGAACATCAATCCTCTCCTCTACATTAGCCTCCTCTTCTAGCTCCTCCTCTGGCTCATCTTCTGGCTCGTCCACTGGCTCATCCTCTCCGGGTTCTTTCTCAGGTGTAACTCCTAAATCTACATCCATAGGATCATACCTTGCCTGCGACTCCTTCGGCTTTGGATTTGGCATCGCTACTGTCGTCTCAAGTACTGCAGGGATGTGCTAGTGTCCTGCCTGAGCTAAACTAGTCTCCAAATTAGTCATCTCACCGTCGGAAGGGGATAGAGCCGACGGGTCCCAATCGCCTACCCCATCAAACGGGACGTCAAAACCGCGGACGGGACCAAGCTCATCAATCTCGTCTCTAAACATCTAAGCGGTATACGTATGAGCCTGCCAGAAGGGTAGCCTTATATCTACCCATACTACTGAAGTATGCTTAACCTAGGTGTGATTATCATATATAGGGTACTCTACAATATTATGGTCGGTGTGCATAGAAATCCTAAAACCCTGCGGCGGTAGCGGCAAAAGGTTCATGGTTCAGGCGAGTGCTCTAAAATGGTTAGGTGGAAACAATCATGAGACATTTCTCAATAAGTTTACAACCTAAGCCCCACTTAGGCTACTACGTATTTTAGACAAATCCAGACACGCAAATGAGCAATACACACAAACATCATCCACACGATCACACTTACCTGGACTCTTGACATACCTAGCTTGCACATTGTCGCAACCTAAAATTTCTCAGGCTAATGGATTATTAAGACTAAACCTAACTCGGGCCCTCCTAAGCCCTACTAATTCGCAACTTAGGGTTTAAGTTCTTAACGTGCAAATGTTTTCATGCTTGGAGTCGCCACTAATCTCGTTTCCTTCCACGTTTCTCGCCACACGAAGTCCCCAAGTAATTCAGACCCCCCATTGACATGAAGCAATGGTGCAACGTCTCTATCCCCCATCGTACAGTTCAATGAGAGATTACATGTGTGCATTGAGCGAGTTGAAATCACATTGCAAGCATCCTCTCAGTCTCTCTCAGTCTCTTTTGCTCTCTCAAGAACTGCATTTCCGATCCAAGGCACTCCACCATCCTAAATATATCCTTTGACTGAGGGTGGGACGTGTCGCCCGATGGGAATCCATGTGAGCGCAATGAACCATCGGGATCACCGACGTCAGCCTAGCTGAATCCTATATCCTTCCTCACTCCCCTCTCTCTCATCCCTTTCCTCACTCTTGCCGCCTCCTCCCACAGTCCCTTCTCGGCATACAAGTTTGACATCAACACGTAGGACCTCGATTCCGTGGGCTCCATGCCCGTCAAAGCATCCACGATCCTCTCTGCCATCTCGACGTTCCCGTGCACTCTACAAGACCCGAGCAAGCTCTGGAGCACAGACAATCCCGGGCCTCCTGGAATGCGGCTAGCGAGCTCCTCTACTTCGTTCAACCTCCCTGCACGGCCTAACATGTCCACCATGCATGAATAATGTTCGGGCGATGGTTCACTCAAGTACTCCTCAACCATCGAGTTGAAGATTTCTTGGTCTATATCAACCTTTCCCTTTCTACCGCAAGCGGTTAACACCGAAAGGAACGTTATTTCGTCGGGCTTTATGCCTTCCTTCTCCATTTCCTTGAATAGTCTTATCACTGACTCACAATCTCCATGCCTTGCATAAGCAGAAATTATTGCTGTCCATGCAAATTGGCTCTTTACAGGAGTTCCGTGGAAAACCTTGAGAGACTCAGAAATGCTCCCACGCTTTGCGTACATGTCAAGAAGAGCATCTGAAACAATTGGATCGGTGTCTAGTCCGAGTTTTGCTAGATGTGAATGGCATCTTTGGCCATGCCTCAAAGAAATAGCCTCTGCAGCTCCTATGGCACTCAGTACACTGCCGAATGTGTATGCATTAGGCTGTAGCTCTTTTTTCGCCAAAAAGAAAGTCTTGACTACTTCCTGGCACTGTCCATTTTGGGTGTACCCAGATATCAAAGCATTCCAAGATATGATTTCTCTATAGTCGAGCTCTTCAAAAATCTTCAACGAATTTTCCATGGTTCCAAATTTTGCATACATTGTGATGAGGCTATTGGAAACATTCAACTCTGAGCAAAAACTAGTCCTTAAGCAGTATCCCTGAATCTCTTCGCCTTCTTTGACCAAATTGTTATTTGTTATGAAATTCAGAAGTCCAACGAATGTAACATCATTTGGGTAAACTTCATCCACTCTCATCTGATTGAAAAGAGACACAGCATCTTCATCCATGGAGATCATTGTAGTCCACGAGACAACATTTCGCTCGTTCATGTTCATGAATACCAATTTGGCATCCTCCACGGCCTCAGACTACAAATAATTAGAGATCAAAACATTACCAACTGAGACTTGCTTCTCATATCCAACTTTTATCGTCAGGCCGTGAATCTGTCTCCCAAGCTCCCAATTTCTCTCATAGCCACAAGCCGAAACAGCGCTAGTAAATGAGACATGATCAAGCTTCATGCCTTCCCTCACCATTTCAAAAAACAACCATATCGCCTCCGCCCCATAACTTCCTTCTTTCGTGTAGCCCGATATCATCGCATTCCACGAAACTATATCCCTGCTGGGAATTTCATCAAACACCTTCCTGGCATGTTCCAGCATGTCCTGTCTCGAATACAAAGTTATAAGAGCGTTGCCCACAAAAACTTCAGTATCCAATCCAAATTTAATCGCTAGACCATGCAACTGCAGCCCGAACAGGAACCCTTCGTAATCCAAGCAGAAAGCAAGCAAAGTAGTGTATGTCACCGCATCGAAACCAACCCCACACAAATTCATCCTAACACCGAAACTCAACGCATCCTCACTATCCCGGAAACCAGATAGAACGGTATTCCAAGAAACGGTATCGGGCCGATCCAAATTCTCGAAAATGTACAGAGCTCGGTCAAAGTTCCCACCTTTGGCGTAAGAGCTCATCAGAGAGTTCGAAACCGTGGTGAACGAAACAAACCCAGAAGAGATGGCGAAGCCATGGACCTGGCGACAGAGCCCGAGGTCTCCATTGCAGGCCTTGAGCGCCAGGGAGATAGTGGCCTCGTCGACGTCGCCGGAAAAGCCCAGCTGGAGCTGCTTCTTGAAGAGGGAGAGAGCTTGAGTCGGGTGTCTCTTGCGGATGGAATCCACCATCGAACGGTTGATGGAGAATGCATTATTGGAGCGAGGACTTTGGTCGAACGATGGAGACGAAGGTGGTCTAGCGAAGAGAGATCGGTTTGAACGATACGAACGTGGGCTTGCTGCTCTGTGGAGTGTCCTGGTTTTGAGATGGCGGGTGATCATGAAGGTGCGGGTTGGCGAGAGAGAATGAAGTGAAAGCTCTCTGCAATATGGAGGAACACAAACCAAAGCCCACCAACGGAGTATTTTACATGATGAAGCAAGTCTACATGGTTCTTGTCTTATTATATGCGTACTATCAGGTTCTCCTGAAGTGAATCTTTTCGGTACTTTCAGAAGTAATTAGATTATGCGTAGAGAAACAAGAATATTTACCTAAATTTTTTTCCAATTAGATTAAGTCGAATCAAGATTAGAACGAAGCTCCTTTTTAACTCTAGTTTTTTTATGGGGCCTCCTTTAAAGCTGTAGTTGAGAGCCCGAGACATGAGATTGAGTTTCCATGTCTCGGTAGATTAGGGGTCTCCCCGGTAAAAGAATTTCAAATGTATCAATAATTATCGGAGCTCGTTTTTGTGTTGATATTGATTTGATTTGGCAGACAAGAACCCATCAATGATGCAATTCTTATGGATGAATGCAAGATTGATAACTCACTGAGCTTGATACAAGAATCAAAATGTTACAGATCTAAAGAATGGCTAATCCTACCAAAACTCTCTGAAGTCCTAGCCCAAATCACTGTCCGGGAGAACATTTCAATTAATGTACAACTCGTCCAAGGTTACCATGCTAGAAAAAGAATCAAGTACTTTACACATCTCCAGTGCCTGTGGATGAAAAAAATCACTGGCATGGAACTCTTTAACGACGCCATTCACTTCGATCACGCTGCAACCGGGTAGCTTCTTCATTCGGGCGTCCGAGATCAACTTCCTCAAGTGATTAGCCTGATTCTCCCAGCCAGCTTCTTTATAAATATTGTACGAGAGTACATGAGTCCCGCTATCAGTTATGCCCATATCAGTAAGCTTCTTCCAGATCCTATTCCCGAGTTCTACATTCCCATAAATGCGACACGCATGTAGCAATGCTCCCCACACATTAGCATCCGCTCCTCCTAGTCCTCCGATCTTCTCCTCCATGAACTTTTCGGCTTCCTCCACCATACCCGACCTGGCCAAAAGGTCGACAACGCATGCGAAATGCTCCGACTTTGGCCTAATGCCGTGGATGTTACCCATCTCTTCAAAAAGCTTAATGCCTTCTTTAGTCATCTTGGCATGAGTACATGCCGTGAGAAGAGCAACAAACGTGGTCTCTGTGGATTGAGTCCCATGTGCAATCATTTTCTTAAATAGCTCAAGAGACTTCACTACGTCTCCATTGAGAGCGACCCCGGCGATCATAGCGTTCCATGCTTCGGCGTCCTTATCAGAAATATTGTGAAAAACTGACAAAGCCAAATCCACAAGACCACATCTCGAGTACATATCGACCAGTGCCGTAGCTAATATGCGGTTCGAAATGAAATTCACCCGCTTAGCGTATGAATGCACCCATAACCCTTGAGTAACAGCACCGAGATGTGCACAAGCAGTGAGTACACTAACGAGAACAGATTCATTAGGTTCAAAACCCACTCCTTGCATCAGCCTGAATAAAGAGAGAACCTCCTTGAAGTCGCTGACTCGAGAGTAAGCTGCCATCATGGCACTCCAGGACACAACATTTCTCTCAGGCATTTCGTCGAACAAGAGCCTCGCATTCTCCAAGTCCCCCGCTTTCCCATACCCATCGACCAGTGTAGTCCACGTGACCACATCCCTCATGGTACTTCCATCAAACAGCTTCCGCGCACTCTCCAAATCACATACCGACGAATAAAACTCGATCAACGCGCTAACCACAAAAGGGTCGACCTCATACCCGAGCTTAACGACATGTGCATGGACCAGCAAACCAATAGCTTTCGAATCGGGACCCATAAAGACGCAAGCTTTGATCAGTGGCGGGTAAGTATAGTTATTGCCCTCGACCCCAGAATGCAACATATCCGTGTACAACGACACCGCCGTAACAGGGGACCCGGATTGCACGTGACCTCTGATCATGGTGTTGTACATGAAGGTGCTGCGGCAACGGAGGTGCTCGAAAACGGAGCGGGCGTAAGAGAAGAAAGAAGGGTCGCCGGAAGTCGCGGCGGCGGAGAGCAGAGGTCCGATGGCGGATGGGTTTCCGGGGAGGTGGAGCTTGAGGACGTGGGCGTGGAGCTGCTTGAGTTGGCTCAGAGCTGTGCATGCTCTTGCGAGGGAAAGGAGGGTGGTGGTGGTTTGGCAGGACGTGATGGCCTTCTGGGTCATTGGCAATGGTCCGTCTGGTTCATCTTCTTGGTGTCGCTCCAACGAAAAAAGACCAATTTTTATCTTCGCACCTACCGGGTTGAACTTCTTAGGTGGACCAAATCCACCCCGTCATCGAACGTTGTGGCTCGACTTGCGAAGAGCACTAGGACCGTGGAAAGTTACGTGCAATGCTCGCTTCAATACTACAAGTTTTCGTGAGCTTACTTTTAAGTGGCATCATTGGTAATTCTTCTCCGTCGCTTTCTGAACGCCGTGGCCATCGCCGATCGAGCTGTTCACTGCCTCGGAGTCTCGATCGCTCCTCTGTTCTGTTCTACTTTTCAGATTAGAGCGACCGAGGTGCTTTGTGTTTGCTCGATCCTTCTTCGCCAGCGCCGATCACCATCTTTGACGCCTCCAGGACATCAGCTCTCTAGTTTGATCGCCGTTTGTGACCAACAATCGCACCTTCAAGGCCATATCGACCACCACACGTAAGTCATCTGTTTTGCCCTACTTCTCGGCCAAGGACCATGAAGTGCCTCAAGCTCGTTCATTACTCCCTCGCTAGCTTCGATCTCCGTCATACACACTTCGAGGAGCTTCTATAACCAACTTGATTACCAACCGCGAAAAGGATTTGCTTATTTGACAAGGTAATACTTCGCCCTCAATTTTGATAAGCAAGAGACTGAGACGACGTCAAGGGAGACAAATCGAAAAGGTTATACTTCGCCCTCAAGCTCGTTCATTCCATCTGCATTGGGGGCCACATCGAAAAGGTTCGGATGTGGGGTTGTGGTCGATTTAAGAGTTTCAATTTGGGAATTTCCTTGCAAATTGCAATTTAGGGTTTAAATTTTTGGGCAAAACACATAATTGAGGTTATTTTGGGCTATATATGCTGATTGAACACGTCCGTGAGCCATGCCAAATAGAGAAAGTAATAAAAAAAATGATCGCGTTAGATTTCTGGTGACGATGGCACTTAAGTGATTTTTTTAAAGTGACACTGAAGTAACACAATCTTTGAGGTGACAGGTTTTTAATGGGCTGATGACGTGGTATCCCATCTCCACCACATATTTTTCAAGAATAAGACTTTATCAAATAGGTCAGTTCGGTTCAAGCTACTTTGCCTCTTATGAGGTCTCATATTTTGTTCTGTTCTTATTCTCTTTTATTGGCTAATTAATGAGGAAATTTGACTGAATTTTTACATCTAATAGTTCTCTCCTTTTTAAATTGACACAGTTCTTAATGAATGGAAATTTAATAGATTCTATTTTTGAAAAGATTGAGAAACTCCTTGTGCCTATAGGGTTCGACAAAATGAGTATTGCTAAAAATTACTTTATAAATGCTTGCCAACTATATTCAGACGTATTTTTTGACCAGGGAGATCTAGGGTCAAATTCTTTTTGGATAAAAAATAAAGTGGGGTATCTATAATCACATTATTATTCGCGGGCAGCGATGACTCGAAATTTGGCAATGAGACCAGTTGCAGTGACATCTCTAATAATAGCCGTGACACAGCAATTGTTGCCACTAATCATATAGTTTGTTGTAGCAAGTCATTTATAATCATTATATGCATAATAAATGATTTTATCTATACCAGCATGCCTATTTTTATATTAAAGTCTATCCATACTAATCTTGACCTCTGGTAATTGCGATCTCACTCTCAATCTCAAGAAAGGAAAAGAAAATGTGAAATACAAATCGTAAAAGGGAGTTGATAAAATTAAAATAGGTGGTTTATATCTACCACAAGAGAAAGGAAACAAAATAAAAATCACTAATTTACAAATAATAAAGTGTGGAATAGAAAATTGATAGCTTTGTTATTTGAATTGCTCAAGATAGCTTTGCCATCTTAATTTTCTATCCCCTGCAATAACCCCCCGGACCTCCAAAACTAATGACATAGCCACTTCGATCTTGTTTCATAAGGTGATGGTTCACCAAACCATAAACATTAGATCTATCCACCCACTCCCTCATGATATCCGAAGGAGGTAGGGATTTGCCATCCGATCGAATCCAATGGAGTCGTCGAAAGATGGCAGCATGCTTCAAATTATCATCAGGCATGTGACCACTTCCCATTGGGGGACAGATCCCATTGCTTCCAGCTAAGCCAATTCCTCCCCAAGCTATGGTGTCTGAGCCATCACGCAAATATGAAAATAGTTCCTTTGGCCAGTAGCCTACTTTAATCTTTGCCCTGAGCACAACCAACCACCAGTTCCCAGTATTTCGATCCTGATTATAAAGGGCTTTTGATAATAAGTGCTAATGGAAAAAATTGCAAAAATTATCTAACATGGATGCAATGATGGATTATATGCTTATATGGATAACTTACAGTAGGGTAGAATGATAGCGAAAAATTTTAATTTTAAGAACAAAACTATTAGTAGCTAATATATTTTAGCAAAAAATCATTACCTTAAGTACCATGAAAAAGATCAAACATACCTGTTCGATATCAATTGCAAGCTCATATTGAGCTCCACCATAAGTAGAGGTAGGTTTTAATATAAAACCGGGGGTTACTTCCCTACTCACTTGGACGAAGCCTGGACATAGTGCATTATAGCACCCATTGCGATAGCCATCACCTTATGAGAACAATGCTTTAGCCAATAAGATTCAAATAATCTTCAATTTCTAGTTTGGATTTTGAAAATAAGGGAAAAATGCTTTAATTAAGAATTAACAATCATTCACAGCTCACCCGTCCAATATGTGAACAACCGAGAAATGGTATCACCAAATAATTGTGGAGAAACCTAGAAAAATAAGAGATTTTTCTCTCAAATCATTTTACCATATATTAAACTTATTATGTCCAAAAAAAATTATGGCATTAACTTACTTGAAAAATCACTTACCATCCAACCAGCTATAATCATGCTAACATTGTCCAAGGGACCGGATACAATCCACACATGATGTGAAGTAAATTGGTCAGGAGCAGTAGTTAGATTGTAGACCGTCACACATCCACCTCCTCCATATTTAGTATTTTCTATCGTGAGGTCTGTTAGAGAAACCACCTACAAATGATAATTTGTAACATAAAAGTTGTATTCATTTTCTTTTACTACACAAATCATGGAAAGAATAGATCTTGAGATTGTACTAAGTGGACATTTGATATGTGGTCTCATGAAATTCATAGATACATAACCTCATTAGTAGATTCGAAAAGAAAAATCAGTGATGTTATTGTATATGTGTAGATTTGCATATGAGCATGGGAGAGAGTGATAGTACATTTTGATTTGGATCATGGGGATTTTGACCCAATGCCGTGACAGATGGTATCTTGGGCAGGGATTTTGCGCTCACCAAATCTTCTTTTGTTACTCGACGAATGGGTACCGTTCCAATGGGGCAAAGCTCTCTCAACCCAGATCTTACCGATTTTGCAATCGGAGAAGTTTTGCGCAAGCTCACGTGTAGATTCGGCTCTTTCTACAGGAAGAAAAAACTGATCATAGAAGTATCAAGTAGACCATTTAACCTAAATTATTCAACATCGGTCCGCATATTCATCAGTTGATTTAAGAGGAAATGATAAATTTTTACCTGAACTTTATGATTCTTCAGTAGAGGATGATCGAGTGCTGGTTGTTTGTTGATATCAACACAGTCAATTGTGTCCCCTTCTTTAGTCTTGATAAAATCAAACAGAGTTAATCACTCGCCGAGTAACAATCGTATTTTGAAGATTAACCGGATAAATTGCAATACCTCCGTGAAATTTAAACGGGATTATTGCAAAAAATAAGGGGTTGAAGGAAAATTACCGTAAAAGTCTTGATGGACGGCTTGTTCATTATTCTAACCTGGCTTTCCAAATCTAAATCATCCTTGTCGGAAATATTTGCCATCTCACATGGAGAAAGACTGAAAAATAGGAGCAGCAACAGCACAAGTTCCAGATTCAGGTTCATGGTGATGAAAAGAAGCACAAAGCGAGGCCCTCTTCTTCAATCAATCTTATTTGAGTTTGAGCACTGCAATGAGAAAATCTTTATTCTGCAAAATGAATATTATATACTGTGGGGTGTGAGAGGGATACACTTACTAAAACACCCATTTATTCTCCGTCTTCAAAAAAAAATGTATTTAGTCAAAATGTTTTTGAAGATTTGATCTATTTGGCAAAGTGATTTTTATTTTAATACAATAGTGAATTATTTGACTTACAAAGCAAAATAAAATTATTCAAGCAAGTGTGGAAATTGGTACAAATTTAACGAGTCATGAATTGACATGTTAGAGATTCAGTTTAAATTTGATTTACGATTTTGTCCCTCCCTCTATTAACGTTAAGCCATTGTAATTTCACCATGGGCTTTTTGATGGAACTTAGTAGGAAAAGTTCTATGAGTTTTTTTATTATATACTCGCAAATGGGCAAGAAACTAACATTTAAAAGATGGTCAAAGATAATAGTTTTCGATTCCAAACATAGCAAAAGACAAATGTTTAAAAGGCTCAAAGTTTCCTTTGAATAATGCATGTTTGCCACTTGTCTCATTCTTTAATGATCATATCATGCATACTTATTGCAGCCAACGGTACTATACTCGACCGGAAAATATACATATCAACTTCAAAACAACAAAATTATTCATTAAGAAGAAAGGCATTTAAGGTGTGACTAGAATTAGAGCATGCTAAAGTTTTTCCGTAAATTAATGCAAACTCCTTCCACGTTCATTACATGCATAACTAGTTCTAAGGCCTATCTATTGTCCATGACTAAAGTGTTATGTAATAAAGGTTACAAATTCAAAATGCAATGAAATTAAAAATATATATATATATATGAAACTGAAATTGAAAGAAGAAACCAGTGAAAAGTTATATGCTACACAAGATACTTTTAGGTAGGGATTTATTGGAAAGAAACTTCTTGGGGGAGGCCGGGTAGGCCAACAATATATAATGAAGTACTTTTCTTTAATCCAAATAAATAAAAATTTCAAGTACTTAGAGAAAAAAAAGCTTTTAATGGTTTGATCTATTTGAGAAAGCAAATTTTAATTTTTGTGAAGTAACATATTATTTAACTTATAAAGAAAAATAAAAATATCCAAGTGACTTTGGAAAGTGCTAGAAATTTAAGAAATCTAGAGATTCGGTCTATGTTTGAATTATGATTTTATCCCTTTATTGACATTATGCCATTATTGTACTATATAAATGAGCACACGCGTTACATGTGTGCAAGAAACTGACATTTGGAAGATGGTCAATGGTAAATGTTTTTTAATGCAAGCATGGTAAACGATAAATGTTTAAGAGACTAAAACTTGTCTTTGATTAATGCATGTTTGCCACTTGTCCCTTATGGTCATACATGCATAATTATTGCCATAGCCAACATTATTCTCGACAACTAAATATGCATATAAACTTCAAAAACGACAGATTTATTCATTAAAGAGATAGGTAGTAGAGCATCGAGATGCTAAATTTTTTTCCGTAAAGTAATGCATGCTTGCCATTTTGAAAAGAGTACATGACATTTGTTTGGAAACTCCTTCCACGTTCATCACATGCACAACCAAGGCCTATCTATATTGTCCAAGACTAAAGTGTTATGCAATAAAGGTTACAAATTCAAATTGCAAATGAAACTAAAAAAAAAAATAGAGAAACTGAAATTGAAAGAAGAAGGTAGTGAAAAGTTATGTATGACACAAGGTACTTCTAGGTATAAATGGATCCAAAAGAAACTTCTTGGGGCGGCCGGGTTGACCAACGATATATAATGAAAAACTTTTCTTTATTATAAATGAATATAAAATTCAAGTATTTAGATAAAAAGTTTTTAAAGAATCGATCTATTTGAGAAAGTGAATTCTAATTTATATGAAATGACAGATTATTTAACTAAAAAAAACGTTAGATATTTAGTTTATGTTTGAACTACGATTTTATCCCTCTATTAACGTCATGCCATTATAATTTCACCATAGACTTTTGGTGGAACTTATTAGGAAAAGTTTTTCGAGCTTATTTTACTATATACTAGCAAATGAACGTACACATTACATGCGTGCAAGGAATGACATTTGAAAGATGGTTAAAGATATATGTTTTAAGAGACTAAATATTAAAAACTTTTTCTCTAAAAGTTTAAGAGACTAAATATTATCTTTGAATGATGCATGCTTGCCACTATTAAATGCATGTTTTCCACTCGTCTCATTCTTCCATGGTCATATCATGCATAATTATTGCCGGAAACAAGGTTATTCTTAACGATCGGGTATACATATGAACCTCATGACGACAACTTTATTTATTAAAAAGAAATGCAATTGAGGTAGGACTAGAAATTATAACATCGAGATGCTAAAACTTTTCCCTAAAATAATGCATGGTTGCCATTTGAAAAAGAGTACATGCTAGACATTTGTTTGCAAAACCCTCTTTTACGATCTTCATATGCATAACTATTTCTAAGGCCTATCTATTGTCCAAGACTAAAGTGTTATGTAATAAAGGTTACAAATTAAAAATGCAAATGAAATTAATAGAAAAACAATAGAGATACTGAAAATTGAAAGAAGAATAAATGACAGAAGGTACATCCAGGTAGCAATGGATTCAAAAGGAATTTCTTGGGACCGCTGGGTTGGCCAATAACATATAATGTGGAAATTTTATGTAATCCAAATGAATATAAATTTCAAGTATTTAGAGAAAGAGCTTTTAAATATTGATCCATTTGAGAAAATGAATTTTGATTTTTATGTGAGATAACAGATTATCTAACTTACAAAGAAAAATAAAAATATTCAAGTAATTTTGGAAAGAGCTAGAAATTTAAGGAATCTTGAAAGTAAGAGATTCAGCTTACTTTTGAATTGTGATATTGTCCCTCTATTATCGTAATGCCATCATAATTTCACCATAGGCTTTTAATGGAATTTATTGGGAAAAGCTCTTTGAGTTTATATTAATTGTTTTGAAATTTTGAAATTTTTTTTCTTTTTCTTTTTCTTCTTCCAAGTACGGTGAAGGTGGCAAGGCCCTTGCCGACCCTTGCTAGACTTGGAAGAAAACAAAAGAAAGAAAAATAAAATAAAAAGAAGAGAAAATAATTAAAAATTCAAAAAATATTATTAAAAATTGTTTACATTAGCCCAGCCTTCCTATGTGGCACTATCAGCGTCCACGATAGTGATTTCCAATTGAAATTGACAGGATGGATTCAATTGGCAAACTGTGAAAATATTTAGGACTCAATTGACAATCTTTTTTAAGTTCGAATCAATTGGCAAAATTGAAAGGATCTTTTTCGGATCTTTTCGTCCTGTTTTTGTTTTTGTTTTTGAAATTTTCTATTTAATTTTATGACTGAACTGACAAAAATACAATATTAATTTAGGACTTTTTGGACAATTTTCCTAATAAATGAGTCCCAACTCCTTGACAGTCAAATCTTAGTGACAGAGGAAGCAACATAATATGCTTCGGTGGCTAGCTCTAATAAACCACCGGATGAAAAATGGAGCTACTAAGCTTGAACTATCAAGGTTTGGGCACTCCCTTGACAATCTAGAATCTTAGAGCCTTCGTTGCTCAAAAGAAGCGCAACTTAATTTTTTTGGTGGAAACTAAGAATCATGGAGCAATTGCAAAAAGAGTAAAGAAGCATCTCAGTTTTCAGAATCACTTTGTTGTTAATCCAGCGAATTGGAGGTGGGTTAGCTATCGTGTGGGATGATTAGGTAAAATTGATATAGAGTTTGCTTCAGCAGATTTTATGAACTTAATTTGTAATTTCAGGAAGATAAAAAGTGGATGAGAGTTACATTAGTGCATGCCCCTATTGATTATCAAGAGAGATCCCTTCTATCAATCTTCAGTAGATAAGCTCTCTTAATTCCCTTCCTTATGTTTGTTTGGAAGATTTTAATGAAATACTTTACTACTAGGAGAAAGAAGGGAAAAGAAAAGCAAAATATTATCATCTAATGGCTTTAGGAGATTTTTGAACTCTTGTGTATTAATGGACATTGGCTGCAAGGGAAGTGCCTTCACTTGATTAAACAATAAAGAAGCGGAAGACTTTGTAAAGAAGAAATTAGATAGGGTGTTGAGCAATGTGGAACAGTGGGGAGAAGGATACTAGAAGAGGTAAAAGTTATGTATGACGCCCACTTTAGTGCTAAAAGTTTTCATCGGCTCACTTAAGTGCCAAATCAAAGAAAAAACGATCACTTAAGTGATTCCGGCGAGAAATTACGTCACTTTTATAATTCAAAATTTTATTTGAGGCAGCATTTTCTCTTAAAAACGAGTCCATGTGGATAAATAGTTTTGTAAAAGGACGTCATTCCTCCGAAATTCATTTTATATCTTCTTCGCCTTCTTCTCCTCCTTCACCATCCTCCCCTCCACCGCCCATGGAACCACCACCCACCACACCCAGCATTGCCACCTCCTCTGCTACCTCAACGAGTTTGACAACCGCAGTGAGAGCATTGCCGTCTACCCATCCATCTACTTCAAGGACCCCCATCTCCACAATGCCTACATCACTCTCCAAGCCTTGAAGTAGGGCATCATCTCTGACCCCAACAACTTCACCGCCAACTGGGTCAGTCCCTTTGTCTAAGATATTTTTAAAGTAACAGTTAAGTGATTCGAATAAAAATTTCTAATATTAACGTGAGCACACCGTACATAAATTTTGACACTTTTAGTGTCATTTTCCCATGTTCGTAGACAAATGCAAAGAAAATTGTAAAATTTATCATTAAAGTACAATTGAATTTTAAAACTTTTAAAAAGTGCAATTAAGTCTTAAAATATATCAAATTGATGCAATCAAGTTATTCTGTTAACTCCGTTTAACTTGGCTTACAAAAAATGTTGACTTGACTTTGTTTTTAATTTTTTATCTCACTTTTGTGGCAATAACGTGACTAAAACATGAAACACAAAACTAAAACGACATCATTTTAGTCAAAATATTATTTAATTTATATTAAGATAAGCAAACTTAAAAAAAACACACAAAAAAGGAATCTAAGTGAGGGTTGTTGGCCTTTGGCTAGGAACCATTCGCCAACTTTGCTGGCCCTCGTCAACGATGGTGGGATGCAGGCGGCAAGGGCTAATCTGATTTTTAATACAAATTTTATTTAATTTATATTAAAAATAAGTAAAATTAAAAAAATGAAAAAAAATGAAAACGCAGTTTAGTCATGTTAGCGCCACAAAGGATAGAGAAAATAAAAAAACTAACGTCAACATTTTTCGTTAATCAAATTTGACGAAATTAATGGAAGGATGTGATTGCATCAATTTGACAAGTTTCAGAATTTAATTGAGCTTTGAAATTTTTGACTCAATTGTACATTTATGACAAATTTTTGAACTTCTAGTACATTTATCTCATATTTTTATGTACACACAAAGCATTATTCTACACGTGAGAACCACGTGATGTAATAAATTGCATGTACTGGGTCTATATGTATCGAATGTAATTAATTAATTTGCCTATAAATGATATGAGCGTAGCGTTTGTGCTAAACTAAATCTGGACAATCGAAATTAATAGGTCCTACATAAATCCCATTAGGTCCGATCCATATTGAGTTTAATATATAATAGATCCATTGAATATTTGCTCACAACTCTCTCAATAAATCGAATCACGATAACTTAATATTATGGGCTCGGACAGATCTTACGCGATTACACCCGATCTATCTATTCAAATCTAGACAAGAATATATCCCCATATAATGGATCTCAAGCAAGGACATTCATATAGGATTTGACTGATCTACAACATTTCACATAGACCACACGATAAATGATTGTGATTCTAGCAGAGTCGTTCTTGGGAATCGAATCATATTGAAAAATATATCAATGCATCATGCGGTTAGTAACTACTTACAGAGAAAAGGTAAATATGTACATGTAATGTAAGTAGTAGTTTTCTATATCATTAATAACTTATAACTAAAAAAGACTTTGCAATACAGTAGTTGTGACCTTCCTCCTTGATAGTGATCATGGGACGTAATTTCTTCATCATACTAATATGGTTATATGTGGGCAAAACAAGTACTTACCGAGCAATTAGTAATTTTTCGGGAAAAGTGCCAAAAAAGTCCTAAACCTTTTGCATTAGTGCCAATTTAGTCCTAAACCTTTTTTTTTGTGCCAATTCAATCCTAAATCTTTTGCATTGATGCTAATTTAGTCATAAACCTTTTTTTTTGTGCCAATTCAGTCCTAAACCTTTTGTTTTTGTGCTAATTTAGTCTTCGCCGCCAATTTTGACAGGAATTTGCTGATGTAGATGCCTGCCGGCTGGCGATCGATCACCGGCGCCGACGTGGTGCTAACGTGGACAACTTAAATAATATTTTAATATTTTTTTGAATTATTATTATTTTTTTTTTTTTGGGTTTCTCCTTCCACTAGCTGGTCGTCGGTCTGGCGACCGGCTAGAGGCCAGAGGCCAGTAAGCTCGACCTTGCCGGCCACTAGCGAGAGCGGCTTCTCCAGATCTGGCGAGGCCGGCCCTCTACTGACCATGGCAAGGCTCGAGCCCTCGCCATGGTCGGGTGAGACTCAACCTCGCCGAATTTGGCGAGGTCGAGCCTCGCCCAGCTGCGGGCGAGGCTCGCTCTTGCCGCGCCCTCCGGCGAGGGCTCGAGCCTCGCCATGGTCAGGGGAAGCCTGACCTCGCCGGATTTGGCGAGGTTGCCCTTGCCAGTGGTCGGCGAGGTCGAGCTCACCGGCTTCTGGCCTCTGGGTTCGGCGACCGGTTAGAGGAAGGAGAAACAAAAAAATAAAACGTGGAAAAAAAAGGAAAAAAATAAAAATTCAAAAAATATTAAAATATTATTTAAGTTGTCTATGTCAGCGCCACATCGGCGCCAGTGACCGGTCGCCGGCTGGTAGGCGTCTACGTTAGCAAATTCTGATCAAAATTGACTGGAAGGACTAAATTGGTACAAAACAAAAGGTTTAGGACTGAATTGGTACCAATTTAAAAAGTTTATGACTTAATTGGCACCAAAAAAAGGTTTAAGACTAAATTGGCACAAATGCAAAAGGTTTAAGACGGAATTTGTATCAAATAAAGTTTAGGACTAAATTGGCACTAATGCAAAAGGTTTAGGCATTTTTTTGGCACTTTTCCCGTAATTTTTCTCATTATTTGGCTAGTACTTTTATACTAAGAATAGTAAGTTCGAACTTTCTCTATGGCCGGTGGACAACTTGTCAAAATCGACAGTGATTTCTCACGTCAAAACATCTTATACCATTTCAATAACTAGTAATTTTTTCGATCGATCACCAATCTAATAGGAAAGAGTATTAACGATGATAGCTTAATAACATGACTAGTAAACTTTCAAGACAAGAAATTAGTAATTGATACCATAAAAATTCAGCGACATTCACAAGTGTGACTAGTGACCATTCCTTGATAGAAAGGTAAAAATTGAAAAACTTTCTTATAGCCACAATAACCTTTTTTAATTTCCTTTATTTCTTTTTTTTATATAAACAAATCAAATCAGTGAAAATACAAGTAATGGGCAATTTCGACCATTTTTGGAACCGGGGCTTTGAGTTTCCTTCCAGCTCCGATCCTTCTCTCTTTCTGGTCGAACAGAGGAGGCCGGAGATCGGGACGGCGCCACCGTGAAGATCACCGGAAGTGGTACGGTCGAGCGTCCCCACCGTCGTTCTGGGGGTGCCGGTTGTCTCCAGCTTCTTGTCGTTCTCAGGAGCCCCAGCCTAATTCTCACTCTTCTCCGTAGAATTCACGTCTCGAGTTCATTTCACTGTTGGACTTGTCGAGTTTCAATTTTTTTTGAGCCCGAAGAAACATATGAAGGTGCTGGTTTCCACTTTGCTGTCTTCCTTCTTAAGGGTTTAGATTCTCTCTCTCTCTCTCTCTCTCTCTCTCTCTCTCTCTCTCTCTCTCTCTCTCTCTAGTCTCGTAGTTTAGTGAGAGTTCCGTACTGTGTTACTCTGTACAGCAATGAGATTTGTGCTTCTGATTTAGCCCTTAAGTGGGTATCTTGAATTGCATTTATTTTAAACAATGAAATTGGAGCATCTCTTGATACTTCATGAGCTGGTAATCTGTGCGTGGCTGGTTGATATTTGATCAAAAATTGGATTCTCTAGAGGAAGAGGAGAAGGTCCAATTTTTACAAAAATAGAATCTATTAAATTTGACTGAATTTTTACATCGAATAGTTCTCTCATTTTTAAATTGACACGGTTCTTATTAAATTGAAATTTAATAGATTCTATTTTTGAAAAGATTGAGAAACTCCTTGTGCCTATAGGGTTTGACAAACTGAGTATTGCTAAAAATAACTTGATAAATGCTTGCCAACTATATTCAGACGTATTTTTTGACCAATGAGATTTGGGGTCAAATTCTTTTTGGATAAAAAATAAAGTAGGGTACCTATAATCACATTATTATTTGGGGTAGCGATGACTCGAAATTTGGCAATAGCACCAGTTGCAGGAACATCTCTAATAATAGCCGTGACACAGCAATTGTTGCCACTAATCATATAGTTTGGGATAGTAAGTCATTTATAATCATTATATGCACAATAAATGATTTTATCTATACCGGCATGCCTATTTTTATATTAAAGTCTATCCATACTAATCTTGACCTCTGGTAATTGCGATCTCACTCTCAATCTCAAGAAAGGAAAAGAAAAAGTGAAGTACGAATCGTAAAAGGGAGTTGATAAAATTAAAATAGATGGTTTTTATCTACCACGAGAGAAAGGAGACGAAAATAAAAATCACTAATTTCCAAATAATAAAGTGTGGAATAGGAAATTGATAGCTTTGTTATTTGAATCGCTCAAGACAGCTTTGTCATCTTAATTTTCTATCCCTTGCAGTAACCCCCTGGACCTCCAAAACAAATGACATAGCTACTTCAATATTGCTTCATATGGTGATGGTTCACCAAACCATAAACATTGGATCTATCCACCCACTCCCTCGTGTTTTTTGAAGGAGGTAGGGATTTGCCATCCGATCGAATCCAATGGAGTCGTCGAAAGATGGCGGTTGCACCAAATTATCATCAGGCATGTGACCACTTCCCATTGGGGGACAAATCCCACCGCTTCCAGCTGAGCCAATTCCTCCCCATGCTATGTATTGTGAGCCATCGTGCAAATATGAAAATAGTTCCTTTGGTCAGTAGCCTACTTTAATCTTTGCCTTGAACACAACCAATCACCAATTCCCAGTATTTTGATCCTAATTATAAGGAGCTATTGATAATAAGTGCTAATGGAAAAAATTGCAAAAATTATCTAACATGGATGCATGATGGATTATTTGCTTATATGGATAACTTACAGTAGGGTAGAATGATAGCGAAAAATTTTAAATTTAAGAACAAAACTATTAGTAGCTAATATATTGTAGCAAAAAATTATTACCTTAAGTACCATGAAAAAGATTAAACATACCTGTTCGATACCAATTGCAAGCTCATATAGATCTCCACCATAAGTAGAACTAGGTTTTAATATAAAACCGGGAGATACTTCCCTACTCACTTGGATGAAACCCGGACATAGTGCATTATAGCACCCATTGCGATGGCCATCACCTTATGAGGACATTGCTTTAGTCAATAAGATTCAAATAATCTTCAATTCTAGTTTGGATTTCGAAAATAAGGGAAAAATGCTTTAATTAAGAATTAACAATCATTCACAGCTCACCCGTCCAATATGTGAACAACCGAGAAATGGTATCACCAAATAATTGTGGAGCAACCTAGAAAAATAAGAGATTTTTCTCTCAAATCATTTTACCATATATTAAGCTTATTATGTCCAAAAAAAATTATGGCATTAACTTACTTGAAAAATCACTTACCATCCAACCAGCTATAATCATGCTAACATTCTCCAAGGGACTAGATTCAATCCACACATGATGTGAAGTAAATTGATTAGGAGCAGTAGTTAGATTGTAGACCGTCACATGTCCACCTCCTCCATATTTAATATTTGCTACCATGAGGTCTGTTAGAGAAACCACCTACAAATGATAATTTGTAACTTAAACCACCTAGAAATGATAAATAATCTCATATTCACCTATGCCTACCGATCTTACTTTAAAAGTTGTATCAATTTTCTTTTGCTACACAAATCACGGAAAGAATAGATCTTGAGATTGTACTAAGTGGACATTTGATATGTGGTCTCATGAAATTCAAAGATTGTAACATCCCGAATTTCGACTCAATTTTCAGAATCAGTGAAACGAGTCTTATTTATCATTCATTTTCGTAAGTCTCGCCTGGAGTTGATCACTCCCGGGATACTGACCAAATGGGAATGGCTAACTAGGAAAACGGTACGTAGGCCAGAGACTCGATTGCGAATTAGGCACCGACTCCGAGAAACGACGAGGAAGTATTTTGGGCTAATGTGGGCCGATCTTAGGAAAGTAACGGACTCGGTTTGGCCAAGGCCAACGATGTACGATCGGATAGCAGGTGATTTTGTAAGACAGAAAGTGCACGAGGCCAACCAGTCTCGAACTTAAGCCAAATGATTGTGATCTCTGGAACTAGTAATAATTCCTCCCGTTTTCCCGGTAATCGAAGCCGTCATGACTCAGATAATCCTAGGTCGATACACGTAACCCCTAAACAGCCGCCCATTAGTGAGAGATTCGAAAAATTGAAATTGAACTAGTTTGATCGTGAAATTTGGTTCGAACTTCGAAGTCGATTTTTGAGGGCTTACGGGACTAGTTTCATAAAGACGACGTCAAAATATATTGGCCAATTATATATAGGGTTGGTACAGTTGAAAAATGGAATTTTGGCCCGGAACGAGAAAATTACCGATTTGGGGGTATTATTTAATGGGCATTATGAAGATGAAACAAGGCAATAATTCAAGAGAGGAAAAGACCAAGAAGCCCCCCCATTATTGGTTAAGTGTGAATGATGGCCATTGGATCAAGGGGTAAGTGTGTTAAGCCCTTGGATTTTGGACACTTGGCACCCTCTCACAACCACTCCCATAAATGCCATCTCACACACACTCTCTCTCTCTTCATTCCTTCCCCTCCAAGTCAAGCCATCTCTCTTTCTCCCTCTCCATTTCCTTGTTTGGTGTGAACACCGCCGCTCGCCGTGAGTCACCGTCGTCGCCCGAGACCGCCGTCGTCGCCACCGCCGGAACGCCGCCGCTAGTCTTGCCGTTCACCGGCGATTAGCTACCGTTTCTCGTTGTCTCGGCTTAGGATTAAGTGAGTAATTACCCCTAAATCTTAATTAGGCTTTTTAGCATTTCTAGACAGGTTAGGATTGGATTAGAGGTGAGCTTAACCCATTGTTGTGCTCATGGATGTTCATGTGGCTGTTGGATGTTAGTTTGGACATGGTGGAATGAGTTTTGGTGGTTGAAATTCGGTAGAATCAATTAAGGTTTGAATCCTTGAGATTTGGTGTGATTCTCGGATTCGCGGTTACTGTACCCGTCCGGTTTGTTATTTTTGTGGGCCGAATTTGAGGAAACTTTCTTCATGAAAGTTGCTCCCAACATCTTGAAGTATAACATATTTTAAATTTGGAGTTTTTGGAGGCCATTTGGATTGCACGAAAACCCATTTTCAGACCGTCTTCAAGCTGCCCGGAACACTGTTCATCCCGACCTTCTTGTCTTGCCAAATTTTTATAAAATTTTCCAGATCTATTTTCAATAAACTTCCTTCACAAAAGTTGTTGGCGACTTTCTTTTCTATGATATATAAAAATTTCAAATCTTTTCAAAGTGATTTGGGTGTTGAAAGAAATATATTTTGAGGACAAAACCATCTGCTAGGACGAACTGATTTTGGTCTGATTTCGAGGGACAAAAAGGCATGGTTGCAGATTGAACCAGATTTCATGTTCTTCATAAGAAATGTTTATCGAGATGTTTTTTTTATAATATATCTGAAATTTAGAATTTTTGGAGTCCGTTTATTATTTATTTTGATGGGATTTCGGTCACTGTGTAAACTGCCCAGATTTACCTTGATTCTATGGATGTTCATGAGCGGAATGGTGGGAGTGTCGAAGTTGAATAGTTACTGCCCTCGTGACTGGAATCAATGAATTGAGGTTTATGTGATTGAATTTGTCGGGATTGCCCGGATTGATTGGTTTGTTGGTTGTTTGGACTTAATTGTAGTGAATTGTAGGTTGCCATGTCGCGTGCTTGTGTGGCCGGATAAATGCGATATGTGATTGGCCAATTGTGGCTTGAAATGAATGCCAAGTTGTGAATTGTGTGATGGGTCGCACGGTATTAATTGGCCAAGTAAACACATGTTGGGTATTGAGCACTATGTTGTGGCATTGAATAGATTGATTGCTTGGATTATGTTTGTTGCTCATGGTGCATTATGTTGCATTGCATGGCCACGCATTGTGTATGACGAGAGTGTGGCATGAGATGAAATTGTGCGAGAATGCGTGCCTGTCATGAGCAGGTGATCACCTAACTATGCCCTGATGCGTTTTACGCGGGGTTGAACCCATCCTGATGCGTGTTACGCGCGATGTTGCCCGGTACATCCGGAAGACGACCAACCTGATGCGTTTTACACGGGCTCTGGTTCGTAAGGAGATCGGTGTTGCGCCTGATGCATTTTACGCGAGCTAGAGACACTGGGCTTGGGGAGTTTTTACGCTGGCCACGAAGTGTTGTAATTATGTGGACCTGTTGCATTGGCATGGGTCGGATCTGATGCGTTTTACGCGGGTCGAACTCTGAGTTAATAATTGAGCATTTGCCAGTGTGCTAGTGTGGGCTAGTGAGCCGGGATATGAATATGGCATGAAGATAACATTTGCATGCATAAGAGTGCATGGGCTAGTGTGCGAGTATACGAGACTCGGTGAAAGGCATGTGATGCGAACACTGATGAGCCTAAGCATAAGTGTGAGGTACATATGAATATCGTATTCGCGTATGTGCCTTGGAATTATTATTAAATGATTAACCTGCAGGGTCAGCCAGGTAAGTGATCTGGGCTCGAGAACCCAGGTCGGAGAATGATTGTGCATTGTATTGATATGCTTGTTGTGGTATGCCTGTTAGGAGGATGTATGTTAGCCTAGTTTTGGTTTAGGAGTTTTACTCGCTGAAATTCGTCTCACGGTTGTTAAAACCCAACTTTTCAGACCTCAGATGACAGATTGGCAAGAGTGTTGACTCGAGTTGGGAGAAGCCCTAGCTAGATGCAGTGCTTGACCGCCGAATCATTTACCTTTTAACTGTAGTAGCTATTAGCCTATACTGGCTTGCTATTTGTAATTTGTGTATATGGATATTTTAAAGGTCTTATATAGTAATACAAAATGTATATACTTTCAAATGTGCTGCTTGATGTTGTGCTATCATTTGTCTCATATTGTTGTTGTACGGGTGTTATTTATTTATTCTTCCGCATGTGCATTGATCTATGTGTTGGGCGTTGGGTCGGCGACGCGTCCTGGGATGCCGCACTCAAATCGACCTCGGTTGGGATGCTCGCGCGCCGTGGGATTCGGGGTGTGACAAAGATACATAACCTCATTAGTAGATTCGAAAAGAAAAATCATTGATGTTATTGTATATGTGTAGATATGCATATGAGCACGAGAGAGAGTGATAGCACATGTTGATTTGGAGAAAGAGGACTTTGCGCCATTGCCACGACAGATGGTATCTTGGGCAGGGATCTTGCACTCACCAAATCTTCTTTTGTTACTCGACGAATGGGTACCGTTCCAATGGGGCAAAGCTCTCTCAACCTAGATCTTACCGATTTTGCAATCGGAGAAGTTTTGCACAAGCTCACGTGTAGATTCGACTCTTTCTACAAGAAGAAAAAATTGATCATTGAAGTATCAAGTAGACCATTTAACCTAAATTATTCAACATCGGTCCGCATATTCATCAGTTGATTTAAGAGAAAAAGATAAATTTTTACCTGAACTTTATGATTCTTCAGTAGGGGATGATCAAGTGCTGGTTGTTTGTTGATATCAACACAGTCAATTGTGTCTCCTTCTTCAGTCTTGATAAAATCAAACAAAGTTAATCACTCGCCGAGTAACAATCGTATTTCGAAGATTAACCGGATAAATTGCAATAACTCTGTGAAATTTAAATGGGATTATTGCAAAAAATAGGGGGTTGAAGGAAAATTACCATAAAAGTCTTGATGGATGGCTTGTTCATTATTCTAACCTGGCTTTCCAAATCTAAATCATCCTCGTTAGAAATATTTGCCATCTCACATGGAGAAAGATTGAAAAATAGGAGCAGCAACAGCACAAGTTCCAAATTCAGGTTCATGGTGATGAAAAGAAGCACAAAGTGAGGCCCTCTTCTTCAATCAATAGTATTTGAGTTTGAGCACTTCAATGAGAAAATCTTTATTCTGCAAAATGAATATTATATACTATGGGGTGTGAGAGGGATACGCTTACTAAAACACCCATTTATTCTCCGTCTTCAAAAAAAAAAATGTATTTAGTCAAAATGTTTTTGAAGATTTGATCTATTTGGCAAAGTGATTTTTTATTTTAATACAATAGTGAATTATTTAACTTACAAAGCAAAATAAAATTATTCAAGCAAGTGTGGAAATTGGTACAAATTTAAGGAGTCGTGAATTGAAATGTTAGAGATTCAGTTTAAATTTGATTTACAATTTTGTCCCTCCCTCTATTAATGTTAAGCCATTGTAATTTCACCATGGGCTTTTTGATGGAACTTAGTAGGAAAAGTTCTATGAGTTTTTTTATTATATACTCGCAAATGGGCAAAACACTGACATTTAAAAGATGGTCAAAGATAACAATTTTTGATTCCAAACATAGTAAAAGACAAATGTTTAAAAGGCTCAATGTCACGCCCCGACTCAAATCTAATGCTTTCCACACCTCACATCCATGAGTCGAACAGTGCGACATCCCAGGAATACGTCACTGACTTATCGGTCTCGCATTAGAGTCAATCACGGCGAAAACAATTAATAAAACCCAAACAAATAAGTTGGAGAACACCAGAATTAAACTTGCACGCTCAACCGCTAACACTTACAAACCTTACATTATATATATTTACAGCATCTACATGCAAGTGCACTTATACCCGTCCGCCATTTTATGAGTTCATAAAATTTATATGTACACCCACTACGATTACCTTAAAAACCATACACCAAAAAGAGGCAATTACCCTATTTACCAAAAACGGTACTAAACGAACATGAGCTCATCGCCTCCTCATTAGTCCTTGCGTCCTTAGTACGACGTCCACTCAGGGTGTACTCCATGGAATTATCCTCGGAGTGCATGACTGTACCAAAACGTTCTGGTGGCGACGGCGGCAACTGATTCCTTGTTCAAGCAGGTTATTTGAAATGGTTTGGTTTATACAACCATAAGACACTTCTCAATAAGTTGCTACCTAAACCCTACCTAGGCTACCACGTATCTCTAGATAATCGCAAAACACAATCACACGCGTCAGATCATCACGTAGTAGGCATTTCTCATACAATCACAAGCATATGCAAATCTTGGGTCGTGCACTCATTCTGTTCTCATTTCACGCATTCATTCCTTTCTCGTCTTATCTCTTTTCCATATTACTCGCCAATGACTCGCGTAAACGTACACGCCTCAGGTACACTGCGACCACTTATCACAACACTTCAGGCCCGCGTAAACGTACACGCCTCAGGCCATGTTTCTTGTCCGCGTAAACGTACACACCTCAGGCTCAACACCTACCACCTACTGCACAACCCGCGTTGAAGTACATGCCTTAGGCTGGCAGTCTTCCGATAATACCAGGCATTGTCCCACGTAAACGTACACGCCTCAGGATGACACAATTCCCACAATTTCACACGTTAAGCCACACACATTTTCTTTCTTACTCATGCACATGCTCAATAAACATTTGCCACACCCAACTGGCCCATCACACGTGACCTGTGCACGCAACAATTCGCACTCAATTCATGCTCACCAAGCATTTGACATGGCCAATTTAACAACTAATTCAGTTTGGCCCACGTGTGCACATAATCAAGCACATTTCATTCCATCAAATCACGGTTTAATAAACACACAAGACCACTCATGGGCCCACAAATACAGCCACGTTCATAGGCATAATTTCGACATTTCCAAGCACATTAAACACCACAATCCAGCCATACTACCACACTCCAAACCGACACCATTTTTCCTTAAAACGAGCCCTAAGCTCGCCAATTCCATCCGACAACATCCGACACTCTATTCAGTCTCACTCCAGCCTTGAAACATCCTCATTTCATCCTCAAATCAACTCATATAACACACATTCAAGCCTAACTTCTGGTCATGAGGCAGCAACTATTCAGCCCCGACACCCTCACCATTCCACTCATAAAAACAAACATCCAAAGAATCGGGGTAAAATTGAGCAGTTTACACAGTGACCGAAATCCCATCCAAATAAATAGTAAACGAACTCCAAAAATTCTAAACTTTGGATATGTTGCGTAAAACATCTTGATAAACATTTTCCGTGAAGAACTCCAAATCCAGTTCCAACTGTAAACACCTCTTTTGATCACATGAAGTCAGATGAAAATCAACTCACTTTAACAGACCGTTTTGTCCTCAAAATACATTTCTTTCAATACCCAAATCACCTTGAAAAGTCTTGAAATTTTTATATGTTACAGATACAAATGTCCCCAATAATTTTTGTGAAGGAAGTATTTTGAAAATAGGCCTGGAAAAATTTATAAAAATTCGAACAGACCAAAAGATCGAGTGAACAGTAAATCGGGCAGTTTTGTTTCGGTCCAAAGATGGACTTCCGAATAGCCTCAAATGATTTCCAAAAATTCCCAAATTAAAGTATGTCATACTTCAAGATGTTGGGAGCAACTTTCATGATGAAAAATTCCTCAAATTCAGCCCAAAAAATTCTTTACAAAAATAGCAAATCGAAGACATACAGTAACCGCGAATCCGTGATTCACACCAAACTTCACGGATTCAAACCCGAATTGATTTCTACCGAATTTCAACCGTGAAAACTCATTTCCAGACATCTAATCCAACACGTAACAACCACTAACAGCCATGATCAACCACTAACAATCATGATCAACACCTTAATCAACCTCTAAATCACCCTAAACTACACCCAAACGAGTCCGTTAATACCCGATGTCCTAGGTAAGGGTTAGATTGCGACTTACCGGACTCTAGACTCACGCAACTAGAGTGAAACGGGTGCGATCGGCGCGGCGGCACGGCTGGGCGGTGGCTACGGCAAGCAGCGGTGGCGATCCGGTCAGGCGGTGACCGGCATGCGGCTGCTTGGCGAGGGGAGGAAGCTGGTTCGGTGGGTGAGGGAGAGAGATGGAGATGGAGGCATGAGATGAGAGAGAGAATGGGGAGAGAGAGAAAGAATGAGTCAAACATAAAGCCCAAGTTTGGACTACTTTTTAGTAAATTACCAAAATACCCTTCTTTCTACTTTATCATCCAATGGCCAAGATTTGATCTAATCTTGAAATCGACGGCCCGGATTGAATCTTGCTTGAAAATATCCAAGGGCATTGTATCTTATCCAAAAATTTAGGGCAAAATGACCAAAACGCCCTTGCCTCGTAAAACTAACCCTTTATTAATTCCTAAGGGTAAAATGGTCACTTTCTCAATTTTTTGCCCAATTTGAATTTTTCTGAAAGATTCGAGCACACCCAAAATTCGCACGTGTCCCCTGCAACGTCGTCCTAACATTCCGTTGTGACTTCCTAATTTTTCGATATCTAATTTGGGCTAAATTCAATAATTAAATTTTATTAAACGCAACTCGAGCGTTTCTCAAACTAACGGGCGGCTTGTTGCGGAAATTCACAGAATTGATTCGTGATTGATACTGAATCGAGTCACGTGTAAGGTCGTTCGGTACGTGACGACCTCGGTTGTCATTAAAATCGCGAAGATCAATTACTAAATCTGAGGGGTATGATCGTTAGGTATAGGTTCAAGATCATTCGTCAAGTCATTTCGTGGTCCAGCAGAGTCACCCGCGATCCACTATTATGATAGTGATGAACTGACCCCTGACTATCCCTGAATCGGCCAACAGTGGCTCAAAATATCATTTCAGCGAATTAATGGTCGAAATCGATTCACGATCGAATTTTCTTTAGTCGCGCGAATTTAATTTCCCCTATTAGCCTTTCCCTATTGGATAGCATCACAGGAATGATCAGTTCCGGGCGAGAATTTACTACGACCGCATTTCATAAAACTCAGTATTTTATAAATCCCAAATGGATTAATTCTCAGGATGTCACACTCAAAGTTTCCTTTGAATAATGCATGTTTGCCACTTGTCTCATTCTTTAATGATCATATCATGCATACTTATTGCAGTCAACGGTACTATACTCGACCAGAAAATATACATATCAACTTCAAAACAACAAATTTATTCATTAAAAAGAAAGGCATTTAAGGTGTGACTAGAATTAGAGCATGCAAAAGTTTTTCCGTAAATTAATTCAAACTCCTTGCACGTTCATTGCATGCATAACTAGTTCTAAGGCCTATCTATTGTCCATGACTAAAGTGTTATGTAATAAAGGTTACAAATTCAAAATGCAGTGGAATTAAAAAAAAATATGAAACTGAAATTGAAAGAAGAAACCAGAGAAAAGTCATATGCTACACAACATGCTTTTAGGTTGGGATTTATCGAAAAGAAACTTCTTGGGGGAGACCAGGTAGGCCAACAATATATAATGAAGAACTTTTCTTTGATCCAAATAAATAAAAATTTCAAGTATTTAGAGAAAAAAAAGCTTTTAATGGTTTGATCTATTTGAGAAAGTAAATTTTAATTTTTGTGAAGTAACAGATTATTTAACTTACAAAAAAAAATAAATATATCCAAGTGAGTTTGGAAAGTGCTAGAAATTTAAGAAATCTAGAGATTCGGTCTATGTTTGAATTATGATGTTATCCCTTTATTCACATTATGCCATTATTGTACTATATAAATGAGCACACTCGTCACATGTGTGCAAGAAACTGACATTTGAAAGATGGTCAATGGTAAATGTTTTTTAAGGCAAGCATGGTAAACGATAAATGTTTAAGAGACTAAAACTTGTCTTTGATTAATGCATGTTTGCCACTCGTCCCTTATGGTCATATATGCATAATTATTGCCATAGCCAACATTATTCTCGACAACTAAATATGCATATAGACTTCAAAAACGATAGATTTATTCGTTAAAGAGATAGGTAGTAGAGCATCTCGATGCTAAATTTTTTTCCGTAAATTAAGTAATGCATGCTTGCCATTTTGAAAAGAGTACATGACATTTGTTTGCAAACTCGTTCCACGTTCATCACATGCATAACCAAGGCCTATCTATATTGTCCAAGACTAAAGTGTTATGCAATAAAGGTTACAAATTCAAATTGCAAATGAAACTAAAAAAAAAAAAAATAGAGAAACTGAAATTGAAAGAAGAAGGTAGAGAAAAGTTATATACGACACAAGGTACTTCTAGGTATAAATGGATCCAAAAGAAACTTCTTGGGGCGGCCAGGTTGACTATCGATATATAATGAAAAACTTTTCTTTATTATAAATGAATATAAAATTCAAGTATTTAGATAAAAAGTTTTTAAAGAATCGATCTATTTGAGAAAGTGAATTCTAATTTATATGAAATGACAGATTATTTAACTGAAAAAAAAAATGTTAGATATTTAGTTTATGTTTGAACTATGATTTTATCCCTCTATTAACGTCATGCCATTATAATTTCACCATAGACTTTTGGTGGAACTTATTAGGAAAAGTTTTTCGAGTTTATTTTACTATATACTAGCAAATGAACGTACATGTTACATGCGTGCAAGAAATGACATTTGAAAGATGGTTAAAAATAAATATTTTAAGAGACTTAATATTAAAAACTTTTTCTCTAAAAGTTTAAGAGACTTAATATTATCTTTGAATGATGCATGCTTGCCACTATTAAATGCATGTTTTTCACTTGTCTCATTCTTCCATGGTCATATCATGCATAATTATTGCCGCAACCAAGATTTTTCGTAACGATCGGGTATACATATGAACCTCATGACGACAACCTTATTTATTAAAAAGAAATGCAATTGAGGTATGACTAGAAATTATAACATCGAGATGCTAAAAATTTTCCCTAAAATAATGCATGGGTGCCATTTTAAAGAGGGGTTAATACCATGAAAAATCCTAAACTGATACACTTGTAACAATCTTACCGCGAATTATTTTTTTACCACAAAAAACCCCAAACTGGTACACCTGTGACAAATTTACCCCGAACTATTTTTTTGACCACCAAAAACCCCAAACTAGTACATTTGTGACAATTTTGCCATGAACTATTTTTATGACCACCAAAAACCCCACACTGATACACCTGTGATAATTTTACCCTCAAACTAATTTTTTTACCACTAAAAACTCTGAACTTGTATATTTGTGATAAATTTGCCCTCTGTTAGTGTCCGTTAAATTATATTAATATCATAAAAAATCACAAATTTGTAAACTTGTGACAAACAAAGGGGTAAAACTCAAAACCGATACACATGTCAATTACCACGTGTCATTAAACTTAGCAATTTGACAGTAAAATTTAACGGAAACTAACGGAGGGTAAATTTGTTACAGGTGTACCGGTTTTGGGTTTTTAATAGCCAAAAAATTAGTTTTGGGGTAAAATTGTCATATGTATAGCAGTGTGGGGTTTTTGATGGTCAAAAAAATAGTTCAGGAAAAAATTGTTATAAGTATACCAGTTTAGGGTTGTTTGTGATCAAAAAAGTAGTTTTTGGTAAATTTGTTGCAAGTATACCAGTTTGGGGTTTTTCGTGGTATTGACCCTTTTAAAAAGAGTACATGCTAGACATTTGTTTGCAAACCCCTCTTTTACGATCATCATATGCATAACTATTTCTAAGGCCTATCTATTGTCCAAAACTAAAGGGCAAAAGGACGTCAGAAGTGCCATAACTTATATACGGAGATAATTTTGGTGCCATAACTTTTTTTCGGATCACTTTGGTGCCAAATCGGAGGAAAATAGATCACCTTAGTGACTCTGGCCAAAAAGCTAACCTGGCATTTATATTAAAAAAAATGGTCTGATTTGTACATGTGAAAATTAGGTGGCTTTTTTCGAATTTTTTAATTAAAAAAAACGTTGAAACAGCGGCGAGGGTCCTCGCCGCTACTGCTACCAACCCACCAACATTGGGAAGGGTCGGCAGTGGTGGGCGGAGTGATCGGTGAGGGCTGGATCCGACGAGGCAAGACCTCGCCGTCGCGACCTAGGCAACGGTGAGGTCAACCTTGCCGTCGCCTGGGTCGTGACGGCGAGGTCTCGCCGCGTCGGATCCAGCCCTCGTTGAACCTCGGTAAGCGTCGCTAGGCCCCGGCCAGAGGCCGGCGACCCTCGCCGATCACTCTGCCCACCATCACCAGCCTTCCTGACGGTGGTGGGTTGGTAGCAGTAGCGGCAAGGGCTCCCTCGCCGCTGCTGCAATGTTTTTTTTTTTCTATATAATTTAAAATTTTTTTCTTAAAAAGTACACGTTAGTGGGCTAAACGACGTTGTTTTTGGTTTTTAAATACTGACTGGACCTCTTCGATGAGCCATGTCAGCGCCATATCGGATTTCTAGCGAGCTACGTCAGCATTGGCACTAAAATGATTATTTTTCAAAAAAATTGGCAACAAAGTGTTTTGAAAAAAGGTTATGGCACCAAAGTGATCTATGTACACAAGTTGTGGCACTTTTTGTGTCCTTTTGCCAAGACTAAAGTGTTATGTAATAAATGTTACAAATTCAAAATGCGAATTATATTAAAAGAAAAACAATAGGGATACTGAAAATTGAAAGAAGAATAAATGATGGAAGGTACACCCATGTAGCAATGGATTCAAAAGGAACTTCTTGGAACCGCTGGGTTGGCCAATAACATATAATGTGGAAATTTTATGTAATCCAAATGAATATAAATTTCAAGTATTTAGAGAAAGAGCTTTTAAATATTTGATCCATTTGAGAAAATGAATTTTGATTTTTATGTGAGATAATAGATTATCTAACTTACAAAGAAAAATAAAAATATTCAAGTAAGCTTGGAAAGAGCTAGAAATTTAAGGAATCATGAAAGTAAGAGATTCGGTGTACGTTTGAATTGTGATATTGTCCCTCTATTAACGCAATGCCATCATAATTTCACCATAGGTTTTCGATGGAGCTTATTGGGAAAAGCTCTTTGAGTTTATATTAAATCTTTTGAAATTTTTAATTTTTTTTCTTCTTCCAAGTACGGTGAAGGTCGCGAGGCCCTTGCCAACCCTTGCTAGACTTGGAAGAAAACAAAAGATAGAAAGAAAAAATAAAAGAAAAAAGAAGAAAAAATAATTAATAATTCAAAAAAATATTATTAAAAATTGTTTTAGCCCAGCTTTTCTATGTGGTGCTATCAACGTCCACGATAGTGATTTTCGATTAAAATTGGCCCGATGAACTCAATTGGCAAACTGTGAAAAAGTTTATAACTCAATTGACAATTTTTTTAGAGTCGAATCAATTGACAAAATTGAAAGGATCTTTTTCGGATCTTTTCGTCCTGTTTTTGTTTTGTTTTTGAAATTTTCTATTCAAGTTTATGATTGAATTGACGAAAGTGTAATATTAATTTAGGACTTTTTGGACCATTTTCCTATTAGATGAGTCCCAACTCCTTGACAGTCAAATCTTAGTGATAGTGGAAGCGACATAATATGCTTTCGTGGCTAGCTCTAATAAGCCACCGGATGAAAAATGGAGCTACTAGTTTGAACTATCAAGGTTTGGGCACTCCCTTGACAATCCAGAATCTTAGAGCCTTCTTTGCTCAAAAGAAGCGCAACTTAATTTTTCTAGAGGAAACTAAGAATCAGGAGCAATTGCAAAAAGAGTAAAGAAGCGTCTCAGTTTTTAGAATCACTTTGTTGTTAATCTAGCGAATTGGAGGTGGGTTAGCTATCCTATGGGATGATTAGATAAAATTGATATAGAGTTTGCTTCAGCAGATTTTATGGACTTAATTTGTAATTTCAGGAAGATAAAAAGTGGATGAGAGTTACATTAGAGCATGCCCCTATTGATTATCAAGAGAGATCCCTTCTATCAATCTTTAGTAGATAAGCTCTCTTAATTCCCTTCCTTATGTTTGTTTGGAAGATTTTAATGAAATACTTTACTACTAGGAGAAAGAAGGGAAGAGAAAAGCAAAACATTACCATCTAATGGCTTTAGGAGATTTTTGAACTCTTGTGTATTAATGGACATCGGATGCAAGGGAAGTGCCTTCACTTGATTAACAATAGAGAAGGGGAAGACTTTGTAAAGAAGAAATTATATATGGTGTTGAGCAATGTGGAACAGAGGGGAGAAGGATACTAGAAGAGGCAAAAGTTATGTATGACGCTCACTTTAGTGCCAAAAGTTTTCATCGGCTTACTTAAGTGCCAAATCAAAGAAAAAATGATCACTTAAGTGCTTCCGGCGAGAAATTACGTTAATTTTATAATTTGAAATTTTATTTGAGGTAGCATTTTCTCTTAAAAACCATTCTACGTGGATAAATACTTGTGAAAAAGGACGTTCCTCCGAAATTCATTTTACATCTTCTTCGCCTTCTTCTCCTCCTTCACCATCCTCTCCACCACCGCCCATGGAGACACCACCCACCACACCCAGCATTGCCATCTCCTCCGCCACCTCGACGAGTTTGGCAACCGTAGTGAGAGCATTGCCGTCTACCCATCCATCTACTTCGAGAACCCCCGCCTCCACAATGCCTACATCACTCTCCAAGCCCTGAAGTAGGGCATCATCTCCGACCCCAACAACTTCACCGCCAACTGGGTCGGTCCGTATGTCTAAGATTTTTTTAAAGTAATAATTAAGTGATTCGAATAAAAAATTCTGATATTAAAGTGAGCGCACCGTACATAACTTTTGACATTTTTAGTGTCATTTTCTCATGTTTGTATAGAAATGCATAGAAAATTCTAAAATTTATCATTAAAGTGTAATTGAGTTCTAAAATTTTTAAAAAGTGCAATTAAGTCTTAAAATATATCAAATTGATGCAATCAAGTAATTCTGTTAACTCAATTTAACTTGGCTAACAAAAAATGTTGACTTGACTTTGTTTTTATTTTTTTATCTCACTTATGTGGCAATAACGTGACTAAAACATGAAACACAAAACTAAAACGACATCATTTTAGTGCGAATATTATTTAATTTATATTAAAATAAGCAAACTTAAAAAAAACACACACACATAAAAAAGGAATCTAAGTGAGGGTTGTTGGCCTTTGGCTAGGGCTCGGGGACCCCCACCAACCATTCGCCCACATTGCCGGCCCTCCTCAACGATGGTGGGATGCCGGGGGCAAGGGCTTATCTGATTTTTTAATACAAATTTTATTTAATTTATATTAAAAATAAGTAAACTTAAAAAAATAAAACGCAGTTTAGTCATATCAGCTCCACAAAGGATAGAAAAAATAAAAAAACTAATATCAACATTTTTTCTTAATTAAATTTGACAGAGTTAATGGAAGAATTTGATTGTATCAATTTAACAAGTTTTAGAATTTAATTGAACTTTGAAATTTTTAAAACTCAATTGTACATTCGTGACAAATTTTTGAACTTCTAGTGCATTCATCTCATATTTTTATGTACACACAAAGCATTATTCTACACGTGAGAACCACGTGATGCAATAAATTGCATGTACTGGGTCTATATGTATCGAATGTAATTAATTAATTTGCCTATAAATGATATAAGTGTAGCGTTTGTGCTAAACTAAATTTGGACAATCGAAATTAATAGGTCCTATATAAATACCATTAGATCCGACCCATATTGAGTGTAATATATAATAGATCCATGGAATATTTGCTCACAACTAGGTCAATAAATCGAATCACGATAACTTAATATTATGGGCTCGGACAGATCTTACGCGATTGCACCCGATCTATCTATTCAAATCTAGACAAGAATATATCCCCATATAATGGATCTGAAGCAAGGACATTCATATCGGATTTGACTGATCTACAACTTTTCACATAGACCACACGATAAATGTTTGTGATTCTGGCAGAGCTGTTCTTGGGAGTCGAAATATATTGAAAAATATATCAATGCATCAAGCGGTTAGTAACTACTTATAGAGAAAATGTCACGCCCCGAACCTCCATCAAGCTCGCAACATCCCTCTCTTCGGTCGAATTAGTGTGACGTCCCGGAAAATGTCGCCGACCTAATGATTTCATCAGAGTTAATCGTGGCAGAAACAATAATATAATCCCGGACAATAAAATTTTGGAGAACCAGGGAGCAATAAATTTCCACACCACCAAACATAATGTTACACTTCCAAAATATTCACAATATCCACCATTAAAACCACAACATATAATTTACATGCACACCGCACTATAAAACTGCAAGCCACCAACAACACCAAAAAGATCAACAGCCTGGGTATACCCTATATCCCAAAAAATGGAACATATCAAAGGGTTTACTTAACACCTAATCTAGCCCCTATGCCCTCTGGAATGCATCCACTCTGACTCCCTCTCCTCCTCATACTCGTCTGAAATCTCATCAGGTGCATGATCATCCGACGACTCTGAATCGGCCTCAATCTTGATCGGGTTATCCTCATATCTCGATTCTATCTGAACATCAATCCTCTCCTCTACATTAGCCTCCTCTTCTAGCTCCTCCTCTGGCTCATCTTCTGGCTCATCCACTCGCTCATCCTCTCCGGGTTCTTTCTCGGGTGTAACTCCTAAATCTACATCCATAGAATCATACCTTGCCTGCGACTCCTTCGGCTTTGGATTTGGCATCGCTACTGTCGTCTCAGGCGCTGTAGGGATGTGCTGGTGCCCTGACTGAGCTAAATTAGTCTCCAAACTAGTCATCTCACCGTCGGGAAGGGGTATAGCCGATGGGTCCCAATCGCCTACCCCATCAAACGGGGCGTCAAAACCGCGGATGGGACCAAGCTCATCAATCTCGTCTCTAAACATCTAAGCGGTGTACGTATGAGCCTGCCAAAAAAGTAGCCTTATATCTACCCATACTACTGAAGTATGCTTAACCTAGGTGTGATTATCATATATAGGATACTCTATAATATTATGGTCGGTGTGCATAGAAATCCTAAAACCCTGCGGCGATAGCGGCAAAAGGTTCATGGTTCAGGCGAGTGCTCTGAAATGGTTAGGTGGAAACAATCATGAGACATTTTTCAATAAGTTCACAACCTAAGCCCCACTTAAGCTACTACGTATTTTAAACAAATCCAGACACGCAAACGAGCAATACACACAAACATCATCTACACGATCACACTTACCTGGACTCTTGGCATACCTAGCTTGCACATTGTCGCAACCTAAAATTTCTCAGGCTAATGGATTATTAAGACTAAGCCTAACTCGGGCCGTCCTAAACCCTACCAATTCGCAACTTAGGGTTTAAGTTATTAACGTGCAAATGTTTTCATGCTTGGAGTCGCCACTAATCTCGTTTCCTTCCACGTTTCTCGCCACACGAAGTCCCCAAGTAATTCAAACCCACCATTGACATGAAGCAATGGTGCAACGTCTCTATCCCCCATCGTACAGTTCAATGAGAGATTACATGTGTGCATTGAGCGAGTTGAAATCACATTGCAAGCATCCTCTCAGTCTCTCTCAGTCTCTTTTGCTCTCTCAAGAACTGCATTTCCCATCCAAGGCACTCCACCATCCTAAATATATCCTCTGACTGAGGGTGGGACGTGTCGCCCGATGAGAATCCATGTGAGCGCAATGAACCATCGGGATCACCAACGTCAGCCCAGCTGAATCCTATCTCCTTCCTCACTCCCCTCTCTCTCACCCCTTTCCTCACTCTTGCCGCCTCCTCCCACAGTCCCTTCTCGGCATACAAGTTTGACATCAACACGTAGGACCCGATTCCGTGGGCTCCATGCCCGTCAGAGCATCCACGATCCTCTCTGCCATCTCGACGTTCCCGTGCACTCTACAAGATCCGAGCAAGCTCTGGAGCACAGACAATCCCGGGCCTCCTGGAATGCGGCTAGCGAGCTCCTCTGCTTCGTTCAACCTCCCTGCATGGCCTAACATGTCCACCATGCATGAATAATGTTCGGGCGATGGTTCACTCAAGTACTCCTCAACCATCGAGTTGAAGATTTCTTGGCCTATATCAACCTTTCCCTTTCTACCGCAAGCGGTTAACACCGAAAGGAACGTTATTTCGTCGGGCTTTATGCCTTCCTTCTCCATTTCCTTGAATAGTCTTATCACTGACTCACAATCTCCATGCCTTGCATAAGCAGAAATTATTGCTGTCCATGCAAATTGGCTCTTTACAGGAGTTCCGTGGAAAACCTTGAGAGACTCAGAAATGCTCCCACGCTTTGCGTACATGCCAAGAAGAGCATCTGAAACAATTGGATCAGTGTCTAGTCCGAGTTTTGCTAGATGTGAATGGCATCTTTGGCCATGCCTCAAAGAAATAGCCTCTGCAGCTCCCATGGCACTCAGTACACTGCCGAATGTGTATGCATTAGGCTGTAGCTCTTTTTCGCCCAAAAGAAAGTCTCGACTGCTTCCTGGCACTGTCCATTTTGGGTGTACCCAGATATCAAAGCATTCCAAGATATGATTTCTCTATAGTCGAGCTCTTCAAAAATCTTCAACGAATTTTCCATGGTTCCAAATTTTGCATACATTGTGATGAGGCTATTGGAAACATTCAACTCTGAGCAAAAACTAGTCCTTAAGCAGTATTCGTGAATCTCTTCGCCTTCTTTGACCAAATTGTTATTTATTATGAAATTCAGAAGTCCAACGAATGTAACATCATTTGGGTAAACTTCATCCACTCTCATCTGATTGAAAAGAGACACGGCATCTTCATCCATGGAGATCATTGTAGTCCACGAGACAACATTTCGCTCGCTCATGTTCATGAATACCAATTTGGCATCCTCCACGGCCTCAGACTTCAAATAATTAGAGATCAAAACATTACCAACTGAGACTTGCTTCTCATATCCAACTTTTATCGTCAGGCCGTGAATCTGTCTCCCAAGCTCCCAATTTCTCTCATAGCCACAAGCCGAAACAGCGCTAGTAAATGAGACATGATCAAGCTTCATGCCTTCCCTCACCATTTCAAAAAACAACCGTATCGCCTCCGCCCCATAACTTCCTTCTTTCGTGTAGCCCGATATCATCGCATTCCACGAAAGTATATCCCTGCTGGGAATTTCATCAAACACCTTCCTGGCATGTTCCAGCATGTCCTGTCTCGAATACAAAGTTATAAGAGCGTTGCCCACAAAAACTTCAGTATCCAATCCAAATTTAATCGCTAGACCATGCAACTGCAGCCCGTACAGGAACCCTTCGTAATCCAAGCACATAGCAAGCAAAGTAGTGTATGTCACCGCATCGAAACCAACCCCACTCAAATTCATCCTAACACCGAAACTCAACGCATCCTCACTATCCCGGAAACCAGATAGAACGGTATTCCAAGAAACGGTATCGGGCCGCTCCAAGTTCTCGAAAATGTACAGAGCTCGGTCAAAGTTCCCACCTTTGGCGTAAGAGCTCATCAGAGAGTTCGAAACCGTGGTGAACGAAACAAACCCAGAAGAGATGGCGAAGCCATGGACCTGGCGACAGAGCCCGAGGTCTCCATTGCAGGCCTTGAGCGCCAGGGAGATAGTGGCCTCGTCGACGTCGCCGGAAAAGCCCAGCTGGAGCTGCTTCTTGAAGAGGGAGAGAGCTTGAGTCGGGTGTCTCTTGCGGATGGAATCCACCATCGAACGGTTGATGGAGAATGCATTATTGGAGCGAGGACTTTGGTCGAACGATGGAGACGAAGGTGGTCTAGCGAAGAGAGATCGGTTTGAACGATACGAACGTGGGCTTGCTGCTCTGTGGAGTGTCCTGGTTTTGAGATGGCGGGTGATCATGAAGGTGCGGGTTGGCGAGAGAGAATGAAGTGAAAGCTCTCTGCAATATGGAGGAACACAAACCAAAGCCCACCAACGGAGTATTTTACATGATGAAGCAAGTCTACATGGTTCTCCTGAAGTGAATCTTTTTGGTACTTTCAGAAGTAATTAGATTATGCCTAGAGAAACAAGAATATTTACCTAAATTTTTTTCCAATTAAATTAAGTCGAATCAAGATTAGAACGAAGCTCCTTTTTAACTCTAGATTTTTGGTGGGGCCTCCTTTAAAGCTGTAGCTGAGAGCCTGAGACATGAGATTGAGTTTCCATGTCTCGGTAGATTAGGTGTCTCCCGGGTAAAAGAATTTCAAATGTATCAATGATTATCGGAGCTCGTTTTTGTGTTGATATTGATTTGATTTGGCAGACAAGAACCCATCAATGATGCATTTCTTATGGATGAATGCAAGATCGATAACTCACTGAGTTTGATACAAGAATCAAAATGTTACGGATCTAAAGAATGGCTAATCCTACCAAAACTCTCTGAAGTCCTAGCCCAAATCACTGTCCGGGAGAACATTTCAATTAATGTACAACTCGTCCAAGTTTACCATGCTAGAAAAAGAATCAAGTACTTTACACATCTCCAGTGCCTGTGGATGACAAAAATCACTGGCATGGAACTCTTTAACGACGCCATTCACTTCGATCACGCTGCAACCGGGTAGCTTCTTCATTCGGGCGTCGGAGATCAACTTCCTCAAGTGATTAGCCTGATTCTCCCAACCAGCTTCTTTATAAATATTATACGAGAGTACATGAGTCCCGCTATCAGTTATGCCCATATCAGTAAGCTTCTTCCAGATCCTATTCCCGAGTTCTACATTCCCATAAATGCGACACGCGTGTAGCAATGCTCCCCACACATTAGCATCCGCTCCTCCTAGTCCTCCGATCTTCTCCTCCATGAACTTTTCGGCTTCCTCCACCATACCCGACCTGGCCAAAAGGTCGACAACGCATGCGAAATGCTCCGACTTTGGCCTAATGCCGTGGATGTTACCCATCTCTTCGAAAAGCTTAATGCCTTCTTTAGTCATCTTGGCATGAGTACATGCCGTGAGAAGAGCAACAAACGTGGTCTCTGTGGGTTGAGTCCCATGTGCAATCATTTTCTTAAATAGCTCAAGAGACTTCACTACGTCTCCATTGAGAGCGACCCCGGCGATCATAGCGTTCCATGCTTCGGCGTCCTTATCAGAAATATTGTGAAAAACTGACAAAGCCAAATCCACAAGACCACATCTCGAGTACATATCGACCAGTGCCGTAGCTAATATGCGGTTCGAAATGAAATTCACCCGCTTAGCGTATGAATGCACCCATAACCCTTGAGTAACAGCACCGAGATGTGCACAAGCAGTGAGTACACTAACGAGAACAGATTCATTAGGTTCAAAACCCACTCCTTGCATCAGCCTGAATAAAGAGAGAACCTCCTTGAAGTCGCTGACTCGAGAGTAAGCTGCCATCATGGCACTCCAGGACACAACATTTCTCTCAGGCATTTCGTCGAACAAGAGCCTCGCATTCTCCAAGTCCCCCGCTTTCCCATACCCATCGACCAGTGCAGTCCACGTGACCACATCCCTCATGGTACTTCCATCAAACAGCTTCCGCGCACTCTCCAAATCACATACCGACGAATAAAACTCGATCAACGCGCTAACCACAAAAGGGTCGACCTCATACCCGAGCTTAACGACATGTGCATGGACCAGCAAACCAATAGCTTTCGAATCGGGACCCATAAAGACGCAAGCTTTGATCAGTGGCGGGTAAGTATAGTTATTGCCCTCGACCCCAGAATGCAACATATCCGTGTACAACGACACCGCCGTAACAGGGGACCCGGATTGCACGTGACCTCTTATCATGGTGTTGTACATGAAGGTGCTGCGGCAACGGAGGTGCTCGAAAACGGAGCGGGCGTAAGAGAAGAAAGAAGGGTCGCCGGAAGTCGCGGCGGCGGAGAGCAGAGGTCCGATGGCGGATGGGTTTCCGGGGAAGTGGAGCTTGAGGACGTGGGCGTGGAGCTGCTTGAGTTGGCTCAGAGCTGTGCATGCTCTTGCGAGGGAAAGGAGGGTGGTGGTGGTTTGGCAGGACGTGATGGCCTTCTGGGTCATTGGCAATGGTCCGTCTGGTTCATCTTCTTGGTGTCGCTCCAACGAAAAAAGACCAATTTTTATCTTCGCACCTACGGGGTTGAACTTCTTAGGTGGACCAAATCCACCCCGTCATCGAACGTTGTGGCTCGACTTGCGAAGAGCACTAGGACCGTGGAAAGTTACGTGCAATGCTCGCTTCAATACTGCAAGTTTTCGTCAGCTTACTTTTAAGTGGCATCATTGGTAATTCTTCTCCGTCGCTTTCTGAACGCCGTGGCCATCGCCGATCGAGCTGTTCACTGCCTCGGAGTCTCGATCGCTCCTCTGTTCTGTTCTACTTTTCAGATTAGAGCGACCGAGGTGCTTTGTGTTTGCTCGATCCTTCTTCGCCAGCGCCGATCACCATCTTTGACGCCTCCAGGACATCAGCTCTCTAGTTTGATCGCCGTTTGTGACCAACAATCGCACCTTCAAGGCCATATCGACCACCACACGTAAGTCATCTGTTTTGCCCTACTTCTCGGCCAAGGACCATGAAGTGCCTCAAGCTCGTTCATTACTCCCTCGCTAGCTTCGATCTCCGTCATACACACTTCGAGGAGCTTCTATAACCAACTTGATTACCAACCGCGACAAGGATTTGCTTATTTGACAAGGTAATACTTCGCCCTCAATTTTGATAAGCAAGAGACTGAGACGACGTCAAGGGAGACAAATCGAAAAGGTTATACTTCGCCCTCAAGCTCGTTCATTCCATCTGCATTGGGGGCCACATCGAAAAGGTTCAGATGTGGGGTTGTGGTCGATTTAAGGGTTTCAATTTGGGAATTTCCTTGCAAATTGCAATTTAGGGTTTAAATTTTTGGGTAAAACACATAATTGAGGTTATTTTGGGCTATATATGCTGATTGAACATGTCCGTGAGCCATGCCAAATAGAGAAAGTAATAAAAAAATGATCACGTCAGATTTCCGGTGACGATGGCACTTAAGTGATTTTTTTAAAGTGACACTGAAGTAACACAATCTTTGAGCTGGCAGGTTTTTAATGGGCTGATGACGTGGTATCCCATCTCCACCAAATATTTTTCAAGAATAAGACTTTATCAAATAGGTCAGTTCGGTTCAAGCTACTTTGCCTCTTCGGAGGTCTCATATTTTGTTCTGTTCTTATTCTCTTTTATTCGCTAATTAATGAGGAAATTTGACTGAATTTTTACATCTAATAGTTCTCCCCTTTTTAAATTGACACAGTTCTTAATGAATGGAAATTTAATAGATTCTATTTTTGAAAAGATTGAGAAACTCCTTGTGCCTATAGGGTTCGACAAAATGAGTATTGCTAAAAATTACTTGATAAATGCTTGCCAACTATATTCAGACGTATTTTTTTACCAGTGAGATCTAGGGTCAAATTCTTTTTGGATAAAAAATAACGTAGGGTACCTATAATCACATTATTATTCGCGGGTAGCGATGACTAGAAATTTGGCAATAAAACCAGTTGTAGTAACATCTCTAATAATAGCCGTGACATAGCAATTGTTGCCACTAATCATATAGTTTGCTGTAGTAAGTCATTTATAATCATTATATGCACAATAAATGATTTTGTCTATACCAGCATGCCTATTTTTATATTAAAGTCTATCCATACTAATCTTGACCTCTGGTAATTACGATCTCACTCTCAATCTCAAGAAAGGAAAAGAAAATGTGAAATACGAATCGTAAAAGGGAGTTGATAAAATTAAAATAGATGGTTTTTATCTACCACGAGAGAAAGGAAACGAAAATAAAAATCACTAATTTACAAATAATAAAGTGTGGAATAGAAAATCGATAGCTTTATTATTTGAATCGCTCAACATAGCTTTGTCATCTTAATTTTCTATCCCCTGCAATAACCCCCTGGACCTCCAAAACTAATGACATAGCCACTTCGATATTGGTTCATACGGTGATGGTTCACCAAACCATAAACATTGGATATATCCACCCACTCCTTCGTGTTATGAGAAGGAGGTAGGGATTTGCCATCCCATCGAACCCAATGGAGTCGTCGAAAGAAGGCGGCATGCTTCAAATTATCATCAGGCATGTGACCACTTCCCATTGGGGGACAGATCCCATTGCTTCCGGCTAAGCCAATTCCTCCCCAAGCTATGTATTGTGCGCCACCGCGCAAATATGAAAATAGTTCCTTTGGCCAGTAGCCTACTTTAAACTTTGCCTTGAACACAACCAACCACCAATTCCCAGTAAATTGATCCTGATTATAAAGAGCTATTGATAATAAGTGCCAATGGAAAAAAATTGCAAAAATTATCTAACATGGATGCAATGATGGATTATATGCTTATATGGATAACTTACAGTAGGGTAGAATGATAGCAAAAATTTTAATTTTAAGAACAAAACTATTAGTAGCTAATCTATTTTAGCAAAAAATCATTACCTTAAGTACCATGAAAAAGATCAAACATACCTGTTCGATATCAATTGCAAGCTCATATTGATCTCCACCATCAGTAGAAGTCGGTTTTAATATAAAACCGGGGGTTACTACCCTACTCACTTGGATGAAACCCGGACATAGTGCATTATAGCACCCATTCCGATAGCCATCACCTTATGAGGACAATGCTTTTGTCAATAAGATTCAAATAATCTTCAATTTCTAGTTTGGATTTCGAAAATAAGGGAAAAATGCTTTAATTAAGAATTAACAATCATTCACAGCTCACCCGTCCAATACGTGAACAACCGAGAAATGGTATCGCCAAATAATCGCGGAGCAACCTAGAAAAATAAGAGATTTTTCGCTCAAATCATTTTACCATATATTAAACTTATTATGTCCAAAAACAAATTATGGCATTAACATACTCGAAAAATCACTTACCATCCAACCTGCTATAATCATGCTAACATTCTCCGAGGGGCCAGATTCAATCCACACATGATGTGAAGTAAATTGATCAGGAGTAGTAGTTAGATTGTAGACCGTCACATGTCCACCTCCTCCATATTTAATATTTTCTACCATGAGGTCTGTTAGAGAAACCACCTACAAATGATAATTTGTAACTTAAACCACCTAGAAATAATAAATAATCTCATATTCACCTATGCCTATTGATCTTACTTTAAAAGTTGTATTGATTTTCTTTTACTACACAAATCATGGAAAGAATAGATCTTGAGATTGTACTAAGTGGACATTTGATATGTGGTCTCATGAAATTCATAGATACATAACCTCATTAGTAGATTTGAAAAGAAAAATCACCGATGTTATTGTATATTTGTAGATATGCATATGAACATGGGAGAAAGTGATAGTACATGTTGATTTGGATCATGGGGATTTTGACCTAATGCCGCGACAGATGGTATCTTGGGCAAGGATCTTGCGCTCACCAAATCTTCTTTTGTTACTCGACGAATGGGTACCGTTCCAATGGGGCAAAGCTCTCTCAACCCAGATCTTACCGATTTTGCAATCGGAGAAGTTTTGCACAAGCTCACGTGTAGATTCGGCTCTTTCTACAAGAAGAAAAAACTGATCATAGAAGTATCAAGTAGACCATTTAACCTAAATTATTCAACATCGGTCCGCATATTCATCAGTTGATTTAAGAGCAAATGATAAATTTTTACCTGAACTTTATGATTCTTCAGTAGGGGATGATCAAGTGCTGGTTGTTTGTTGATATCAACACAGTCAATTGTGTCCCCTTCTTTAGTCTTGATAAAATCAAACAGAGTTAATCACTTGCCGAGTGACAATCGTATTTCGAAGATTAACCGGATAAATTGCTATACCTCCGTGAAATTTAAATGGGATTATTGCAAAAAATAGGGGGTTGAAGGAAAATTACCGTAAAAGTCTTGATGGATGGCTTGTTCATTATTCTAACCTGGCTTTCCAAATCTAAATCATCCTCGTTGGAAATATTTGCCATCTCACATGGAGAAAGACTGAAAAATAGGAGCAGCATCAACACAAGTTCCAGATTCAGGTTCATGGTGATGAAAAGAAGCACAAAGTGAGGCCCTCTTCTTCAATCAATATTATTTGAGTTTGAGCACTGCAATGAGAAAATCTTTATTCTGCAAAATGAATATTATATACTGTGGGGTGTGAGAGGGATACACTTACTAAAACACCCATTTATTCTCCGTCTTCAAAAAAAAATGTATTTAGTCAAAATGTTTTTGAAGATTTGATCTATTTGACAAAGTGATTTTTTATTTTAATACAATAGTGAATTATTTAACTTACAAAGCAAAATAAAATTATTCAAGCAAGTGTGGAAATTGGTACAAATTTAAGGAGTCGTGAATTGAAATGTTAGAGATTCAGTTTAAATTTGATTTACGATTTTGTCCCTCCCTCTATTAACGTTAAGCCATTGTAATTTCACCATGGGCTTTTTGATGGAACTTAGTAGGAAAAGTTCTATGAGTTTTTTTATTATATACTCGCAAATGGGCAAGAAACTGACATTTAAAAGATGGTCAAAGATAACAGTTTTTTATTCCAAACATAGTAAAAGACAAATGTTTAAAAGGCTCAAAGTTTCCTTTGAATAATGCATGTTTGCCACTTGTCTCATTCTTTAATGATCATATCATGCATAGTTATTGCAGCCAACGGTACTATACTCGACCAGAAAATATACATATCAACTTCAAAACAACAAATTTATTCATTAAAAAGAAAGGCATTTAAGGTGTGACTAGAATTAGAGCATGCTAAAGTTTTTCCGTAAATTAATGCAAACTCCATCCACGTTCATTACATGCATAACTTGTTCTAAGGCCTATCTATTGTCCATGACTAAAGTGTTATGTAATAATGGTTACAAATTCAAAATGCAATGAAATTAAAAAAAAAAATATGAAACTGAAATTGAAAGAAGAAACCAGAGAAAAGTTATATGCTACACAAGATACTTTTAGGTAGGGATTTATCGAAAAGAAACTTCTTGGGGGAGGCCAGGTGGGCCAACAATATACAATGAAGAACTTTTCTTTAATCCAAATAAATAAAAATTTCAAGTATTTAGATAAAAAAAAAAAAAAGCTTTTAATGGTTTGATCTATTTGAGAAAGTAAATTTTAATTTTTGTGAAGTAACAGATTATTTAACTTACAAAGAAAAATAAAAATATCCAAGTGAGTTTGGAAAGTGCTAGAAATTTAAGAAATCTAGAGATTCGGTCTATGTTTGAATTATGATTTTATCCCTTTATTAACATTATGCCATTATTATACTATATAAATGAGCACACGCGTTACATGTGTGCAAGAGACTGACATTTGAAAGATGGTCAATGGTAAATGTTTTTTAATGCAAGCATGGTAACTGATAAATGTTTAAGAGACTAAAACTTGTCTTTGATTAATGCATGTTTGCCACTTGTCCCTGATGCTCATACATGCATAATTATTTCCATAGCCAAGATTATTCTCGACAACTAAATATGCATATAAACTTCAAAAACGACAAATTTATTCATTAAAGAGATAGGTAGTAGAGCATCGAGATGCTAAATTTTTTCCGTAAAGTAATGCATACTTGCCATTTTGAAAAGAGTACACGACATTTGTTTGCAAACTCCTTCCACGTGCATCACATGCATAACCAAGGACTATCTATATTGTCCAAGACTAAAGTGTTATGCAATAAAGGTTACAAATTCAAATTGCAATGAAACTAAAAAAAAAAAAAAGAGAAACTGAAATTGAAAGAAGAAGGTAGAGAAAAGTTATATACGACACAAGGTACTTCTAAGTATAAATGGATCCAAAAGAAACTTCTTGGGGTGGCCGGGTTGACCAACGATATATAATGAAAATCTTTTTTTAATTATAAATGAATATAAAATTCAAGTATTTAAATAAAAAGTTTTTAAAGAATCGATCTATTTGAGAAAGTGAATTCTAATTTATATGAAATGACAGATTATTTAACTAAAAAAAAACGTTAGATATTTAGTTTATGTTTGAACTACGATTTTATCCCTCTATTAACGTCATGCCATTATAATTTCACTATAGACTTTTGGTGGAACTTATCAGGAAAAGTTTTTCGAGTTTATTTTACTGTATACTAGCAAATGAACATACACGTTACATGCGTGGAAGAAATGACATTTGAAAGATGGTTAAAGATAAATGTTTTAATTACAATCATGAAAAACTTTTTCTCTAAAAGTTTAAGGGACTAAATATTATCTTTGAATGATGCATGCTTGCCACTATTAAATGCATGTTTTCCACTTGTCTCATTCTTCCATGGTCACATCATGCATAATTATTGCCGCAACCAAGCTTATTCTTAATGATAGATGAACCTCATGATGACAACTTTATTTATTAAAAAGAAATATAGTTGAGGTATGACTAGAAATTATAACATCGAGATGCTAAAACTTTTCCCTAAAATAATGCATGGTTGCCATTTTAAAAAGAGAACATGCTAAACATTTGTTTGCAAACCCCTCTTTTACGATCGTCATATGCATAACTATTTCTAAGGCCTATCTATTGTCCAAGACTAAAGTGTTATGTAATAAAGTTTACAAATTCAAAATGCAAATGAAATTAATAGAAAAACAATAGAGATACTGAAAATTGAAAGAAGAATAAATGACGGAAGGTACATCTAGGTAGCAATGGATTCAAAAGGAACTTCTTGGGACTGCTCGGTTGGCCAACAACATATAATGTGGAAATTTTATGTAATCCAAATGAAAATAAATTTCAAGTATTTAGAGAAAGAGCTTTTAAATGTTTGATCCATTTGAGAAGACGAATTTTGATTTTTATGAGAGATAACAGATTATCTAACTTACAAAGAAAAATAAAAATATTCAAGTAAGTTTGGAAAGAGCTAGAAATTTAAGGAATCATGAAAGTAAGAGATTCAATTTACGTTTGAATTGTGATATTGGCCCTCTATTAACGTAATGCCATCATAATTTCACCATAGGCTTTCGATGGAGCTTATTGGGAAAAGCTCTTTGAGTTTATATTAATTCTTTCGAAATTTTTTGAATTTTTTTTCTTTTTCTTCTTCCAAGTACGGCGAAGGTCACGAGGCCCTCACTGACCCTTGCTAGACTTGGAAGAAAACAAAAGAAAGAAAGAAAGGAAAAATAAAAGAAAAAAGAAGAAAAAATAATTAAAAATTCAAAAAAATATTATTAAAATTTGTTTATGTTAGCCCTAGCCTTCCTATGTGGCACTACTAGTATCCACGATAGTAATTTCCGATTGAAATTGACTGGATGAACTTAATTGGTAAACTGTAAAAAGGTTTAGGACTTAATTGGCAATTTTTTTAGGGTCGAGTCAATTGGCAAAATTGAAATGATCTTTTTTGGATCTTTTCTTCTTGTTTTTGTTTTTGTTTTTGAAATTTTCTATTCAATTTTATAACTGAACTGACAAAAGTGTAATATTAATTTAGGACTTTTTAGACAATTTTCCTATTAGATGAGTCCTAACTCCTTGACAGTCAAATCTTAGTGACAGAGGAAGCAACATAATATGCTTTAGTGGCTAGCTCTAATAAATCACCGGATGAAAAATGGAGCTACGAAGTTTGAACTATCAAGGTTTGGGCACTCCCTTGACAATCTAGAATCTTAGAGCCTTCTTTGCTCAAAAGAAGCGCAACTTAATTTTTCTGGTGAAAACTAAGAATCATGGAGCAATTGCAAAAAGAGTAAAGAAGCGTCTCTGTTTTTAGAATCACCTTGTTGTTAATCCAGCAAATTGGAGGTGGGTTAGCTATCTTGTGGGATGATTAGGTAAAATTGATATAGAGTTTGCTTCAGCAGATTTTATGGACTTAATTTGTAATTTCAGGAAGATAAAAAGTCGATGAGAGTTACCAAAAAAAAAAGTGGATGAGAGTTACATTAGTGCATGCCCCTATTGATTATCAAGAGAGATCCCTTCTATCAATCTTCACTAGATAAGCTCTCTTAATTCCCTTCCTTATGTTTGTTTGGAAGATTTTAATGAAATACTTTACTGCTAGGAGAAAGAAGGGAAGAGAAAAGCAAAACATTACCATCTAATGGCTTTAGGAGATTTTTGAACTCTTGTTTATTAATGGACATTGGATGCAATGGAAGTGCCTTCACTTGATTAAACAATAGAGAAGGGGAAGACTTTGTAAAGAAGAAATTAGATAGGGTGTTGAGCAACGTGGAACAGAGGGGAGAAGGATACTAGAAGAGGTAAAAGTTATATATGACGCTCATTTTAGTGCCAAAAGTTTTCATCGGCTCACTTAAGTACCAAATCAAAAAAAAAAAACAATCACTTAAGTGCTTCCAGCGAGAAATTACGTCGCTTTTATAATTCGAAATTTTATTTGAGGTAGCATTTTCTCTTAAAAACCAATCTATGTGGATAAATACTTGTGTAAAAGGACTCCGTTCCTCCGAAATTCATTTTACATCTTCTTCGCCTTCTTCTCCTCCTTCACCATCCTCTCCACCACCGCCCATGGAGCCACCACCCACCACACCCAGCATTGCCAACTCCTCCGCTACCTCGATGAGTTTGGAAACCGTAGTGAGAGCATTGCCGTCTACCCATCCATCTACTTCGATGACACCCGCCTCCACAATGCCTACATCACTCTCCAAGCCTTGAAGTAAGGCATCATCTTCGACCCCAACAACTTCACCGCCAACTGGGTTGGTCCCTTTGTCTAAGATGTTTTTAAAGTAATGATTAAGTGATTCGAATAAAAAATTCTAGTATTAAAGTGAGCGCGCCGTACATAACTTTTGACACTTTTAGTATCATATTCCCATGTTTGTATAGAAATGCATAGAAAATTCTAAAATTTATCATTAAAATGCAATTGAGTTTTAAAACTTTTAAAAAGTGCAATTAAGTCTTAAAATATATCAAATTGATGCAATCAAGTAATTCTGTTAACTCAATTTGACTTGGTTAACAAAAAATGTTGACTTGACTTTGTTTTTATTTTTTTATCTCACTTATGTGGCAATAACGTGACTAAAACATGAAACACAAAACTAAAACGACATCATTTTAGTGCGAATATTATTTAATTTATATTAAAATAAGCAAACTTAAAAAAAAACACACACATAAAAAAGGAATCTAAGTGAGGGTTGTTGGCCTTTGGCTAGGGCTCGGCGACCCCCACCAACCATTCGCCCACATCGCCGGCCCTCCTCAACGATGGTGGGATGCCGGGGGCAAGGGCTTATCTGATTTTTTAATACAAAATTTATTTAATTTATATTAAAAATAAGCAAACTTAAAAAAAGAAAAAAAAAAAAAGAAAACGCAGTTTAGTTATGTCAGCGCCACAAAGGATAGAGAAAATAAAAAAACTAACATCAACATTTTTCATTAATTAAATTTGACGAAGTTAATGAAAGGATTTGATTGCATCAATTTGACAAGTTTTAGAATTTAATTGAACTTTGAAATTTTTAAGACTCAATTGTACATTCGTGATAAATTTTTGAACTTCTAATGCATTTATCTCATATTTTTATGTACACACAAAGCATTATTCTACACGTGAGAACCACGTGATGCAATAACTTGCATGTACTGGGTCTATATGTATCGATTGTCATTGATTAATTTGCCTATAAATGATATGAGCGTAGCATTTGTGCTAAACTAAATCTGGACAATCGAAATTAATAGGTCCTCTATAAATCCCATTTGGTCCAATCCATATTGAGTTTAATATATAATAGATCCATGGAATATTTGCTCACAACTAGGTCAATAAATCGAATCACAATAACTTAATATTATGGACTCAGACAGATCTTACGCGATCACACTCGATCTATCTATTCAAATCTAGACAAGAATATATCCCCATATAATGGATCTCAAGCAGGGACATTCATATCGGATTTGACTAATCTACAACTTTTCACATAGAGCACACGATAAATGGTTGTGATTTTGGTAGTGTCGTTCTTGGGAATCGAATCATATTGAAAAATATATCAATGCATCAAGAGGTTAGTAACAACTTACAGAGAAAATGTCACGTCCCGAACCTCCATCGAGCTCGCGACATCCCTCTCTTCAGTCGAATTAGTGCGACGTCCCAGGAAACGTCGCTGACCCAACGATTCCATTAGAGTTAATTGCGGCGGAAACAATAATATAATCCCGAACAATAAAATTTTGGAAAACTAGGGAGCAATAAATTTCCACACCGCCAAACATATTGTTACACTTTCAAAATAGTCACAATATCCGCCATTAAAACCACAACATATAATTTATATGCACACCGAATTATAAAACTGCAAGCCACCAACGACACCAAAAAGATCAGCAGCCTAGGTATACCCTATTTCCCAAAAAGGAACATATCAAAGGGTTTACTTAACACCTAATCTAGCCCCTACACCCTTTGGATGTCGTTCACTTTGACTCGCTCTCCTCCTCATCGTCGTCTGAAATCTCATCAGGCACATGCTCATCCAACGACTCTGAATCGGCCCCAATCTTTATCAGGTTATCTTCATCTTCCAACTCTATCTGAACCTCAATCCTCTCCTCTTCATTAGCCTCCTCTTCTAGCTCCTCCTCCGGTTCCTTTACTAGCTCATCCACTGGCTCATTCTCTGCGGGCTCTTCCTTGGGTGTAACTCCTAGATCCACATCCATAGGATCATACCTTGCATGCGACTCCTCCAGCTCTGGATCTGGCATCGCTATTATCGTATCAAGCGCTGCAGGGACGTGCCGGTGTCCTGACTGAGCTAGACTAGTCTCCAAACTAGTTATTTCACTGTCGGGAGGGGGTATAGCCGACGGGTTCCAATCGTCTACCCCATCAAATGGGACGTCAAAACTGCGAACGGGACCAAACTCATCCATCTCGTCTCTAAAGATCCAAGTGGTGTACGTATGAGCCTACAGGAGGAGTAGCCCTATATCTACCCATACTACTGAAATATGCTTAATCCAGGTGTGATTATCATCTATAGAGTATTCTACAACATCATGGTCGGTATGCATAGGAATCCCAAAATGCTGCAGTGGTAGCGACGAAAGATTCATGGCTCAGGCGGGTGCTCTGAAATGATTAGATTGAAATAACCATGAGACATTTCTCAATAAGTTCACAACCTAAGCTCCACCTAGGCTACCACGTATTCCAGACAAATTCAGACACGTAAACGAGCAATACGCACAAACATCATCCACACGATCACACTTACCTGGACTCTTGGCATACCCAGCCTGCACATTAGTTCACAATCACAATATTCAAACCTCACACACATTCCAATCCATACTTGCGCTCAAAAACATATATCGATCACATAACATTTCTGAACTCCACAATTCACGCACCACCACATCATTTTAATTAAATTTGTCATCGCGACCCGCGTAAATACACATCAGGTCCGATCTCACTTTCACTTGCCATATCGTACCATCTCATGCTCAATCACTTTTTCAACCTGCGTAAACATGCCTTAGGCTTACTGATCGCGACCCGCGTAAACACGCCTCAGGTCCGATCCCATTCTCACTTTTTTTCCTTAGCTCGCACCAAATGTGACAAGCCTACATGATCGAGACCCGAGCTTAAAATGCCTCGGTCCGATCCCATTCTCACTTTCTTTCCTCAGCCCGCGCCAAATGCAACAGGCCTACATGATCGCGGCCCCAACTTAAAACACCTTGGCCTAATCCCATAGTTGTATCACGACCGGCATAAACACGCCTCAAGCTGGTTCAATTCCCTGTGTAAATACGCCTTAGAGATTTAGTGATCACACAAACATACTCACATGCCATATTTTATCTGTACCCTGCGTAAACACGCATTATGGCCTTTTAGTGATCGCACGCACATCGCACACCACAAATCTCACACGTGCACATTCTTGGCATTAATTAAATGCACATAATCGCACCCAATTCAACCATTTCAATTCAGCCATACATTATACACATACAACCATCACAATTCACATCATTTTCACCACAAAACCACAGCACTACAATCCCAACACAACATGGCAAGTTCACGCAATTAATTGCCGACTCAAACCATTCAACCTACGCGCCAACAGCATTTTACAGCATCTAAACCAGCATATTCCAGCCCCTAATCGGCCTCTAAAAATCCACCAAAGCATCTCAATTCCGTCCCTAAGGCCCGTTAATCAATTCAGCCCCTAAACTACACCAATCCGCGTCTAAACGAGTCCGATAATACCCGATATACTAGGCGAGGGTTAGATTGCGACTTACTTGGAAATTTCCAAGCAAAATCAACCTATCTGAGGTTGAATAGATGGCTGGAACGCGACGACTACGGCTTTGTTCGGCGGTGGTAATGATCGACAATGGCGGTGGTGGCTCGGCTTTGGCCGGTCACTCTCGGCCAAGGGGAGGGGAGAGCTCGGCCGAGAGGGAAAGGGGAGGGGGATGGCGGTGTGAGGACAGCGGGGCTCGGCTCGGCTCGGCGGCGGGACAGCGGTGGCACGGCGGATGGTGGCCGAATGTCGGTGGCGTGGCCAAGAGGGGGAGAGAGAGAGAGTGATCAGTGAGGGAGGGGGAGCTGAGAGAGATGAGAGGGAGAGAATGAGAAGAGAGAAAGTTTTGGTCTTAAATCCAATAATTTGTGTCCTTCAATGCAAAATGACCATCTTGCCCCTCTCTCACATTTTTAATCAACAGCTGAGATTCGTTCTTATCCTGAGATCGACGACCACGATTTAATCTTTTCCAAAAATATCCAAGGGTAATTTGGGAATTTCATAAAAATCCAAGGGCAAGTTTGTCCAAAAATTGTCATTTCTAAACCTAGGTTGAAATGACCAAAATGCCCTTCCCTAATAACATTAGCCTTAACAAACTCCCAGGGGTAAAACGGTCATTTTCCATCGTTCGCCGAAATTCAAATTTTCTGAAGGTTTCAGACAATTCTAAGACTAAACATTCTAATAACAACGTCGTTCAAATGTCCTGTCGTGACTTCCTAATTTCCAATACCTAAATTGGTCTCTAATTAATAACTAAATTTTATATAACGTAATTTGAGCATGTCTCAGACTAACGGGCGGCTTTTGGGGAAATTCGCATATTCGACCCGTGACTGATACTAAATCAAGTCGCGTGCAAGTTCATTCGGATCGTGACGACCTCGGTTGTTATGTAATTGCTTGGATTGATCGCTAGTCTCGTTTGGCACGATTGTTCGGTATAGGTTCTGGATCGTTCGTCAACTCACCTTGTGGTCAAATGGAATCACTCATGATCCACTCGTATAATAGTGACAAATCGGCCTATAACCATCCTAAGATTGGCCTACATTGGCTCAAAATGTCATCTCAACAATTCTATGGTCAAAAGTCAGTTCACAATCGAATTTCTTTAGTCATACGAATTTAAATTCTTAATTAGCATTTCCCTAATGGTTAGTATTTCGGGAATGATCAGTTCCAGGTGAGAACTAACTACAAGTACATTCATAAAACTATTCATTTCATAAATCTAAAATGGGCAAATTTCAAAATGTCACAACTCTTCCCCTCTTACAAAAATTTCGTTCTCGAAATTTACAATCCAACCAACTACTCAAACAAATTGGGGTATTGACGTTGCATTAGCTCTTCATTTTCCTAAGTCACGCCTTCTGTCCCGTGATGTTCCCAAACAACCTTGACTATCGGGATCGTCTTGTTCCTCAGAACTCGCTCTTTCCGATCCTCGATCCTTACTGGTTTTTCGACATACGACACCTTGTCGTCAATTTCTATCTTTTCATTGTTCAACACATGAGTTGGGTCCGGTTCGTACTTTCTCAGCATCGATATGTGGAATACATTATGCACTTGCGACAAATTTGGTGGCAAGGCAAGGCGATAAACTAAGTCTCCAATCCTTTCTAACACCTTAAAGGGTCCCACGTACCTCGGACTCAACTTCCCTTTCTTACCAAATCGGGACAATCCCCTCATAGGCAATACCTTAAGGAACACATGATCCCCTACTTGAAATTCCAAAGGTCTTCGCCTTTTGTCTGCATAACTCTTTTGACGCCTTTGCGCTATTTTCAACCTTTCACATATGATCTTAACTGCCTCAACTGATTATTGAACTAATTCTGGCCCGGTTATACTTCTTTCTCCAACTTTGTCCCAGCATACAGACGTTTTATAGGCTTTACCATACAACGCTTCAAATGGCGCCATTCCAACACTCTGCTGAAAACTATTATTGTATGCAAATTCCACTAAGGGCAATTGTTCCTCTCACTTGCCTTGGAAATCCAGCACACATGCCCGAAGCATATCCTCTAATGTTTGAATTGTCTTCTCAGACTGGCCATCCGTTTACGGATAATAAGCAGTACTAAATTGTAGCTTCGATCCCAATGCCGTCTGCAAATTTTTCCAAAAATTGGCGATAAACCTGGGATCATGATCCGACGTAATCGTCACTGGTACCTCGTGCAATCAAACGATCTGTTGCACATACAAATTAACATATCAATCTAATGCGAAATCCTTTCGCACGGCCAAGAAATATGCTGACTTGGTCAATCTATCGATAATTACTCAAATGGAATTGTAGCCCTTTTGGCTCATTGGCAATTCCATCACAAAATCCATAGTGATATGCTCTAATTTCCACTCTGGGATCTCTAAAGGTGATAACAATCCTTCAGGCTTATAGTGTTGCGCTTTCACTTGCTAGCATGTCAGGCACTTAGCCACGTGCTTCGCTATGTCTACCTTCATACCATTCCACCAATAATACTGCCTCAAATTCCAATACATTTTCGTACTCCCCGGGTGGATACTATAACCACTACCATGCGCTTCTGATAAAATCTCTTCCTTAAGTTCCGCATCGTCAGGCACGCATAATCATCCTTGAAACTTCAAGATCCCATCGCCGAATACTTGGAAGTCCAGTTTCCTCATAGTAGCATCCATTGCTAGAATCTTTTGAATCTCTTGGTCCGTAGATTGTAGAGCCTTAACCTTAGGCTGGATTTCTGGTTCAATCCTTAATGTGGCTAGTAAACTCGAGACTTGACTTACTTCAAACTTAAACTCCGAGTCTCGTATGTTTCCAACAAGGTCCATTCTTTGACCATCAAGTGTGAGATGCTTGACTTCCTACTTAATGCATCCGCTACTCGGTTTACCTTTCCGAGGTGATATAAAATATCATAGTCGTAATCCTTCAATAATTTCATTTAACGACGCTGCCTCATATTTAACTCCTTTTGAGAAAATAAGTACTTGAGGCTCTGATGGTCGGTATAAATCTGAAATTTCTCTTCGCATAGATAATGTCGCCAAATCTTAAGGGCGAACACTATTACGGCTAATTCCAAATCATGCGTCGAATAGTTTAACTCATGCGGTCTTAACTTTCTTGACACATAGGCCACTACTCGTCCATTTTGTATGAGTACACACCCTAATCCTTTCAACGACGCGTCGCTATATATTGCATAACCTCCGGGTCCTGATGGAATAGTCAACACAGGTGCCATCATTAATCTATGCTTTAATTCCTGAAAACTCCTTTCACATTTGTTGGTCCATTCAAACCTCGTTCCCTTTTTCAACAAACGTGTCAACGATATTGCTATTGCTGAAAACCCTTCCACGAAGCGTCAGTAATATCCGGCCAAATCCAAAAAGCTTTGAACTTCGGTTACCAACGTTGGCCTCGGCCACTTCATTACAGCCTCAATCTTCGTTGGATCTACTGAGATTCCTTCCCCAGAGATCATGTGTCCATGAAACGCTATTCGATTGAGCCAGAATTCACATTTGCTAAACTTAGCATACAGTACATGCTCCCTTAAGGTCTATAAAACCTTACTCAAATGAACCTCGCACTCTTCAAAGCTCTTCGAATACACCAATATGTCGTTTATGAAGACTATGACAAATTGGTAAGTTAGAACTCTCTCTATAGCCGGTAGACAACTTGTCAAAATCGACAATGGTTTCTCACATAAAAACATCTTACACCATTTCAATAACTAGTAATTTCTTCGATCAATCACCAATCTAATAGGAAAGAGTATTAACGATGATAGCTTAATAACCTGACTAGTAAGCTTTCAAGACAAGAAATTAGTAATTGATACCATAAAAATTCAGCGACATTCACAGCTGTGACTAGTGACCCTTCCTTGATAGAAAGGTAAAAATTGAAAAACTTTCTTATAGCCACAATAACCTTTTTTAATTTCCTTCATTTCTTTTTTTTTTATATGAACAAATCAAATTAGTGAAAATACAAGTAATGGGTAATTTCAACCATTTTTGGAGCTGGGGCTTTGAGTTTCCTTCCAGCTCCGATCCTTCTCTCTTTCTGGTCGAACGAAGGAGGTCGGAGATCGGGACGGCGCCACCGTGAAGATCACCGGAAGTGGTACTGTCGAGTGTCACCGCCGTCATTCTAGGGGTTGCTGGTTGTCTCCAACTTCTTGTTGTTCTCAGGAGCCTCAGGTTAATTCTCTTTCTTCTCCGAAGCATTCACGTCTTATCACGCCCCGCACCCTACGGTATGTCATATCCCTCGCAAAGGTCGATTCGAGTGCGACACCTAGGACGCGTTGCCAACCCAACGCGCCACATAAATTAAAGCACACACGGAAGCAATATAACACCCGGACAAATTTAAACCACACCACCAAGGATAGCCAGACAACAAACAATATGAATAAATATACACTTGCATAGAAACTGGGAACCATATACATTATCCATTTACAGCATGCGCTCAAAAACCAAAAAACAAGTCAATGGCCACTACTGACAAAAAGGGAGTAAGTGGCCCAGTCAATCAGAATTACTAACAACTAGAAGGGGCTCCGGTCAAAAAGGTACTGGTCTAATCTATCTAAAATTAAAGCTACGCCTGCGGAACCCAGTCCGAGTCAGATCCCAATGACTCGGAAGAGCTATCAGACAGCTCGACATCAGAGTCTAGGGAATCCTGCTCGGACTCGGCCCCAACTAATTCCTCTTCGGAATCCATCGGCTCGGCCTTGTCCTCCGGCTTCACGTCCTGCTCCATGGGCTCAAGCTTCTCGTCTTCCGACTCCATTGGCACCGGTTCTACGTCCCCATCCTCTGGCATGCGGTCAGGGCTCGTCAGTTCGCCATCAGAACACTGAAAGTCAAGGTCCCCAACATCCGTCAAAGGAGCCTCAAAAGATCGAAAAGGTCTGTAGGTCTCGTCCTGGTCCCGGATACACCATGTTATATACCTATGGGCCTGATTAAGATCCTCGTCCGCTTCGACTCAGACTATGGAAAGATACCTAACCCAAAAATCCCTATTCCCAGCAGGGTACACCGTCTCCTCCCGTCTCCTCCCGATCTATCCAGAGAGGAATCCCAAAACGGACTGGCACTAAAGGCATCTCAAGGCCGGGGTTTAAAAATTTTGGATTTAAACAACTGTGAGAATAAATCTCAGCGAATAGGTTCCCTAAACCTAAGTTAGGCTAATATACACCTCCTGACGAATACCAAATAATACAAGACTAACTAAAAGTGACTTAGGCCCTCGGGCCCAAATCTAACATGTGACAACCCTGCAGGTTAGGCATTATGCATATAAATAGCAAACTTGCATAGAACTCAATCGCAGAATGGATATACACATCGTTTCACCACGACATATGTCATGCATATGCTTATGCTCACACTCACACTAATGCCTCATCAATGCACTTCGCACACTTGCACTCCTGCATACTTGCAATTGCCAAATTCACCGACCCGCGTAAAATGCATCAGGTTCATTATTTTGAGATCGATCTCCGGCTCGCGTAAAACGCATCAGGCTCATGACACTCAACCCGCATAAAACGCATCAGGTTGGACATCTTCCGGTAATTCGGGCATCGTCCCCCGTAAAACGCATCAGGACGATTCACTATCCCGCGTAAAATGCATCAGGGTCTCATGTGATCACACATTCACACACCGGTTATTATCTGAACCCCGCGTAAAACGCATCAGGGCTATTAGGTGATCATACGCTCATATTACTCGTGCACATTCACATAATGCGCGTGCTATGCCAATGCTTGATATGCACGTTCATGGCCATAACAATCACATTCGGGCATCCAAATTTCTACCTTAAGCATTCAATTTCACTTAGCCACATACTTAATAAATATCGCCACATGCTCAATTAGTGCCATAACGTACTCACTTAAGCAATTCAATCAAAACAGCCATGGTACTTAATTGGCACACAAAATCATGCGATCGAGCCAATAGAATTACACATGCTTAAGGCCCACCAAGCATCTCATCATTTGGCCACACCAAGCACACAACATGGCATCACATAATCAATCATAAATTGTGCACAGTTCAGCCACTACATAGGAAATCAAGACACTCTAAGCATTTCACACAAAAATCACACATTAACCGAACAAGGCCCAATTAACTCCATAATGAACAGCCACCATATAGCCCCTTTAGGCCACTAATCCACCTCCAAATCATCACATTAGTCCATTAAATCACCATAAAATCAGCCACCATGAGGAATGGCTTAGGCACGCACTAAAATCCACAATTAAACCCGAACTTACTCCAAACTTGTGCTGATCCAACCCAATCTATCCAGCCATTACACAGCCCACTCTAAACCTTCAAACCTCAACTAAAACCTCCGCACAAAGCCATGAAATAGCCATAAGAACATCCACCACTTGGTCCACAAATTTCCTCCGCCAAAACTACAATTTTGCCCCAAATTAATACGTCTAAGCTTCACCTCATCACAGCACTCCACAGCCCACTAAACCTCGATCAAATAATCACCCTAGGCCCTCAAAACAGTCGCAACATCAGCCCCTAAAAACCTCCACCATTTAACCCCTAAAATATCTTAATTTAACCCCTAAATCTATCTAGAAATGCAATCTAGCCTAACTAGGGTTTAGGGTTGTACTCACTTGGATTCTTGGGCTTCCAATAGGGCTGAGCAAGTGGCGGGGATAGCCGGGCAGTGGCAGATCCGTGCTGGAACAATGGCGGTGAACGGCGGCTCCAGCAAGTTCCTCGCGCGACCGAGGAAGAGAGGAGGAGATGTGAGAGGGAGAGACACGGTGAGGGAGAGGAGAGAGGGGGTTGGGATGGTGATGGTGGGGTGAGGCGAGGGGGTGGCAGCACCAGTGGCAGCGGCGGCTGCTTCCCGGCAAGCAAGGGTGGCGGCAGCATGAGGCCGAGGAGGGAGGAGCTCGCGGGAAAGGAGAGAGGGGAGAGTGGCCAGTGGCTTGGGGGGAGAAAATGAGAAGAGAGAGAGAGACTAGAGTGTTTAAAGAGAGAATGAGATAGTGGAGTGGTTGACCAAACTCTCAAAATGCAAACTTTGCCCCTAATCCATAGGTTGAGGTTTAATCTTGGCAAAACTCTTGGGGGCATTCTAGACCATAATTTCCAGCATTATTGGGCTAAAACAAATTAATATAAAACCTTAAAATAATCCCCAATTAACCCCCAAAAATTCGGAATCCAAGCTTAGGGGTACAAGTGCAAAACGGTAATTTTTCGGTCCCGGGTCAAATTTCCAAATTTCGACTCTAATGATTCCATATATGAGTAGCCACATAAAAATGATGTTGTCCTTGCAAAAATGGTCGCGTACGCCCACGAAATTCAACACCGAAGTCCGCACTCAATTCCACGATCAATTTAACTCAATTTGCAATTTTAGCATCTCTCACTAACGGGCGGCTGTTTAAGGGTTACGCGTATCGACCCAGGGTACTCGAGTCGTGATGATGTCAATTTCCCAGAGAACATGAGAATTTATCACTAGTCCCGGGGGTCACGGTCGTTCGAAACAAGCTCGGGATCGTTCGCCGCGCGTGTACTTTCGATCGTGTGGAATCACCCGCTATCCGATCATATGTCGTCGATCGAACTCAATCCATCACTTTTCCCGGACCGGCCCACATTGGCATAAAATATTCTCTCGTCGTATCTCGGAATCGGACTCAATTCGCGGTCGAGTTCTTGGGTCCACATACCGTTTTTTCTAGTTAGTCGTTCCCTATCGGTCAGTATCCCGAGATTGATTAGATCCGGGCGAAACTTAATGAAACGCAATGAGAAATAATATCAATTTCATTAACAACGAAAGTGGGTTAAATTTCGGTATGTGACACGTCTCCAGTTCATTTCACGGTTGGACTTGTCAAGTTTCAATTTTTTTTTAGCCTGAAGAAGCATATGAAGGTGCTGGACTTGCTGGTTTCCACTTTGCTGTCTTCCTTCTTAAGGGTTTAGACTCTCTCTCTCTCTCTCTCTCTCTCTCTCTCTCTCTCTCTCGTAGTTTAGTGAGAGTTCCGTACTGTGTTACTCTGTACAGCAATGAGATTTGTGCTTCTGATTTAGCCCTTAACTTGGTATCTTGAATTGCATTCATTTTAAAGAATGAAATTGGAGCATCTCTTGATACTTCATGAGCTGGTAATCTGTGGGTGGCTGGTTGATATTTGATCAGAAATTGGATTCTCTCTAAGAAGAGGAGAAGGTCCAATTTTTATAAAAATAGAATCTATTAAATTTGACTGAATTTTTACATGTAATAGTTCTCTCCTTTTTAAATTGACACAGTTCTTAATAAATGGAAATTGATAGATTCTATTTTTGAAAAGATTGAGAAACTCCTTGTGCCTATAGGGTTCGACAAAATGAGTATTGCTAAGAATTACTTGATAAGTGCTTGCCAACTATATTCAGATGTATTTTTTTACCAATGAGATCTAGGGTCAAATTCTTTTTGGATAAAAAATAAAGTAGGGTACCTATAATCACATTATTATTCGCAGGCAGTGATGACTCGAATTTTGGCAATAAGACCAGTTGCAGTAACATCTCTAATAATAGCTGTGACATAGCAATTGTTGCCACTAATCATATAGTTTGTTGTAGTAAGTCATTTATAATCATTATATGCACAATAAATGATTTTATTTATACCAGCATGCCTATTTTTATATTAAAGTCTATCCATACTAATCTTGGCCTCTGGTAATTGCAATCTCACTCTCAATCTCAAGAAAGGAAAAGAAAATGTGAAATACGAACGTAAAAGGGAGTTGATAAAATTAAAATAGATGGTTTTTATCTACCACGAGAGAAAGGAAACGAAAATAAAAATCACTAATTTACAAATAATAAAGTGTGGAATAGAAAATCGATAGCTTTATTATTTGAATCGCTCAACATAGCTTTGTCATCTTAATTTTCTATCCCCTATAGTAACCCCCTAGACCTCCAAAACTAATGACATAGCCACTTCGATATTGGTTCATATGGTGATGGCTCACCAAACCATAAACATTGGATCTATCCATCCACTCCTTCGTGTTATGAGAAGGAGGTAGGGATTTGCCATCCCATCGAACCCAATGGAGTCGTCGAAAGAAAGCGGCATGCTTCAAATTATCATCGGGCATGTGACCACTTCCCATTGGGGGAGAGATCCCATCGCTTCCAGCTGAGCCAATTCCTCCCCAAGCTATGTATTGTGCACCACCGCGTAAATATGAAAATAGTTCCTTTGGCCGGTAGCCTACTTTAAACTTTGCCTTGAACACAACCAACCACCAATTCCCAGTAAATCGATCCTGATTATAAAGAGCTTTTGATAATGAGTGCTAATGGAAAAAATTGCAAAATTATCTAACATGGATGCAATGATGGATTATATGCTTATATGGATAACTTACAGTAGGGTAGAATGATAGCGAAAAATTTTAATTTTAAGAACAAAACTATTAGTAGCTAATCTATTTTAGCAAAAAATCATTACCTTAAGTACCATGAAAAAGATCAAACATACCTGTTCGATATTAATTGCAAGCTCATATAGATCTCCATCATAAGTAGAAGTAGGTTTTAATATAAAATCGGGGGTTACTACCCTACTCACTTGGACGAAACTCGGACATAGTGCATTATAGCACCCATTGCGATAGCCATCACCTTATGAGGACAATGCTTTAGTCAATAAGAGTACCCGGACATAGTGCAGTAGAGCATCGAGCTGCTAAATTGTTTTCCGTAAAGTAATGCTTGCTTGCCATTTTGAAAAGAGAACACGACATTTGTTTGCAAACTCCTTCCACGTTCATCACATGCATAACCAAGGCCTATCCATATTGTCCAAGACTAAAGTGTTATGCAATAAAGGTTACAAATTCAAATTGCAAATGAAACTAAAAAAAAAATAGAGAAACTGAAATTGAAAGAAGAAGGTAGAGAAAAGTTATATACGACACAAGGTACTTCTAGGTATAAATGTATGCAAAAGAGACTTCTTGGGCCGGCCGGGTTGACCAATGATATATAATGAAAAACTTTTCTTTATTATAAATGAATATAAAATTCAAGTATTTAGATAAAAATTTTTTAAAGAATCGATCTATTTGAGAAAGTGAATTCTAATTTATATGAAATGACAGATTATTTAACTAAAAAAAAACGTTAGATATTTAGTTTATGTTTGAACTACGATTTTATCCCTCTATTAACGTCATGCCATTATAATTTCACCATAGACTTTTGGTGGAACTTATTAGGAAAAGTTTTTCGAGTTTATTTTACTGTATACTAGCAAATGAACGTACACGTTACATGCGTGGAAGAAATGACATTTGAAAGATGGTTAAAGATAAATGTTTTAATTACAATCATGAAAAACTTTTTCTCTAAAAGTTTAAGAGACTAAATATTATCTTTGAATGATGCATGCTTGCCACTATTAAATGCATGTTTTCCACTTGTCTCATTCTTCCATGGTCACATCATGCATAATTATTGCCGCAACCAAGCTTATTCTTAACGATTGGATATACATATGAACCTCATGACGACAACTTTATTTATTAAAAAGAAATGCATTTGAGGTATGACTAGCAATTATAACATCGAGATGCTAAAAATTTTCCTAAAATAATGCATGGTTGCCATTTTAAAAAGAGTACATGCTAGACATTTGTTTGCAAACCCCTCTTTTACGATCGTCATATGCATAACTATTTCTAAGGCCTATCTATTGTCCAAGACTAAAGTGTTATGTAATAAAGGTTACAAAGTCAAAATGCAAATGAAATTAATAGAAAAACAATAGGGATACTGAAAATTGAAAGAAGAATAAATGACGGATGGTACATCCAGGTAGCAATGGATTCAAAAGGAACTTCTCGGGACCACTAGGTTGGCCAACAACATATAATGTGGAAATTTTATGTAATCCAAATGAATATAAATTTCAAGTATTTAGAGAAAGATCTTTTAAATATTTGATCCATTTGAGAAAATGAATTTTGATTTTTATGTGAGATAACAGATTATCTAACTTACAAAGAAAAATAAAACTATTCAAGTAAGTTTGGAAAGAGCTAGAAATTTAAGGAATCATAAAAGTAAGTGTAACGTCCTGAAATTCGACCCACTTTCATGATCAATGAAATTGATATTATTTCTCATTGTGTTTTAGTAAATCTTGCCCGGATTTGATCAATCTCGGGATACTGACCAATAGAGAAAGGCTAACTAGGAAAAACGGTACGTGGACCCAAGAACTCAACCGTGAATTGAGTCCGATTTCTAGATACGATGAGAAGATATTTTGTGCCAATGTGGGTCGGTCCAAGGAGAGTGACGGATTTGGTTCGACCGATGACGTATGATCGGATAGCGGGTGATTTCGCACGACCGAGAGTACGCGCGGCGAACGATCCCGAACTTATTCCGAACGACCGCAACCCTCGGGTCTAGCGATAAATCCTTGTGTTCTTTGGGAAATCGACATCGTCACGACTCGAGTAACCCTAGGTCGATACGTGTAACCCCTAAACAGCCATCTGTTAGTAAGAGATGCTAAAATTGCAAATTGAGTGAAAACGATTGCGGAATTGAGTCAAGACTTCGGTGTCGAATTTCGTGGGCGTACGCGACTATTTTTGTAAAGTCGACGTCATTTTTATGTGGCCAATTATATTTGGGATCAATAGAGCCGAAAATTGGAAAATTAACCCGGGACCGGAAAATTACCATTTTGCCCCTAGACCCCAAAGCTTGGATTCCGAATTGTAGAATTTTAAATGGGTTTATCTCAGCCCAATAATGCTGAAAATAATGGTCCATAATGCCCCCAAGATTTTTAGCAAGCCTGGACTTTAGTTCTTGGATTAGGGGCAAGATTGTCATTATTGGAAAGTTGGTCACCATCCTCCACTAATGCCAACTCATATACACTTTAATCTCTCTCTCTCTCTCTCCTCCTCATTCTCCCTATCACCACCACCAGCCACCCTCTCCTCCCTCTCCATCTCGTGAGCTCCCCATCTCCCTCTCGGCCGCCGCGCGCCGCCCGCCGGAGCGCCGCCATTCGCCAATGCCACCACTGGTGCCGCCGCCCCGCCTAGCATACCATCCAGCCATCCCTCTCTCTCTCTTTTTCCCCCTTCTCAGCCGCGGAAACAGGCCCCCCCCCCCCCCACTGTGGGCCGCCACCCGCAAGCCGTTGCCACTCACACCACCGTGGAGGCCGTCCGTCGCCGCTGTTTGTGCCGCTGTGGAATCAGCTCAGTCCGCCCATTTTCCCACTTGTTCAGCCTAGTTTGGAGCATAGGAATCCAAGTGAGTACAATCTTAAACTCTAATTAGGCTAATGTGTGTTTCTAGATGAGTTTTAGGGATTAATTAGTGTAAATTAGGGGTTAACGTGCGAAGGGCGTTAGGGGCTGTTATTGTGGCTGATTTGATGGTTTAGCGTGACAATTTTGATGAGGTTTAGCGGCTTAGATTGTGTTGTGTGTTGGCTGAAAATATTGGATTGAATCGGCCCAAGTCCGATTAAGTTCGGGTTTAATTGTGGAATTGAGCGTGCCTCGCATTGTCCTCGTGGCGGCTGATTTATGGAGTGTCTTGGAGAGCCAAATGGAGTATTTTGAGGATATTTATTGGCCGAGAGTGACCTGTTTTGTGGCTGTCCATGCCGGGATTAAACTAGACTAGGCGCGATCAATTTAGGGGTTAAATTGTGACAGGTAATAGGGATCGATATGGTAGCTATTTTACGAGCTTAGTGTGATAATCTAATTGAGGTTTAATGGCCCATATAGTGTTGTGCGATGGCTGTGCCTGGGCGCATTGATTTGGGCGAAAATGTGAAATTAGCGGGTGTGAATTGAGGACCGAGTGGTGGCTGTTTTTGTGGCGATTCTTGCGGTCTATTGTGGTGATTTGGTGGCGATTTGATGGCCCAAGATGGACTATTTATGGCTGATTAGGTATTGGGTCGATTCATGCCATATTTGGTTTATCGAGGTTTTAAGGCGAATTGCTTAGAGAACGATGAATGGCCCATGAGGTTGCTAAATTAAATGTGACTGGAATATGGTTGTGTGATACTCTGTGATATGCTTGGCATGGCCAATTTGTGTAATGCTTGGTAGGCAATTGGTATGTGTTGTTTTGGTGTTTAATTGCGTGAAATTGGGTGTTAAACTATATGTTGTGATTGATTTGGATATGGCTGTTTCATTGGGCATATTGAGAAACGAATCGAGTATGTAACCAAATCATGTTGAGCACCTAGTGTGGAGTTCATGAATGCTGAGTGTGACATTGTGGCCCTGTGCGTGCATACTGAGCATGGGCATATAATGTGCATTATGCGTGAGTGCACGAATGACATGAACATATGATCACCTAAAATGCCCTGATGCGTTTTACGCTAGGTTCAGATAATAACTAGTGTATGTGAGTGTGTGATTACATAAAGCTCTTATGCGTGTTACGCGAGGTATTGAACCCATCTTGAGGCGTGTTACGCGGGACGATACTCGAACTACCGGAAGATAACCAACCCGATGTGTTTTACGCGGGTTATATGTCATGAGCCTGATGCGTTTTACGTGGGCCAGATATCGATCTTGAAGTGATAGACTTGATGCGTTTTATGCAGGTTGGATCTAATGCGTTTTACGCGAGTCGGAAAGAATTAATAAATTGCAAGTATGCAAGAGTGCAAAAGTGCATTGATGAGGCATGAACATGAGTGTGAGTATATGCATATCATGCGTTGCGACCAAGTGACGCATGCATGTGCCGTGATTGGGTTCTATGTTATTATCGTGAATTTTAAGTGTCTAACTTGCAAGGTCAATCGAGTATTGGATTTGGGCTCGAGGGCCTAAGTCAATTATGTTCTGATTTGTGTGTTATTTAGTGCTCGTCAGGAGATGCATGTTAGCCTAGTTTAGGTTTAGGGAACCTACTCGCTAAGATTTATTTTCACGGTTGTATAAACCTAATTTTTCAGACCCTCAGCCTTGAGATGTCCGCAGTGCCTGTTCGTTTTGGGATCCCTTACTGGATAAACCGGGAGGAGACGGTGTACCCCGCAGGGAATGGGGATTTTTGGGTTAGATATTTGTCTACAGTTTGGGTTGACGCGGGCGAGCAGCTAAACCGGGCCCACAAATATATCGCGTGGTGTATTAGGGACCATGAAGGGACCTACGGGCCTTTACGATCGTTTGAGGTCCCACTTAGCGATTCAAGGGATGTTGATCCTCAGTGTCCCGATGGGGAATTGGCGAGCCCTGACCGTGTGCCGGAGGATGGGGTGTCACGCCCCGAACTCCCGTCGAGCCCGCGACATCCCGCCTCCGGTTGAACAGTTGCGATGTCCCAGGTTATCGCTGACCTCATCTAAACATCAGAGTTTAATCGTGCAAACGGAAACCATAAAAACACCCGGACAAATTAAACTTGGGAGAATTGGGAGAATATACACTTCCATTACTCACTTAAACTTATCCCACCATACTTTTACCTTGCTTTACCAGTGCATATGTTACTAAAACCATCGAAAACTTAGAATAACAACCGATGACCTAACACACTAGATTCCAAAATGCTATTCTTCTGAAACCCGATCATCCAACCCATATATTAGTCTCTAACACCCCTTACTTGGCGTCCACTCTAAACTTGATTCCACATCGTCCTCATCTGAACTCTCTTCAACAATCTGCTCCCCCGTCAGAAATTCAGCTACCTCATACTCTGGATGCACTGGCACTCCAAAACGTATTGGTGGCGGTGGTAGAGGGTTCATCGCTCAGGTCGGGATTCTGAAAATTGTTGGTTTACACAACCATGAGATGATATCTCAGCAAATACATCCCTAAACCCAACCTAGACTATCACGTACCTCCAAAATAATTACGCAATCACACACATTCACGTACACTAATATCACAAAACAGACACATCAATAAAGACCGTTAGGCTCAATAATGCACACATTCGCATTCGATCATGATCACGTCGTATGCAACACTCGCATGTACCAATTCTCATCCCATTATTCCTCCCATTCTCATTTTCTCTTTCTCATTTCTCGCCAGTGACCTGCATTGAAGTACACGCCTCAGGCACACTGTGATCATTCACCACATCACTTCCGGTCCGCGTACTCGTTCATGCCTCAGGCCCCGATCGCGACCTGAGCATCATACGCCCTAGGCCCGATCCCAACTTAGCCCGCGCCAAATGCGACATACCTACATGATTAAAACCCAACTCAGCTCACACCAAATGCGACAGGCCTATGTGATTGGAACCCAACTCAGCCCACGCCAAATGTGACAGGCCTACATGATTGGAACCCGAGCTTATGATGCATCGGTCCAATCCCGGTCTCACCCGAGTTGATCGTGCCTCGGACCGATTCTCATACATGCTTTTTCAAGCCTCAACCTGTATCAAATACAACAGACCTATGTGATCGCTGTTCGAGTTTACGATACTCGACCCGATCCCATTCTCGTTCTATCACACCTTTACATACTTTCCCACAATCACTTGTCACACCATACTTCTCCTTACTCATGCACATGCTCGATATGCATTTACCACATACGACTAGCCCACCACACGCGATCCGTGCATGCATCGAGTCACACGCAGACATATCTCACTCTACAATTCACATGGGCAATATCAACAATTAATTTAATCAACTCACGTGTGCACTCGACAAGCATAATCAGTCACTCAATTGCACAACAACACTCTCAATTAAATCACCACAATTTATAAATAAATCAAACACATCTCAAATATGGTAATTGCCATTTTTCTCCAACCAAATGGCGTCGGATTAATTCCGATCCTTCACGGGACTTTCTCGCCATTAAATACCGGTTCTAAAAATCCAACTTGCGTCCCAAACCGAGCATCATAGCCTCGTGAACAGTGAATCACAGCTCGTAAACAGTGATTCTTAACTTGAAATTCCCTCAAATCGTCCTCCAAAAATTTCAAATTAATTCCTTAAGGCCCGCCATACGTTCCCGGTCTAAAGCCCCAACATTTTGCACCCGCACAAGTCCAATTTCACCCAAAATCAAATTATTCGGCGATACCCAAAATCCTAAATTGGGATTAGAGTATGACTTACCGCGTTCTAGGCTAAAACGGCTAGAACGGAAAGCAGCAGCGCTCTATGGCGAAGGAGAATGACTCACGGTGGCTTCCGGCTTGCACGGCGGCGTGGTCTTGCACGGCCGGAAATGGGTCACAGGGAGAGAGAGAGAGAAAGAGAGGGGAAAGAGAGAGAGACGGTGAGGTTAGAGGGCGGCACGGCAACGGTAAGGTGGCAGTCCAGCGATGTGGCGTGCGGCGGTGAGCGGCGGCGCCGGCGATGGAGCTCACAGCCAAAGGAAACTCACGACCAAGAGAGAAGAAAAAAAAGAAATAAAAGGGGAATGGTTGATCGTGAACGAAGGAGAGAATGGGGGAAAGAAGACCAAAATTTGACTTAAATAGTGCCAAAGACCCAAGTGTAAAATGACCATATTACCCTTGTCTCACAATTTTAATCCAACGGCCCAGATTTGATCTTATCTTGATCTAATGGCCAAGATCGATTCTTGCACAAAAATATCCAAGGGCATACTTGTAATTTTCCAAAAACCCAAGGGTGAAATTGTCCAATCAAAATTTGGGGCAAAATTACCAAAACGCCATTTACCCTTAAAACATACCCTTTAATAACCTTTAGGGGTATTTTGGTCACTTTCTCCATTTCTTATCCAAATCGAGTTTTTCCAAAGGATTTAAGCGCACCAAAAATTCACACGTGTCACGTACAATGTCGTCCTAGCGTTCCGTCGCGACTTCCTAATTTTTCGGTGTCCAATTTGGGTAAAAATCCAATAATTAAATTCTATTAAACGCAACTCGAGCGTTTCTTGAGCTAACAAGCGGCTTGCTGGGGAATTTCACAAAATCGACTCGTAACTGATACAAAATCGAGTCACATGCAAGTCTTTTCGATGCGTGACGACCTCGATTGTCATTAAAATCGCAAAGATCAATCACTTGATCCGAGGGGTACGATCGTTCAGTATAATTTCAGAATCATTCGTCAAGTCGTTTCGTGGCCCAACGGAATCACCCGCGATCCACTACTAGGACAGTGGCGAACTGACCCCTAACTATCCTTGGATCGACCAACAGTGACTCAAAATATCACTTCCGCGATTTAATAGTCGAAGTCCATTGACAGTTGAATTTTCTTTAGTCGCGCGAATTTAATTCCCCCTAATAGCATTTCCCTAATGGTTAGCATTCCCAGGAATGATTAATTCCGGGTGAGAATTTATTGCGAGCACATCTCATAAAACTCAATTATTTAATAAATTCCAATTAGTGGAATTTCGGAATGTCACATGAGGATTCAAACCCGGAGCCGATGGATTCGGAGGATGAGGAGCCTGAGCCCATGGAGCAGGACATGGAGCAGGAGGACGAGGTCGAGCTGATGGATTCTGAGGAGGATTCAGTTGGGGCCGAGACCGAGCGGGATTCATTAGACTCTGAGGTTGAGCTGTCTGATAGTTCTTCCAAGTCATCGAGATCCGACTCGGACTAGATTCCGTAGGTCAAGCCTTAGTTCAAGGTAGATAGAGCCAGCACCTTTTTGACCGGAGCCCTTCTAGTTTTTAGTGATCCCTGACCGCCCAAGCCACTTACCCCTTTTTATTTGTGGTGGCCTTTGACCCACTTTTGATCTTTTTGGAGCGTAAGCTGTAGATGGATGTTATATATGGTTCCCATTATCTACGCAAGTGTATATTTATTCATGTTATTGGTTGTGTGGCTATTCTTGATCATATGTTATTATGTTGTGCAAGTGCTTTAATACTTCCGCATGTGCTTTAATCTCTATCGTGTTGGGCGTTGGGTTGGCAACACGTCCTGGGACGTCGCAATCAAATTGACCTCGGTTGGGTTGTCGCGCATCGTGGGATTCGTGGCATGACAGTAAGAGATTCAATTTACGTTTGAATTGTGATATTGTCCCTCTATTAACGTAATGCCATCATAATTTCACCATTGGCTTTCGATGGAGCTTATTGGGAAAAGCTCTTTGAGTTTATATTAATTCTTTTGAAATTTTTAAATTTTTTTTCTTTTTCTTCTTCCAAGTACGGCGAAGGTTGCGAGGCCCTCGTTGACCCTTGCTAGACTTGGAAGAAAACAAAAGAAAGAAAGAAAGAAAGAAAAAATAAAAGAAAAAAGAAGAAAAAATATTTAAAAATTAAAAAAAATATTATTAAAAATTGTTTACGTTAGCCCCATCCTTTCTATGTGGCACTACCAGCGTCCACGATAGTGATTTTCGATTGAAATTGGCCGGATGAACTCAATTAGCAAACTGTGAAAAAGTTTAGGACTTAATTGACAATTTTTTAGGGTTGAATCAATTAGCAAAATTGAAAGGATCTTTTTCGGATGTTTTCGTCCTGTTTTTGTTTTCGTTTTTGAAATTTTTTATTCAATTTTATGACTGAACTGACAAAAGTTCAATATTAATTTAGGACTTTTTAGACAATTTTCCTATTAGATGAGTCCCAACTCCTTGACAGTCAAATCTTAGTGACAGAGGAAGCAACATAATATGCTTTAGTGGCTAGCTCTAATAAGCCACCGGATGAAAAATGGAGCTACTAAGCTTGAACTATCAAGGTTTGGGCACTCCCTTGACAATCCAAAATCTTAGAGTTTTCGTTGCTCAAAAGAAGCGCAACTTAATTTTTCTGGTGGAAACTAAGAATCATGGAGCAATTGCAAAAAGAGTAAAGAAGCGTCTCAATTTTTAGAATCACTTTGCTGTTAATCCAGCGAATTGGAGGTGGGTTAGCTATCCTGTGGGATGATTAGGTAAAATTGATATAGAGTTTGCTTCAACAGATTTTATGGACTTCATTTGTAATTTTAGGAAGATAAAAAGTGGATGAGAGTTACATTAGTGCATGCCCCAATTGATTATCAAGAGAGATCCCTTCTATCAATCTTCACTAGATAAGCTCTCTTAATTCCCTTCCTTATGTTTGTTTGGAAGATTTTAATGAAATACTTTACTACTAGGAGAAAGAAGGGAAGAGAAAAGTAAAACATTATCATCTAATGGCTTTAGGAGATTTTTGAACCCTTGTGTATTAATGGACATTGGATGCAAGGGAAGTGCCTTCACTTGATTAAACAATAGAGAAGGGGAAGACTTTGTAAAGAAGAAATTAGATAGGGTGTTGAGCAATGTGGAACAGAGGGGAGAATGATACCAGAAGAACCAAAAGTTATGTATGACGCTCACTTTAATGCCAAAAGTTTTTATCGATTTACTTAAGTGCCAAATCAAAGAAAAAACAATCACTTAAGTGCATCTGACAAGAAATTACATCGCTTTTATAATTCAAAATTTTATTTGAGGTAGCATTTTCTCTTAAAAACCAGTCTATGTGGATAAATACTTGTGTAAAAGGACGTCGTTCCTCCAAAATTCATTTTACATCTTCTTCGCCTTCTCCTCCTTCACCATCCTCTCCACCACCGCCCATGTAGCCACCACCCACCACACCCAGCATTGCCACCTCCTCCTCTACCTCAACGAGTTTGGCAATCTCAGTGAGAGCATTGCCATCTACCCATCCATCTACTTCGAGGACCCCCGCCTCCACAATGCCTACATCACTCTCCAAGCCTTGAAGTAGGGCATCATCTCCAACCCCAACAACTTCACCGTCAACTGGGTCAGTCCCTTTGTCTAAGATTTTTTTAAAGTAACAGTTAAGTGATTCGAATAAAAAATTCTAGTATTAAAATGAGCATGCCGTACATAACTTTTGACACTTTTTGTATCATTTTCCCATGTTTGTATAGAAATGCATAGAAAATTCTAAAATTTATCATTAAAGTATAATTGAGTTCTAAAACTTTTAAAAAGTACAATTAAGTCTTAAAATATATCAAGTTGATGCAATCAAGTTATTCTATTAACTCTGTTGAACTTGGCTAATAAAAAAATGTTGACTTGACTTTGTTTTTATTTTTTTATCTCACTTATGTGGCAATAACGTAACTAAAACATGAAACACAAAACTAAAACGACATCATTTTAGTCCAAATATTATTTAATTTATATTAAAATAAGTAAACTTAAAAAAAACACACAAAAAAGGAATCTAAGTGAGGGTTGTTGGCCTTTGGCTAGGGCTCGAGGACCCCCGCCAACCATTCACCCACGTCGTCAACCCTCCTCAACGATGGTGGGATGCTAGCGGCAAGGGCTTATCTAATTTTTTAATACAAATTTTATTTAATTTATATTAAAAATAAGCAAACTTAAAAAAAGAAAATGCAGTTTAGTCATGTCAGCGCCAAAAAGGATAGGGAAAATAAAAAAACTAACGTCAACATTTTTCGTTAATCAAATTTGACGGAGTTAATGAAAGGATTTAATTGCATCAATTTGACAAGTTTTAGAATTTAATTGAACTTTGAAATTTTTAAGACTCAGTTGTACATTCGTGACAAATTTTTGAACTTCTAATGCATTTATCTCATATTTTTATGTACACACAAAGCATTATTCTACACGTGAGAACCACGTTAGATGCAATAAATTGCATGTACTGGGTCTATATGTATCGAATGTAATTAATTAATTTGCCTATAAATGATATGAGCGCAGCGTTTGTGCTAAACTAAATCTGGACAATCGAAATTAATAGGTCCTATATAAATCTCATTAGGACTGATCCATATTGAGTTTAATATACAATAGATCCATGGAATATTTGCTCACAACTAGGTCAATAAATCGAATCACGATAACTTAATATTATGGGCTCGGACAGATCTTACGTGATTACACCCGATCTATATATTCAAATCTAGACAAGAATATATCCTTATATAATGGATCTCAAGCAGGGACATTCATATCGGATTTGACTGATCTACAACTTTTCACATAGACCACACAATAAATGGTTGTGATTCTGGCAGAGTCGTTCTTAGGAATCGAATCATATTGAAAAATATATCAATGCATCAAGCGGTTAGTAACTACTTACAGAGAAAAGGTTAATATGTACATGTAATGTAAGTAGTAGTTTTCTATATCATTAATAACTTATAGCTAAAAAAGACTTTGCAATACAGCAGTTGTGACCTTCCTCCTTGATAGTGATCATGGGACGTAATTTCTTCATCATACTAATATGGTTATATGTGGGCAAAACAAGTACTTACCCAACAATTAGTAATTTTTCTCATTATTTGGCTAGTACTTTTATACCGAGAATGGTAAGTTTGAACTCTCTCTATGGCCGGCAGACAACTTGTCAAAATCGACAGTGATTTTTGACGTAAAAACATCTTACACCATTTCAATAACTAGTAATTTCTTCTATCAATCACCAATCCAATAGGAAAGAGTATTAATGATGATAGCTTAACAACATGACTAGTAAAGCTTTCAAGATAAGAAATTAGTAATTGATACCTTAAAAATTCAGCGACATTCACAAATGTGACTAGTGACCCGTCCTTGATAGAAAGGTAAAAATTGAAAAACTTTCTTATAGCCACAATTACCTTTTTTAATTTCCTTAATTTCTTTTTTTTTATATATGAGCAAATCAAATCAGTGAAAATACAAGTAATGGGCAATTTCGACCATTTTTGGAGCCGGGGCTTTGAGGTTCCTTCCAGCTCCGATCCTTCTCTCTTTCTGGTCGAACGGAGGAGGCCGGAGATCGGGACGGCGCCACCGTGAAGATCACCGGAAGTGGTACGGTCGAGCGTCGCCGCCGTCGTTCTGGGGGTGCCGGTTGTCTCCGGCTTCGTGTCGTTCTCAGGAGCCCCAGGTTAATTCTCACTCTTCTTCGCAGCATTCACGTCTCGAGTTCATTTCGCTGTTGGACTTGTCAAGTTTCAATTTTTTTTTTTGAGCCCGAAGAAGCATATGAAGGTGCTGGTTTCCACTTTGCTGTCTTCCTTCTTAAGGGTTTAGATTCTCTCTCTCTCTCTCTCTCTCGTAGTTTAGTGAGAGTTCCGTACTGTGTTACTCTGTACAGCAATGAGATTTGTGCTTCTGATTTAGCCCTTAACTTGGTATCTTGAATTGCATTCATTTTAAACAATGAAATTGGAGCATCTCTCGATACTTCATGAGCTGGTAATCTGTGGGTGGCTGGTTGATATTTGATCAGAAATTGGATTCTCTCTAGGAAGAGGAGAAGGTCCAATTTTTGCTATTCAGTAGTTGTCGCTATACAGTTTATGGAACGGTTGTGTTTACGGATCATATTTGTGGGTTACTGAGGGCTCTATGTCTGATTTTTGTGAATTTAGTGCCAGGATGAGAGATAATATAGAACCAGAGGATGCAAGCAAGGAGATAGCAGAAGGTGTGTAGATCTCTACTTTGTAGGGAAATCTTTAATGACCTGCAATAATTTGTTAATCAAACTTATGCTTTTACAACTTATGAATCTCATGTTTTGATGATTTTGTATGCAAACTTTTCTGTACCGTAGAATGTGACGATGCCCATCTTCACCACTCAATACACAATCTCCCGAAAAACTTCGAGTTTAAAGTGGGGATGGTCTTTTCAAGTGAACTCAAAGCATATCATACGTATGTGGCATATGCATTACGTAAGGGATTTGGAGTTCGGAAGGGTAAAAAAGCTAGAAATTCCAAAGGAGAAATCACTCGGCGTACATTTCTGTGTAATTGTGAGGGTTTCTCTTGCACTCCACCCGACCAGCAAAAAAAGATGGAAAGGACTGAGAATAGGTGTGGTTGTCTTGCACATATTCGATTTAAGGTTGAAAATGGCGTTCATGAAGTCATAGAGTACATGTCTGAGCATAACCATGCATTTCTTCCAGAAAATCAAAGGCACTTGATCAGATGTGGAAGGATGATTTCTGATCCAAGTAAAGGTGTGTTAGCTGACATGGCAAAAGCTGGTATTGTAAATTTCAGTTCATTTAACTTTTTGGAAAATGAAGATGGAGGAAGTAGAAATATGGGGTTTAGTTTGCGTGGTAGCCATAATTTCTTGCAAACTCAAAGATCAAGCATTGTGAGGGGGGAGGATTGGCAAACTCTCTTGAATCATTTCACATGCATGCAGATGCAAAATCCCCTGTTTTTCTATGCTATACAGGTAGATCAAGATGGTAGATTGACGAACTTATTTTGGAGAGATAGTCTGTCTAAATTTGATTATGATTGTTTTGGTGACGTGGTGATGTTTGATACCACATATCGCGTTAGCAAATATAACATGATATGTGCACCTTTTGTTGGGGTTAATCATCATTGGAGGAATACCTCGTTTGGGTGTGCTCTCTTGTTAGATGAGACAGTAAATTCATTTATATGGCTATTTGAGACATTTTTGGAGGCAATGGGAAATAGGGCACCCAAAACGATTTTCACTGACCAAGACCAAGCTATGGAAAAAGCTGTTGAAAAGGTATTTTTGAATGCACAGCATCGCGTATGCACATCACACATTGCAAAACAGGCTGCTGTAAACATCCCCAATCTTTATGAGAAGCCTGAGTTTAGGGACAGATATTTCTCAAAACTACTATATAGATGTGAAACAGAGTCTGTATTTGAATCCACTTGGAAGGAAATGGAAGAGGAATGGGGCACTAAGGACAATTCTTGGCTTAACAGACTATATGAATCGAGAAATAAATGGAGTGCGGTCTTTGCTCATGGTATATATTCATGTGGTATTGGATCAACTGAAAGGAGTGAAAACACAAATAATATCTTCCGGCTAATGCCTGCTAATAGTATGAACCTTATTGGATTTGTCCACCACTATGAACAACAGGTGAAATATATGAGGGAGATTGAAGTTCGAGACAATCACAATTCTCGAGGTAAGCCAAAATTGCTTGTGTCAAATAATGAGATTTTGACACATGCCGCTTTGGTGTACACTCACACCATATTTTCCAAGTTTAATGAGGAATTTTTGCAAAGTATGTCGGAACGAGTTTTGCGTTGTACTTCTGATGGGGTAGTCTCTGAATACGCTTTGGTCTGCCATGGGGTTCATGGGCAAAATGTTGTGAGATATGATTCTGCTAATTTTTCCGTCTCTTGTGGATGTAAATTATTTGAATCAAATGGGTGGTTGTGCCGTCATGCTTTGTATGTACTCAACGGGAACATTATGGTTACAAAAATCCCATCTGCTTATGTTTTGAAGAGATGGACTAAGGGTGCCAAGGATTGTAATGTGGATAATGACTCTCCACAAGTGTCACCATGTTCATCAAAGATGAGTCGTTATTCTACATTGATGCAAAAAGCTTTTGCCATTATGAACTCGGGTGCTGAAGATGAAAATACAATGAGAATTGCAATGCGAAATTTGGACAAGACGATGGAGGAAATTTTAGGGCACAAATCCAATCTTTTGACAAAAGATGGTGAAGATAACAGCAATAAGGTTGTGAATGGTAATGAGGTTTCTTACTCCATTAGTGAAACGTCAATATCAGATCACCCTCCAAGGAAAGCGAAGGGAGTAAGAGGTGATGGGGTCGAGAGTGAGTCAAAGAAAAAACAAAAGAAATCATCAAAAGGAGCAACCTCAACCGCAATTCAAAGTCGAGGTGATTGGGATAATATTTTGCATTATGAGTTTACTTCCATTAATTATTTGAGCTATATTACTTTACACTCCACATAACAACAATTTCATTCTGTATTGAAGAGCTGGTTGTTAGCGCTACTCTGGATGGAGCCCATTTACCAACTCATTTGGCACATTCATGTCAGCAGTCAAGTTTTTCTCCCTGCAATTTTGGGGGTCCAACTACAAATCCAAGTCTCAATAATGGGGTATCTTCTCTTGGCCTGAGATATGTTTTTTCATTTGATTAACGAGACCATTTTACTTATCTAGATGTAACAAGTGTTCACCATTCGCCTGGGTTCACAAGTGGCTTTTACGCATTTACTGAGCCTAGCACTTATGTAAACTGAATCTACCATCCTACTGTTGTAGCATTCTTTTTATATTCCTTTTGATATCTGATGTGACTGATTAATGTAGATGTCTGAATATCGCAACACAGCATATGCAGGTGTACTGAGTCAGGTACTTTATGCATCATGAGAAATTTGACACTTTCATGCCACATTTTAAAGAATTTATGCTACTATTTTTTTCTTTTGCAGGGATCATCAAATTCTTACCAGTATCCTGGCAGAAATGTAGCCAATGAATCTGAAGGAACTAACATGGAAGGGTTACAAGGTTGATTAAATCCATCACTAGAGGCAGAGTAAATATGGTTTTGTGGGTATGGAAGATCCAACTTCGATACATGTATGGTGTATCTCAAGACAATTTAGATCAAATTTGTGCATGGAATGTTGATTGTATATATCAGTACTATGTATGCTGGTTTATCTTCACATGTTGTGGAGTATATTACTGTAGACCCTCTGTCACAGTGTCATCCCTATTTTGAGTGCTTCACGGGGATCCTACGCTTTATAATCTTTTTTTGGTCATCCTATGTTACACTGACACTCCCTTGGGGAATCTAAATGTAAGAGAGATTAGTTACACACTGTTTGGGTAGGATTCATTAGTTCGTGACGGCACACTCATTGCGATCCATTTAAGATTGCTTGGTTCTTTCTATGTAACAACATATTTTTCTTGTACAATTCGTGTTATTTTTGGTACAGGTTCCATGCTCGAGTAAACTACAGATGTCATGGCTCCAAGAATGGGATTTCTCATGATAAATGTCCGAGTCATCGCTCTGAGAGTGGAATTTCCTCTGATGGCTGTCTGGATGGAGAGTTCAAACGGTAGCTCAATAGAATAGTGTGATCATAATGCTCTAATTAGCATTAGAAATGCTCCTGTGCATTGTCCTCAAGGATTCCAACCTTCCGGATAAGTTCTTATTCATTATCCCTCGTTTCAAACTACTTTACCAAGTGACCCGACGTCATTTACTTGTAGTTTTTTCACTGTCCTCATCTTTCCTACTCGACCAGGATGAACTTGATCGGAAGTGAATTTGCCGCTAAAAATTTAAAAACTTTGTTGCCAAGATTAGGTAGAGAAACCGAAAACTGTTGCATGAAAGCTATAATGAATCACACAGAAATTACCGGTTCTCTGGTTAAGTTGTTTAATGAAGCGAACTCATTCTTCTGTGAATTTAACCTTCCTTTTCCGATATTATCTCCGCGAACTAGTCCTACAAAAGCAGAGGGAATGCTCTCCACACCATTCGAGGTGTCCTTGAGTGGGTGCATTTTGCCGCTGCGGAGATTTTCGCCCGTGGTCGAAATAAGATCCTCAAAGATGTGGTCCCAGGCTAGAGAACCCTGGATCTTTATTCTCTTGTAAATTACATCTAACATAATTGGCGCGGCTCTTTTTCCAGGATCTGTGTACTCAGATATTGTCCCACAGACGGCAACTCGGCCATAGGTATTCATGTTAGCCACTGCAGCTTCTAGCATCTCAGCAGCCACAATGTCAAAGTATATGTCGGTTCCGTTGGGGAAGTACCTGTTATACGAAACGCCGGAAGAAATGATTTAGGAATTTCTTTTAGAACCTTAGATTTATCCCAAAACTCTGGAGAAGAAGGTGGTCAATACATCCGTGCATATGAGGACCGTGACCTTTAGATAGAGAGTTGAATTCATATCAGTTTCTTCTTTATAATTGAAAGCATCATCAAAGCCAATTTTTCCTTGAGCAGTTCTACTTGTGACACAATTTTAAAACTTGGCAGATTCATAAGTGGGCTTACGTCAAGTACTGGTCACACATAAACTTGTGAAAGTGACCTTTTGCTTGCTTCCGGCACAATCCCGACCGATGCCGAAGCCATGGACACAAAATACGTTCTTGCCTTGCTTGGGCTTGCATAGTTCGAAGAATCTAGCGTAGGCTGTAAGTCCACTGTATCCTGAAAGAACAAGCAGAAACTTGATAAAGAAACACAAACGGAAGAGAAAAAAAAAACGTTTGGTAGCCTGAAGCATTAGTGAGAACAAAATGTTTGTAGACTTGAGATCAAGAACTTGACATAGCTTGAGACATCATTTGTATCACACACTATAGCGCATTCTGCAATATACTGATCGAAGGTCAAATAAGCACCACATCATTTCTTGACCCTGTTAAGACATGTCCTTGTTCAAATGTGCTATACTACATAAGTCAAATGTGTACTTTCAGTGACATATTGCCGCAATGCACCAGATGCTTTCGAGACCATTAGGGTTTCTTATGGTTCTTCTGTTATTAATAGTTAATTATGACACTTTTCTGCCGGAATGACATAGCTATTTAAGCACGCACATTCCAAAATCTGAAGCACGCCTGTAAAACTCTCTTCCCTGCCCCGACATTGTCTTATAAAGTTCTTTTGATTAAGAAGAAATTCATGTATCATTGAAATGATTATGATAATATGAAATTGTTGGTGAAAGAGAAATTTACCCAATATTCCAACATGGTATGACCAAGGGAACCCCATCGTATTTCCTGATCATCCCATTTCTTCTTTCTTACTGTACTCTGCCCAAGTAACAACTCCCACAACCAATCACCCTTCTCAAATTCAACATTGTCTGAAGCCACAACTTTTGCCACACCATATGCCTTAATTTCCTGCACACAGATTTTAAGACAAAAATCAAAGAAAACCCAATGCATTTTTTCTAATTCCCATCATATTTACATGATTGTCCTCTGAACATATATTTAGCTGATGTGAGCAAGTCATACTCACCTCGCCAAGGGTAATTCCTTCGAAACCGGGACCGGTTTTCTGCGATGAGCTGTAACGCTTCATCCAGTTCAACTGATATGGATCGATGGACGCGTACAGGTTCTTTACTACCATCTCGTCTGAACCGGGGTCGAGCGATAGAGCCAAAGGTGAAATTTTGAGCTCAAAATCAGATTTTTTGGGCGCACCCTCTATGTGGGTCTTCAGGGTCACATACTTGTTGGTCACTTCCATGGTTGCAGAAGGACAAGAAGAAGCTGAAGCCAAGAGACCAGGCAGATTCTTGTCTGGGCGAAACTGACAAGTCTTTCTATGACCACAGGACCACATATACTAAACATCTGCATGAAAGCGACCTTTTCAGTGGTAATCTACAATGGTGGTACTTCACAAAAAATGCTGATGGCTTCTTACCTTTTATTTTTTATTTTTGTCGTGTAAAGTTAGACTAATTTAAATATGATTATTTCAAAAAAATTTCAAAATGTATGGATATTGACATTTTAACGTCATATGAGTTTTTATTTCAAAATTCAAGTAAGATGTTTTGGAAATTTTTCTATATTGAGAAGATTGATTGATGAATCTAATATTCTAATAATACGACAAACTCTCATTAAGCTATAAATATGGTCACTATGTTAAATGTCCTTTTCAAAAATCTTAAGACTGCTAAATATGGTTTAGGAACAAGGGCAGTAATTCGTCGTGGCAAATCGCAATTAATTAAAAGAAGATCGAGGAATAGTCAAACGTGAAGATTCCTTTCGGCCTCCTGGCCAATTATCCCAAGTGATCACCAAGGTGACAATGTCCATTAGAGGAAATGCAACATTAACAATATGTTTAGTTACAGTTATGGCTATTACATCACTGGTATATTACAGGTTGACTGCTTGCTTATTACAGTGTTTACTTATAGTAATAGCTATTACAGTGCTTGCTTATATTACAAATTTATTACAAGCCATATCGGCTTCTACATGACCCCCAATGTAATAGTTATTACAACCACAAAAATACCTATCACTATTTTTCTACTCACTCAATCAGTATTAGATTATCAATCATCATAAAAATTTGTAAGTAACTGACTTATTTATATTATTTATATAATGATTACCTAAATGGTAAATTTTTATATACTCACATATTATATGATTAATAAACAAAATATTAAATAATAAGTAAATAATTGATGTAATACTAATAATGATTTTCTAGATATTAAATATTGGCATGATATTTGTGCTTAATATTAGGTAAAATTATCTAAATTTTCATAATTAAATATGATATTTTAATAATACTATGAATATCTTAATTGCTAACTACATTAATTAATGCTCAAATCTGTTATATAATTATTGTTTCAATCATACTATTAATAAACGATATTTATTTTAATATGATAGCATATTATAGGATTAATTTAATTCATAACCATAAATTAATTATAAATAGCATATACTAATTAAACTCATGACTGACTAGTAAAGTAATTATAATATTTATGTTAATATAGTCACATGTTATGTAACTAATCATACATATGAGGTATTAAGCTCATGAATCATGATTTAGAATGTGAATTATTATATTTTATTTACTTAATTTAGGAATATTTTAGCAATTCCGATGCTGGTCTTTCCTTATTGCATATCATTAACGAAACCGATTAGTGTAATCATATACACTACTTAAACCAGACAGTATTCGACCAAAAATAAAACCAGACTGTGTGATAGTTATCACAGTTTTATTATATTCACTCTAATAAAAATTACATTACATCTTTATTTCATTGCCAGATCTGCTAATCTGCTAAAGATATAAAGGGTATAAAAAGTTCCTGCAATTTATTGACATGTAAACTCGAATGAAACAGATATTGAAGCATTCATCTGGCTAAGTTATAATCCCAAATGGCAAAAACTCGCATTCTTCTGCAATCTTAACAATTTTCTTCCCGATGTTGTCGCCACGAAACAGCCCTACGAAAGCAAATGGAATGCTGTCCACGCCATCAGAGATGTCCTCGATTGGGTGCATCTTGCCACTGCAGAGATCATCGCTGGTGGTCGAGATGAACTCTTGGAAAAGGCCGATGTGATCGCCGGTGAAGTAACCCTGGATCTTTAGTCTCTTGTAAATGACATCTAACATGTCAGGTGCAGCTCTTTTCCCCGAATCTGGATACTCAGATATTACTCCGCACACAGCAACTCTGCCAGAGGGATTCATGTTAGCTACAGCATCGTCTTGCATCTCGCTGCTCACGTTGTCAAAGTATATATCGATACCGTCAGGAATATACCTGTCAATCAATAAAAACAAACACAAGAAAAATGACTAGAATTTTCTTTTGAGAAGAGATTCTACAATCTAGATTCTTGACACACATTGAAGAATCTGACCTTTTGATAGTTGAGTTCAAATCAGTTTCCTCCCCCTAGTTGAAGGCCTCATCAAAGCCTAGTTTTTCTTTGAGCAGTTGTACCTGTAACAACAGGACATGTTTGTGATTCGTGAGCTTTTGGTGACGGAAACATTGGGGAAACTTGTAATGTAGGACTATAGGGAAAGAGACCATTCACTTGCTTCCGGCACAACCGACAACGTAGCACCTGTGCAACTTTGCATACTGTCCAACCAGGTTCCCGACTGACCCTGATGCTGCTGATGCAAACACCCTCTCCCCTTCCTTCGGCTTGCATATCTCAAAGAACCTGGCATAGGCTGTGAGCCCACTAAATCCTGGATGAACAAATACAGGAGGATCAAGAAAGGGTCTTTGTCAAGTGACAAAACTATCATACAGAGATATAAGATGGTGAAAGTGGAATTACCCAATATCCCAACATGGTAAGACAGTGGAAACCCCATTGGATCAAGCTTCCTGATCATTTCATTGCTTCCTATTTTGCTATACTCTGCCCAGGTGATAAGCCGCCTAACCAAATCACCCTTCTCATATTCAGGATTCTCAGAGGCCACAACTCTTGCCACGCCATAACCTTCAATTTCCTGTCTCCAGGCTAATTATAAGACAAATGGAGATATGCCCAGTATATTTTTCCCCAAAAAAATGTTTACCTTTTCAACACAACACTGAGTTTTCTATGGCTGCGTTGATTGAGAATGACTGATAATTAGCTCGGTCTTCGCGAAAAAACTATTTTTACTTTCTAGCCAACAACAAAAGTCATCATTGCCAGCATTGGAGGCATTACAAATTCACTAAAAAAGAATAGGTCATCACAAAAACTTTTACTTCACAGAACAGCAAACACTGTCAAAGAAGACTTAGCTACTATATGAACAGAGTGACTAACCTGGCCAGGAGTGATTCCTACGTGGAAAACGCTGGTCTTCTGCAACGAGCTGGTGCTCTTCATCCGGTTCACCTGGTAAGGGTTGATGGACAAGTACAGGTTCTTCAGAATCATCTCCTTCGAGCCGGGCTTGAGTGACAGAGCCAAAGTTGAAGTCTTGAGGTCAAAGTCAGCTTCCGTGGGTGCACTCTCTATGTGGTTCCTTATAGTCACATACTTGGTGATCACTTCCATGTGTTAAGGAAAATTCCCAATAGATTTTGAAGTTAACAAAACTGTTCATGAGTGTTTTGTAAGTCTGATAAATGCTTTGAAGTATTTTGATTCAATAAGTTATTTTTTAAAGAAAAGCATATGTTAATCTTGATCTAGTTCGTGTTCAGATTGTGAAAGAACTTTGAGCAAAAGAGATTCAGACTCAGAACGAGAAGTTCAGACTCAAAACAAGAAGTTCAGACTCAGAATAAGAAAGTTCAAACTTAGAATGAGAAGTTCAGACTTTACCGAAGACCCACACTAATATAAGTTTTGAAACAGACACAGACGCAGAAGTCTTTCAGACGCAAAAGCAAAACTCATTCAGAACGAAACATGATAGCTAGTGTTCTGGTATGAATTTCATAAAAGGAAAGCTTTGATTGTTTCAATCTAAGGCTATAATTGATTGACAATCAAATACTATGACAAGTATGCATTACAACGGATAAAGCTCTACTTATGAAAATCAAGATTCTGATTGTACAGGCGATCAGAATCAGTGAGATTCAGATTTTATCAACCAATGGCTACTCAATCCATTTTATACAAATTTGTCCAAAGGTGAATATTGGACGATGATCCTCTGAAGACTGTCCAACGGCTAGTTTGGAAGTGAAGGAGTATAAAATGAGATCAATGAGGAGCAGAAGGTAGAGAGCGAAATCAAAAATCAACAAGTCCAAAGTCTGAGCATACTTCGATTCAATCTTTTGTCTTTCGTGAGCTTAAACGTGTAATTATTTGAGAGGTGTATACGGTGTTATAAGTGTGTGCTTAAGTGTGAGATAGTGTGATCTATTGGCTTAAAAAAAGCAACACCAGCTTCGGGAAGAAGTGTTTGGATTTATGCAGCACAACTTACTGTAACTTCTCATTGATTTGATTAGTGGAATCCAGCCAGTAGGCTATTAGCATGGGAGAGTAGACGTAAGCTTACTATAAGCCGAACCACTATAAACCTGCATGCATTTTTCTCTATCTCTAATATCTTATTATATTGTTTATACTGCTCACAAGAACATTTGTCACAGAGTCTGATCAGAATCTGCTTGTTGTTCATACTTTGTTCTTAATCTTTTACTTCCGCTTTAAATTGGTAAAGAATTTATTTAAATCACCTATTCACCCCCCCTCTAGGTGATCCTTGCTAGCCACATCAATTGATATTAGAGCAGGTTGCTTGTTTATTGAAGTGTATTACTTCTGAGCTAATGATCTATATGGTTAGCTTGAGTGCTCCAGGTCTCATTGAAGGACAAAGCAATAACAAACCACCATATTTCGATGGCAAGGAATATAGTGTCTAGAAGAATAAGATAAAAGCATTCATCAAGTCAATTGATCACATGCAATGGGATGTTGTCATTAGAGGAATTAAACCTATACCTTCTATGTTTGCTTCAAAAGAGAAGCAAATGTAAACAAATCAGCAGATCCTCCATTATCTCAAACTAAGATAACAAAAAGAGAAGTTTTAGATTCAAAAGCAATTTATTCATTTTATTGTGCTTTATCACATGTTGCGTATAAGAAAATTGTTTCTTGTGAATTAGCAAAGGGCATCTGGGACACCCTCCGTACCACATATGAAAGAACAAATCGAGTCAAGGAAACTCAGAACAATCTATTTCTTTGTCAATATGAATCCTTCATAATGAAGTTTGGAGAATCAATTGCTGATATGTATGACATATTTGCCGACATAGTAAACGGCCTTGCATATCAAAGACAACCAGTCTTAGATGCGATGAAAGTCAACAAATTTTTTAGAGGACTGTTAAAGCAATGGAATAATATCAAAACATCATTTCGAGAGACTCAAAGGATCATGCCTCTATTAGTGAATGAGGTAATTGGAACTCTTCAATCATATGAGACTAAACAACTGAATGAGAAAAATGAATCCATAGGTAAAAAGTCAATTGCGTTAAAATCTAACATTGATTCTGATGAGACGGATTCTGAAGAAGATGAAGAAGACAACAATGAGGAGATGAAGTTGCTGATCAAAAGATTTCAACACCTTGTGAGAAAGAGAAGAGACTCCAAAGAGAAGAAGCCAACAAAGAAATCCGGAGAAAGAAAATATTTTAAGAACAGAGACGACAATAAAAGTAAGGATATGATATGTTTTATGTGCAGGAAAATGGGTCACATAAAACCTAATTGTCCTTTATTCAAGAAAAGGAAAGGGAAATTCAAAAAGAAGAAGAAAGCTCTAAAGGCCGAAACGTGGAGTGACACAGAGTCTAAATCCAGTGATGATGAAATCCTTGAGCAAGGAAATCTATGCTTAATGGCGGACATTGAATCCGAAGAAGATGAGGTGATTTGTTCAGATCCTATTCTCGATGATGATGATCTTTTTGAAGAGTTATGCACGGAACATGAGAATACGTTGAAGAAGATCTCCGAGTTGAAAAAGGAAGTCTCTAAATTGAAGCACCAAAATATTACGAATGATAAAAGGATCATTGAGCTTGAAAAGGAGAATTCCTCTATCAAGGCAGAGAAGGATACTTTGCAAAACGAAGTTGATTCCTATAAGGAAGAAATTCCAAAGATTTGCAAAAAGTTTGCTCTTGGCTCAACGACATTAGAGCATGTTGTATCCATTCAAGTCCCCCATTACAATAAATCCGGCCTCGGTTTCGAAAATGAAAGTAAGATCAAGAATGACTTTCTAAAGGTCAATGAGAGATTAAAGCACAGGCCTTCAATCCAGTATTATAGAAATCATTTTGGTAAGCAATCTATCAAGCCTATTAGATTTCAATATTATGATTGCTCGAACTCAAGTGATCACTATAAGCAATAATGTCCAATTGATTGGAAGAAATCCAAGACAATCAATTAGAGATTTGATGCTTCCTCTAACAAAAAAGGACCCAAGCAGATTTTGGTACCAAAGAAAAAATTTGATTATTTTTCTTGCAGGGAATAAGGAAAGAGAATTTGGTAAGTAAAGGTATATTTTTTCAAATTCTAAATTTGCTTTGGATACGTACTTTATATATCTATGAATTCTCTTTGGACTTAACATTTTATCTCCATGCTCTGCTTTATTTTGACTTGAAATGACATGTTTTACATCGTTGGTTGTGTTAGAAATGTCGTAATAAAAGTCAAGTTTATTTTGATGGATTTTTTAGATGAAATTTTATAAAAGAGATTGTTTGATTTCTTATTGGAAATGAAATATCTTTTTATGGACTCATTATGTGTTCTCCAATATTGTCATGCCTTACAAAGAAAGAATTTTTTTTGTGAGATATTGTTTTATTATGCATATTTTCCTTAAATACTCTACTGAGATGAGTTAGGAAAGTATCCATAGGCTTCTATGAAAGTTTCCTATTTTGCATCTAACAAAAAGAAAGGATCCAAATACAAGGATACTAGAAAGGAAATGAGTTTATTGCAGACAATTATACAAAGGAAGCATGAATGCAAACCTACGCAAGTCATGATGATCAACGAAGGATCTCAAGTGATGAATTCTTTCTAAAGAGGAAAGGTATATTCTGAACATGCATGTTGAGATACAAATTGGTAATATTTGTTGCCATATGTGTAAGATATTGCATATATTTAATGCTTGAAATAGCTACATTTCTTTTGCGAAATTCGTTAATGTCATATAATCTTTATGCTTATGAGATTCACGCTTAAGGAAAATTCCTACAATCTTGAATCATTTGCTATATTCTTAGAAGATTTTTTTAATTAACAAGTTTGATCCGCAAATCAGAGCAAGGTATGGTCGTGACATTATCTATATTTTGCAAAGATTATTATCTCTCTTACAAGTATTTGCAGGATGTAAAAGAATCTTTCCTTGTGAAGTTTGGAAAGATTGATCCCACAATCGGGGAGATTCTACAACATTTCCGAATGATAGAAAATTTCTCCTTTATGCAATATTCTGATAAATTATTGGAGGCATGTCAAAACACAATGAGCAAACGCTTAATGCATCGTACGAAAGGATAAGTTGCTTCAGGTTTAAATATATGATATTATTTTAATTGCTAAAGAAAAGGCATTATATATTATGTGAGATATTATATCTTTAACTGCAAATTTGTGCAGGTTTATTGAGTTTATGCAGTTTGAATCCGAGACGAGCTTGATGGAAGAAAACAAATTTCTTTCTCAAATTTCAAAATGCAAACAAATGTGGTGGATGTTGCTGCTACAAAGAAAATAGAGGAGCAACAATTTGTTCAAAGTGCACAAGCTGCAATGAAAGTTATTTGAAAAGCTATCTTGATGACAGGAGGAGAAATACAAAAAGTGGAAAAATGCAAAAGAAAGGGGGAGAAGAAAGGGGGAGAATCATCTCAAAATGGTATCAAATTGAGGGGGAGCGTAAATCAAGTATGAAAGTCAATTTAATTTCTGCCCACTCTTGATTACTATGAAAGAAAATGTAACGTATGTTAGAACTTGCTAAGTTCTACACAATCCGGGTTAGCATTTCTTACTTTTTCACTAACGAATCTCTTATTTATATTATTGTTTTTTCATGACAAAAAGATTGTGAAATTAATTATGTGCATACGTGTTCGTTGATATATATGATATTTGATTCTTCAGAACATGAGCTATATTGAATATATGTTATGTTCGCGAAAGATGATATTTTTGAAGGTTGTGTTTAATGCCAAATATATTTTGAAGATAGTATGTGAAGATGAGTTAAATTTATATTCTCTACGTGATACTCTTTCCATTACTATCACTTTCTAATTATGACAAAATGTCACGCCCCGCACCTTACTGTACGTCACATCCCTCACGAAGGTCGATTCGAGTGCGATGCCCCAGGACGCGTCACTGACCCAACGCCCAACACAGAGATTAAAGCACACGCGAAAACAATACAACACCCAGACAATTTTAAACCATATCACCAAGAATAGCCACACAACAAACAACATGAATAAATAAACACTTGCATTAAAACTAAGAATCATATATATTATCCATTTACAGCTTGCGCTCAAAAAATCAAAAACGGGTCAATGGCCATTACTGACAAAAAGGGGTAAGTGGCCCGAGTGGTTAATGATAATAATACTAAAAGGGCTTTGGTCAAAAAGGCATTGGCCCTCTCATAACTAAGACTAAGGCTAACCTACGGGATCCAGTTCGAGTCGGATCCCAATGACTCGGACGTGCTATCAGACATTTCAACCTCGGAGTCTAAGGAATCCTGCTCGGACTCGACCCCTACTGACTCCTCCTCGGAATCCATCGACTCGGCCTCGTTCTCCGGCTCCATATCCTGCTCCATGGGTACAGGCTCCTCGTCCTCTGACATATGGTCAGGGCTCGCCAGTTCCCCATCGGGACATTGGGATTCAAGATCCCCAGCATCCGTCAACGGAACCTCAAAAGATCGGAAAGGTCCGTAGATCCCCTCCTGATCCCTGATACACCATGCTATATACTTGTAGACCCAATTAAGATCTTCGCCCGCTTCAACCCAAACTGTGGAAAGATATCTGACCCAAAAATCCCTATTCCCTGCGAAGTACATTGACTCCTCCACATCTATCCAAAGAGGAATCCTAAAACAAATTGCTACTAGAGGCATCTTAAGGTCGGGAGTCTGAAAATTTGGGTTTAAACAATTGTGAGAATAAATCTCAGCGAGTAGGTTTCCTAAACCTAAGCTAGGCTAACATACATCTCCCGACGAACACCAAACAACACACAGATCAATCTAAGTGACTCAGGCCCTCGGGCCCAAATCTAGTGATACATGATCCTGCAGGGTAGGCACATTATACACAACTGCAATAATGTCATAAAATCCAATTACGTCACATATGCACATATCAATCAGCCGCGACTCATGTTATGCATATGCTCGTGTTCACACTCATATTCATGCGTCATCAATGCACATCACACTCTTGCACTCCTGCACACTTGCGATTGACAATTTCACCGACCCGCGTAAAACGCATTAGGTCCATTATTTTGAGATCAATCTCCGGCCCGCGTAAAACGCATCAGGCTCATGACACTCAACCCACATAAAACGCATCAGGCTGGTCATCTTCCGATAATCCGAGTATCGTCCCGCGTAAAACGCATCAAAACGATTCATTGCCCCGCGTAAAAAGCATCAGGGTCTCATGTGATCACACATTCACTCACCAATTATTATCTGAACCCCGCGTAAAACGCATCAGGGCTATTAGGTGATCACACGCTCATGTCACTCGTGCACACTCACAAGATGCACGTGCTATGCCAATGCTTGATATGTATGTTCATGGCCATAACAATCACATTCGAGCACCTAAACTTCTACATTGAGCATTCAATTTCACTTGGCCACACACTTAATAAATATCTCAATATGCTCAATTAGTGTCATAACATACTCACTTAAGCAATTCACTCAAAACAGCCATGGTACTTAATTGGCACACAAAATCACGCAATTGAGCCAATAGAATTACACATGTGTAAGGTCCACCAAGCATCTCATCATTTGGCCACACCAAGCACACAACATGGCATCACATAATCAATCATAAATTGTACCCAGTTCAGCCACCACATAGGCGATCAAGACTCTCTAAGCATTTCACACAAAAATCACACACTAACCGAACAAGGCCCAATTAACTCCATAATGAACAGCCACCATACAACCCCCTTTAGGCCACTAATCCACCTTCAAATCACCACATTAGTCCATTAAATTACCATAAAATCAGCCACCACGAGGACCGGCTTTGGCACGCACTAAAATCTGCATTTGAACCCGAACTTACTCAAAATTTGTGCCGATCCAACCCAATCTGTCCAACCACTACACAGCCCATTCTAAACCTTCAAATCTCAACTAGAATCTTCAAACTAAGCCATGAAATAGCCACAAAAACAGCCACCACTTGGTCTACAAATTTCTTCCGCCAAATCCTCAATTTCGCCCAAATCAAGATGTCTATGCTTTGCCTCATCACAGCACTCCACAGCCCACTAAACCTCGATCGAATAATCATCCTAGGCCCTCAAATTAGTCACAACCTCAGCCCCTAACAGCCTCAACATGTTAACCCCGAAAATACCCTAATTTAACTCTTAAATCCATTTAGAAATGCAACCTAGCCTAACTAAGATTTAGGGTCAAACTCACCTGGATTTTTGGGCTTCCAACAAGGCTGAGTAAGTGGTGAGGACAGCTAGGCAACGGTGGATCTGCGTCGGAACAGTGGCGGCAAGCGGCGGCTCCGGCGAGTCCCCTTACGCGATCGAGAAAGAGAGGAGGAGGCAGGAGAGGGAGAATCACGGCAAGGGAGAGAAGAGAGAGGGTCGGGATGGTGATGGTGGGGTGAGGCGAGGGGACGCCAACACCAGCGGCGACGGCTGCGGCTGCTTCCTGGTGAGCAGCGGCGGCGTGAGGCCGGGGAGGGAGGAGCTCGCGGGAGAGGAGAGAGAAGAGAGTGGCCAGTGACTTGGGGGAGAAAAAATGAGAAGAGAGAGAGAGTGACTAGAGTGTTTAAAGAGAGTGTGAGTTAGTGGAGTGGTTGAACAAACTCTCAAAATGCCCATCTTGCCCCTAAATCAAAGGTTGAGATTGATCCAAGTCCAATAATGGAGGGGCAATCTTGTCCATAATATTCTGAATTATTTGGGCTAATTAGACCATAATTTAAACCCCAAATATCCTCCAATAAACTCCAAAATTCGGAACACCATAGTTAGGCCTAGGGGCAAAATCGCAATTTTCCTGTCCGGGGTCAAATTTCCAAATTTCGACTCTATTGATCCCATATATGAGTGGCCACATAAAAATGACGTCGTCCTTGCAAAATAATCGCATATGCCCACTCAATTCGACGCCGAAGTCCGTACTCAATTCTACGATCAATTTATCTCAATTTGCAGTTTTAGTGTCTCTCACTAATGAGCGGCTGTTTAGGGGTTACGCGTATTAACTTAGGATACTCGAGTCGTGACGATGTCGATTTCCCAAAGAACACGAGAATTTATCGCTAGTCTCGGGGATCGCGATCGTTTGAAACAAGTTCGGGATCGTTTGCCGCGCGTGTACTCTCGGTCTTGCGGAATCACTTGCTATCCGATCGTACATCGTCGATCGACCTCAATCCGTCACTTTCCTTGGACCAGCCCACTTGGCACAAAATATTCTCTTGTCGTATCTCGAAATCGGACTCAATTCGCGGTCGAATTCTTGGGTCCACGTACCGTTTTTCCTAATTAGCCTTTCCCTATCGGTCAGTATCCCGAAATTGATCAGATCCGAGCGAGACTTATTGAAACGTAATGAGAAATAATATCAATTTCATTGATAACGAAAGTGGATCGAATTTCAGGATGTTACACAAAAAGGGGGAGAGAATGTAAATATGCATATGTGCTTAGTGGTTAATTCTACTTAATTAATGCATAATATTGAGTTGTGATTACACTTCCATATATTGTCATAATCATTAAGGAATTTTATGCATATATCTTTTTGTGATGCTGACAAAAGGGGAGAGAAATATGCATATATGATTTGGTTCAATATGCATATTATTGGAATAAAAAAAAAGGAGACAGACTATGATTTAGATTTTTTTTTACGATTCAAATTTTGTCATATTCCTTGTCTTAATCAAAAACTGAGTATAAAAAAATCTCATATCAAATTACTTTGATCATATATGATATCTTGAATATCTGCTACATTATATGCTTGATCATATTTTTCAAAATTATCTCAAAATCTATATATCTGCATGGAAGTTTTGTCATCATCAAAAATTGGGAGATTGTTAAGGAAAATTCCCAATAGATTTTGAAGTTAACAAAACTATCCATGAGTATTTTGTAAGTCTAACAAATGCTTTGAAGTATTTTGATTCAGGAAGTTATTTTTGGAAGAAAAGCATATGTCAATCTTGATCTAGTTCGTGTTCAGATTATGAAAGAACTTCAAGCAAAAGAGATTCGAACTCAGAATGAGAAGTTTAAACTTAAAACAAGAAAGTTCAAACTCAGAATGAGAACTTCAGACTTTACCGAAGACCCACACTAATCTAAGTTCTTAAACAGACGCAGACACAGACGCAGAAGTCTTTCAGACGCAGAAGCAAAACTCATTCAAAACGAAACATAACAGTTAGTGATCTGATATGGATTTCACAGAAGGAAAGTTTTGATTGTTTCAATCTAAGGCTATAATTGATTGACAATCAAATACTATGACAAGTATGCAATACAACGGATAAAGCCTTACTTATGGAAACCAAGATTCTGATTGTAGGGGCGACCAGAATCAGCGGGATTCAGATTTTATCAACTAATGGCTACTCAATCCATTTTATATAAATATGTCCAAAGGTGAATATTGGAATATGATCATCTGAAGACTGTCCAACGGCTAGTTTGGAAGTGGAGGAGTATAAAAGGAGATCAATGAAGAGCAGAAGGTAGAGAACGAAATCAAAAATCAACAAGTCCAAAGTCTGAGCATACTCCGATTCAATCTCTTGTTTTTCGTGAGCTTAAACGTATAATCATTTAAGAGGTGTAGACAATGTTATAAGTGTGTGTTTATGTGTGAAATAGTGTGATCTATCAGCTTGGTATAAGCAGCACCAGTTTCGGGGAGAAGTGCTTGGGTTTAAGCGGCACAACTTGCTGTAACTTCTCATTGATTTGATTAGTAGAATCCAGTCGGTAGGCTGTTAGCATGAGAGAGTGGACATAAGCTTATTATAAGCCGAACCACTATAAACTTATGTATAGTTTTCTCTATCTCTAATATATTATTATATTGTTTATACTGCTCACAAGAACATTTGTCACAAAGTCTAATCAAAATCTGCTTGTTGTTCAGACTTTGTTCTTGATCTTTTACTTCCGCTTTAAATTGGTAAAAAATTTATTTAAATCATCTATTCGCCCTCCCCCCTCTAGGTGATCCTTGCTAGCCACATCACCATGGTTGCCTTGCCTCCTCCTGTTGAAAGAAGCTCAAATGAACAAGTGAAGAAGCATAAGAAGAGCCCGGAACGGCAAAGTCTTCTTTGTATATGAACGGTTCTTTTTTCAGTGAAATTTACCGCCTTTTATGGGACAAAACCAGTACAAACGTACCGATATATACATATGTGAGTAGACCTCGGCTATAACGGGGACCGACCATCTGTGTACCTGTATTTACAGAGTGATTTCATGGGAAGAATGGGATGCGTAAAGAATCCCTGCACGACGTTTTGATCTTTGTCATTCAAGTTCTTAACGTCTTGTATTGGTCAATCAACTCTTTAACAATATAAAATTTGTGCGATCAAGTCCTAAACTCGCCATCAGTGGGCTCTAGGTTCGCGATCACGTGGCATTTAGATAGATAGGATTTCTGGAGTCAGAAACCTACAAAGAGTGAGAATAGTACTTGATTGCACATTTTCTAAACGTTAAGAGCTTAATCGACCAAAACATGATGACGACTCAATTGATCGACCGTCAAAATGTGAAGAACTGATTCTGCAATTGTCCCAAGAAAAAAAATGGGAGTTTCTACTCCTGTCTAAGAATTTCTGTTACTACTATGTTTTGAAATTTCGAGGAAGTTTGGTGCGAGTGAATATTAGAGAAGTAAATAGACAGAAAAAACAAGAAGTGGGATCAAGAAAATTGTAGGACTCGCCACAAGAGAAGATGCCTCGAGACAATCGTCAGGATCCTTCGGTTGATGTGTCACAATAATGCCCAATTATTTGTTCTAATTAAGTGCAAAAACATTACCTAACTCGCTGACAATTTTAAGAAAAGAAAACAAAATTCATAGATTGCAAAAACAATACCTAACTCTTCTTCACATTCAGATATATGCTTATGACCTATGGGAAATTTGTGCAATTAGAACTAGAATCTGTACTTTGCGAGCACTTTAGTAGGTCGCATACTAACAGCGGATGGGTTGCGATTGTTCGGATCTGCAACGTCTTACTACGGCAAAAAGCGAAAAGTGCATCGCCCAGGCATGGACATAATCAATGTTTGAATGTCCCAAAAAAAGATAAGAGTTATAGTCTGTATAATTCTGATGAGAACAACGTCATTTCCTGAAGGCTACAACGCATATCGATGGCGTCTATTTAAATTTTGGCAGTACAAGGCGATGGGCTACATCATGCACAAAGTTGATCAATTCTATTAGTCATTCCTCAGGACGAAACCGTTGATGTTAATGCATGATCCGATCCTCTCGAATCTGCCATGACTTTCACCGAGAAGGAATCTGTGCACACAAAAATGGGTTGAGGCATTCGATTGCCACTCCGATGCTTAAGTTAATTTGTGAGAAAGTGTGACGTCCAAGTCACACATCGGTTAGGGACACCTTGTGGAGTGACCCATAAGCCAATACGCACCTCTAAATGGTCATTAACTTATATGGTCACTGAAAGCGCTTCTTCTTTGGGAAAGGAGGGGTGGGTTTGGCCCTTTTTGCCCTTTAAGGCTGCAACAAGAGAAGATTCGTCGTGACAATATGCTATTAAAAAAACAAAAAATTAGAGCAACACCTATAAGTCATCTTTTGCAAGTATCAGAAGCCTTTCGGTTAACCTGTCATATGGCCCAATTACTTGTTCAAATTGAGTGCACGTACATTACCTAATTCCAAAAACAATACATAACTCTTCTACACATCCAGATATACGCTTGTGGCCGATGGCAAATTTTTGCAATTAGAACTAGAATCTATACTTCGACCAAAAAAAAAAAAAAGAACTAGAATCTGTACTTTGTTGGCAGCTTAGTAGGTCACATATTACTAGCGGATGCGTCGCGATTGTCCCAATCCGTAGCATCTTATTTTGGCGCAAGCGAAAACTGGATCAAGCAGGCGTGGCTTATGGAAGATTGATGACATAATTAAAGTTTGAATGTTCCGTAAATTGATTCAATTATATTCTTGATGAGAATAATATCATTTCCTGAAGATTACAACACAAATATGTGGTGTCTAGTTTAATTTTGGGCTCACGAGGTAATCGTAGACGGTAGAAGTTGATCGATTCTATTCGCCTTTCTTCACAATGAAACTACGGACACTGATGCACAATTTGATCCTCTCGAATCTGCCAAATCTTTTACCAGGAAAGGATGTACGCACATGAAAATGAGTTTAGGCGTCCGGATTCATAACCAGGAATAGCCCTCCATGTTTAAGTTAGTATGTAAGGAAATGTCAATATGTGTGTGATATCCCAAGTCTTACATCGGTTAAAATAGGCATTGACCTTTGCAGTGGTAATCTGCCACGGTGGTACTTCACAAAAAATGATGATTGCTTGTATCTTTCACTTTTTATATTCCCCGTCTGAAGTTTGATTAATTTAAATAAGATTATTTCAAAAGTTTCAACATACTTGGATGCTAGCATTCTAACGCCATACAAGTTTTTTCCTTTCAAAAATCAATTAAAATATTTTCGAGAATATCTACATAAGGAGTGATGTCGAGCATATTGAGAAGATTGGTTCCCAAACTTAGTATACTAATAATAAGACGAACTCTCAATAGCTTACAAATATGATCACTATGTTAAATGTTAACTTATACTCTACCACAAAACTCGATATTCTACATTTATAGACCGGTTTTAATAAACTTAGTACTGCATACTAGGCAAAAGGCCGGTTTGGTGATTGTGATTGGTATTGTCCTTTGCAAAAATATTAAGGATACTAGATATGGTTCAAGACAAATACAAAAAAAAATAATAATAAACACGAAAGACAAAAGGACAAGGGCAGGATCTAGAACAGGTAATACCCGCAACAAGAGAAGATGCCATTTCCGTTGGCCAGATAGTGATCACCGATTTCCAATTGCATAATTACTCGATTAGAATAATCACCCACTTGCGCAAGTTGGTGATTATTCTACAAATTAGTTCGAAATATAAGTACAAGAGGACATGATTGTGATTTATTTATGTTTGGAGCTCTATTTCGCTCCATATAATAACAGCTCAAATTTTTAGAATAGATTGTTCCATATTAAATCTTATTCATAAGAGCAATGCCAACTATATTTTTCAATGAACCTTTGTCAATTTCTTAATCTCGAGATTTTGATATATAATACGTTGCATCGCTCATTTTTGTCAATATGACATGATACTTAAAGTGCATCATACATGTTTCTCCAATTTTTTTTTATTTTGTTAAATAAATTTAGTTTGTCACTACACATGTTTATTAAATTTTCAAAGAATCCTTTCTCTTAGGTTCCATTTGATTCGATGAAAAATGAATAATTTAAAAAATATTTTCCTAAAAAGGATAGCTTGAAATAATTTGTTAATAAAAACTAGTTTCATTATCGATTCAATTTATGTTTAAAAAATTTCAACGACAATGAAAATATGTTTCGTTGATTCATTTTTGTGAGCTATACAAGTGATCGTTTTAGGATAATGTTTCACAAATTACTCATTTTTTCGATAAATAATTTTTCAAAAGATGAATGATTTGTGAAACATTATCTTAAAAACGATAACTTGTATTGCTCACAAAAATGAATGAACAAAAAAAATTCATTGTTCACTGTTAAAATATGACTCGAGTTTGAGCCTGTAAACGATTTTGATTTAAAAGTGCACGTGAATATTCAAATCATATTTTCGTGAATATGATTTTCTTAATCGGAAAGCCTGTTGGATTTGGATGTTGCCGAATTGGAGTCAGCCCAGCTGTGAAAGAAATCGAAGTCATTTCCAATTGTGTTAGAGCGAAGATACAAAAGACTCTGAAATTCACTTTCCTAAGGAACGCCGGAGTCTCTGTTCTCAAACTGGAAATATTGGACTTTGAATCTGACTCAGACCATGACTCGGTCAACTCTTGGGCATTATATTTCTATTGTGTACACCTTAAAAAGAAGAAGTTGAAGAGTGCAGAGTGTGGTCTTCGCGCCGTTCATGTCCAGAGGGAAGAACTGAAGCACCGAATCGAGTGCTTGACGTGAGTCTTCGTGGAATTACATCCACGCGTTTTCATCGTGCGCGAGTAATTTAGCAGAATAAATCTTGTGGTGAGATTTATGAATAATTCTTTCGCGAGAACGAGAGATTATTTCGTAAGGAATTGAAGCTAAACACTGCGTGAGCTATTGAGTGTAATTGGGACTTAGAAAATACCAAGAATATGTGAATGACTCGAGTATGGTTGTAATCTCCGTTGTATTGCTTGATCTATAGTGGAATTCCATGCTGCTCTCCCCGTGGACATAGGTCACTACGACCGAACCACGTCAATTCGGTGTCCGATTTATTTTCTTATTCTGTTAATTTTATTGTTCGATCGCTTAGTGCGCAAATAGAATCCATTCTGGAGTAGAAAATCTACTTAAGAATAGATTCCGAAATAGAAATGCGTTTATTAAAAAATTTCCGGAATACATTCTGGAGTAATTTTATCATTCTTGAATAAAAATGCGTTTGTTAAAAATACTTGATTTCAAAATGCATTCTTGATTTTAGAATGTATTTTTTATTCCAGAATAAGTTTTGGACAAGAAAAAGAGAAGCTACTTTTTGTAGCTTCTCTCTTCCATAATGCATTCTCCCTATTTTCTCTTTGTTTCTCACTAATTTTTTTTTTCAGAAAATGCATAAAAATTGAAAAATTCCAGAAAAATTCATAAAAATTTCCAGAAAATAAAAAAAGTTAGATTTTGGGAAAATAGGAAATTTGGTGAATTTTTTTCAAAAAATATAAAAATTTCAAAATTTCAAAACTTTACAAAATGGCTTAGAATACATTTGGGCACTCATTTTGAGTGAAATTTAATTTTTTTGAGGTGCCAAAAAAATTAAAAATTTCAAAACTTCACAAAATGACTTAGAATACTTTTTTGCACTCACTTTCAGTGAAATTTAATTTTTTCGAGGTGCCCCAAAAAATAAAAAAAAAATTAGAAATTTCAAAACTTTACAAAATTGCTTAAAATACCTTTGAGCACCCACTTTGAGTGAAATTTAATTTTTTTGAGGTGCCCAAAAAAAAATCAAAAAATCAAAAATTTCAAAACTTCACAAAATAATTTAGAATACCTTTGAGCACCCACTAAGAGTGAAATTTAATTTTGTTGAGATGCCCAAAAAAATAAAAAATAAAAAATTTCACAAAATGGCTTAGAATACTTTGGGCACCCACTTTGAGTGAAATTTAATTTTTTTTGAAGTGCCCAAAAAAATCAAAAAATCAAAAATTTCAAAACTTCACAAAATGACTTAGAATACCTTTAAGCACCCACTTTGAGTAAAATTTAATTTTTTTGATGTGCTAAAAAAAATAAAAAATAAAGATAGATTTTTGTTCCAGAAATCTATTTCTGGGGCAGAATTAGTCATGTTTTACTAAACAGATTTCTCCCATAGAAATTAATTTCTGGCAAGAATTTGATTTATGGAGTAGAATGGCTACCATTCGCACCCTTAATTTTCGCAATATTTACAAAAATGTTTTTATATAAATAGTAGTAGCTAATGAAAACATTTTTATTGGCTAAGGACCATAAACCCTCACCTGATCTAGATGAGGGCCGCGACCCTCGCTCAAATATGGACAACGACCTATAGGCCCTTACTTGCAATCGGCGAGGTTGCCAGGTGGCTAACCCGGCCAACCATTCCCCCATCAATGCTAGGCTTTCCTAGCGATGGTGCGGCGGCGACAGGGGTTCTTTTTTTAAATTTAATTTAAATAAAATTTGTATTGAAAATTAAATTTGGACTAAAATAACATTGTTACAATCTTATGTTTCATGTTTTTGCCACGTTATCACCACATAAGAAATATAAATAATTAAAATAAGCCATATCAGTATTTTCCGTTAGCCAAGTTAGACGAAGTTAATAAAAGGGCTCGATTGCACCAATTTGACAAATTCCAAGACTTAATTGCACTTTATGTAAGTTTTAGGATTTAATTGCACTTTCATGACAAATTTAATGACTTTCAGTGCATTTATCCCTAATCATAATTTAATTATTAAATAATAGAAAAAAATTATTTATACATTTGTAGTATCGCAAAACATACAGGGGTAATTACACTCATGATTGACTAGTAAAGTAATAATCATAATACAATGTTCTTGTTAATATAATCACATGTTACTAATCTAATAATATCCATGAGGTATTAAACTCGTGAATCATTATTTAAAGTGTGAATTTATTATAGAGAAATGATTATGTGGATGTCCTCAATCAACTGTGAGAATAACAACCTATTTAAGGCCACAAAAAAAGAAATAACAAATAAATAGAAATTGTTGTGGGGTCTATTTCTTCAAGAACTTGGGGTTCACGACATGTTGTTACTCTTACAATAGCTCAAAGATTATTATGCTAACACAACCCTTTATTATATTTCCCTTGATTATGATTTTCAGGGTACTTTGAGAATCTTGATGTTGTTCCTTCCTTATTACATGTCATTAGTGAAACCAATCAGTATAATCATTTACTCGAGTTCAACCAATCAATATAATCCTTTTTAAAACTCTGTTACATTTCAGTGTGATAGTTGCAACTAAAGAGGCTGTAATAGCATAGAGAGAAATCACACTAAGCTATCTCTAACCTCAATGAGATGCTGCATCAGATAAATGCAAAAACTTGGGCGGTCACCCATTTTTCAAAAACCTTCCACAGAACGTGTTCTGTTGACTCTGTACTTCAATATCTTACTTAGGACTATCAGTTTTTGTAATTTCTGAAGTTTTCATTGCCTGATCTGCATCAAATTGTTTTGCCATCCTCCATTTCAAGATTCCCATCATAAAAGATGTAAAAAGTTTCCGGCAATTTATGAAATGTAAACTTGAATGAATCGGATATTGAAGCACTGATCCGACTAAGTGAGAACCCCAATTAGCACACTCTCATTCTTCTGCAATCTTAACAATTTTCTTCCCGATGTTGTCGCCGCGAAACAGCCCTGCGAAAGCAAAGGGAATGCTGTCCAGGCCATCTGATATGTCCTCGAGTGGGTATAACTCGCCACTGCAGAGATGGTCGCTGGTGGTTGAGATGAAATCCTGGAAAAGGCCAATGTGATCGCCAGCTAAAAAGCCCTGGATCTTTATTCTCTTGTAAATGACATCTAACATATTGGGCACAGCTCTTTTCCTAGAATCTGTATACTCGGATATTACTCCACACACGGCAACTTTGCCAAAGGCATTCATGTTAGCGAACGCCTCTTCTTGCATCTCGGCGCCCACGTTGTCAAAGTATATATCGATCCCGTCTGGAAAATACCTGTCAATTGACAAAAACAAACACATGAAAAATGACTAGATTTTTCTTTTGAGAAGGAACATACAATCTAGATTCTTGATACACTCTGAAGACTCTGACCTTTTAAGAGTCGAGTTCAAATCAGTTTCCTCCCTGTAGTTGAAGGCCTCATCAAAACCTAGTTTTTCCTTGAGCAGTTGTACCTGTAACAACAAAACAAGTTCATGTTTTTTTATGATCTTTCGGTGACAGAAACATTGGGGAAACTTGTAATGTAGGACAATAGGGAAAGTGACCTTTTGCTTGCTTCCTGCACAACCGACGACGTAGCACCCATGCAACTTTGCGTACTGACCAACCAAGTTCCCGACTGACCCTGATGCTGCCGATACAAACACCTTCTCGCCTCGCTTTGGCTTGCATATCTCGAAGAACCCAGCATAGGCTGTTAGTCCACTGAATCCTGAAGGAACAAGCAAAAACCCACAAAGAAACACAACCAGAAGGGAACAAAACGTTGGTAGTCTGAAGCATCAGTGCAAACAAATGTTTTCTAATTTGATGTCTCCTGAGAGGCAGAGATCAAGAACTTGACATAGCTTGAGACACCATTTGTATCACCCAACTATAGTGCATTCCACAAGGTACGGATCCAAGGTTAAATAACCCCTACATTTCTTGACCCTGTTAAGACATGTCCTTGTTCAAATGTGTACCTTCGGCGACATATTGCTGTAATATGTCCTCGTTAAGACATACCATTTGGAGTTCTTACGTTTATTCTGTTAAAATCAGTTCATTAAAACATTTTTCTGCCAGAATAACACAGCTACTTGAGCGTGCACATGCCAAAATCCAAATTTCCCGGGCAGAGTCTTATAAAAATTCTTTTGTTTAAGAAGAAATCATGTGTCATTGAAAAAATTATGATAATAAGAAATCGTTGGTGAAAGAGAAATTTACCCAATATTCCAACATGGTATGACAAGGGGAACCCCAATGGATCAAGCTTCCTGATCATCCCATTTCTTCTTATCTTACTGTACTCTGCCCAAGTAACAACTCCCACAACCAAATCACCCTTCTCAAATCCAACATTATCTGAAGCCACAACTTTTGCCACACCATACGCCTCAATTTCCTGCACACAGATTTTAAGACAGAAATCAAAGAAAACCCAATGCCTTTTTTCAATTCCCATAACATTTACATGATTTTCCTGTGAACATATATTTAGCTGCAATGAACAAGTCACACTCACCTCCCCGACAGTAATTCCTTCGAAACCGGGACCAGTTTTCTGTGATGAGCTGTAACGCTTCATCCGGTTCAACTGATATGGGTCGATGGACACGTACAGGTTCTTCACTATCATCTCGTCTGAACCGGGGTCGAGCGATAGTGCCAAAGGTGAGGTTTTGAGCTCAAAATCAGATTCTTTGGGTGCACCCTCTATGTGGGTCTTCAGGGTCACATACATGTTAGCCACTTCCATGGTTGCAGAAGAACAAGAAGAAACTGAAGCTAGGAGACTAGTTAGATTCTTGTCTGGGTGAAATTGACAAGTCTTTCTATACCATAGGACCATATATATATAAAACATCTGCATGCAATTGACCTCTCTACCTTTTACTTTTTATTTTTGTCGTATAAACTTTGATTAATTTAAATAAGTTTATTTCAAAAGTTTCAACATAGTGACATTTTAATGTTCATTCAAGATTTTTTCTTTCGAAATTCCAATTAAAATTTTTTTTCGAGATTTATCTACATAAAGAATGATGTCGAGTACCAGCCCTTACCAAAAAAAAAAAAAGAATGATGTCGAGTATACTGAGAAGATTGATTCCTAAACTTAGTATACTAATAATATTTAAATTGATTCCTAAAGTACAAAAAGACAAGGGCAGGATCAAGAACAAGCAACACCCGCAACAAGAGAAGATTCCATTTTCATTGGCCAGATAATTACTTGTGACAAATTGTGATTAATTAAATAAAGATGAAGGAATAGTCATGCGTAGAGAAGATTTCTTTCGGCTCTAAAATGTACTTCACTGCATACATTAGTAGCTCAAATTTTTAGAATAAATTATTGCGTATTCGACTTTACTTATAAGCGCAATCCCAAAATTATTTTTCAATCAACATTTGTCATTTTCTTACTCGAGTTTTATGTAGAATAATACATTGCATCTTGTAATTGTGTTCCTCCAACATGTAGTAGATGACATGATGCCTAAAGTGAATTGTAGGTCTTTTTTGGGAAAATTGTCCAGAAAATCTTTAACTTATTGCATTTTTGCCAATTTGGTCCTAAATTTTTTTATGGGAGATGAGTCAATTCTATTCTTTGGGGTAATTTACATTATCATCGGTAAAATTGATATCATCGAGCACATCACTTTAAATCTTTCGTGGTTGTCTATCTGTCACATGACGTATTTCCCAACAGTAACATTAGAGGAAATGCAACATTAACAACATGTTTAGCTGCACTAATGACTGTTATATTACAGGTATATTACAAGTTGATTGCCTGTTACAATGTTTGTTTACACTTACAGTAGTAGCTACTACCGTTTACTGATATTACAGGTCTATTACAAGTTGTACTAGCTATGGCTTAATAGCTATCACATGGCCCTCTAAAAAGTGCCTCTCTTTTTTCCTACTCACCCAGTCAATATAAGATTATTAATTATCATTAAAATATATGTTAATTCTAACTAATTTGCTAATATTATATTGATATTGATAACCCCTATCGTACTTATTCTGGTGTACAAAAATAGTATATAAATAATAAATAATATATTACACAATATCTAAATAATTGATATAATTTAACTATGATATCTTGATTATACATAGTTATTTACAAAAGGTTGTTCATACTACAATAACTAGCATAATGTTTGCTGCTCACTGTAAGGTACGATTACTTGAATTTTCATAATTTTTTTTGTCTATCATACTCTAACTCTCAACTCACTCATAGACTTTTGTCATGCCTCTTTGCAGAGCTTGGGAGTCGAAACCCACATTTGAAATTAGAAGTCGTCATCCCTAGCCTCGTGAGAAGGTGGAGAATCAAATTCCTCACCTCCCTCTTCCCAAGTAGGAAGGGCAAACCTTAGTGATTGAATTTTCATAATTAAGTACAATGTAATCACACATTACTTATGTGACGAATTAAGCTTGTGAATCATTATTTAAAGTTTGAATTTATTATAGTCCCCTTGATTATGATTTTGGGAGTATTTTGAAAATTTTGATGTTATTCCTTCTTATTACAAGTCATTAATGAAACCAATCAGTATAACCATTTGCTTGAATTAAACCAACCATTATATTCCTTATTAAAGCTCTATTACATTTCAGTGTAATAGTTGCAACTAAAGAGGTTGTAATAGCATAGAGAGAAATCACACTAAGCTATCTCCAACCTCAATAAAATGCTGCATAAGATAAATGCAAAAATTTGGACAATCACCCATTTGTCAAAAAGCTTCCACATAACATGTTCTGTTCATGACCAAAAAAAAAAATGTTCTGTTGACTCGGTACTTCAATATCTTACTTAGGACTATTAGTTTTTGTAATTTCTGAAGTTTTTATTGCCCGATCTGCATCAAATTGTTTTGCCAATCTCCATTTCAGGATTCCCGTCATGAAAGATAAGAAAAGTTTCCGGCAATTTATGATATGTATACTCGAATGAATCAGATACCGAACACTGATTTGATTAAGTTAAAATCCTAATTAGCAAACTCTCATTCTTCTGCAATCTTAACAATTTTCTTCCCGACGTTGTCGCCACGAAACAGCCCTGTGAAGGCAAAGGGAATGCAGTCCAGGCCATCCGAGATATCCTCAAGCGGGCACAATTCGCCACTGCGGAGATGGTTGCTGGTGGTTGAGACAAAATCCTGGAAAAGGCCAATGTGATCGCCGGCTAAAAAGCCCTGGATTTTTATTCTCTTGTAAATGACATCTAACATGTCGGGCGCGGCTTTTTTCCCCGAATCTGTATACTCGGATATTACTCCGCACACGGCAACTCTGCCAAAGGCATTCATATTAGCAATCGCCGCTTCTTGCATCTCGGCGCCCACGTTGTCAAAGTATATATCGATTCCGTTGGGAAAATACCTGTCAATTGACAAAAACAAACACAAGAAAAATGACTAGATTTTTCTTTTGATAAGAGAATATACAATCTAGATTCTTGATACACTCCGAAGAATCTGACCTTTTGAGAGTCGAGTTCAAATCAGTTTCCTCCCTGTAGTTGAAGGCCTCATCAAAACCTAGCTTTTCCTTGAGCAGTTGTACCTGAAACAACAAAACAAGTTCATCATGATTCAACATCTTTTGGTGACGGAAACATTGGGGAAACTTGTAATGTTGGGCATTGGGGACGGTGACCTTTCGCTTGCTTCCTGCACAACCGACCACATAGCACCCGTGCAACTTCGCGTACTGTCCAACCAAGTTCCCAACCGACCCTGATGCTGCCGATACAAACACCTTCTCACCTCGCTTCGGCTTGCATATCTCGAAGAACCCGGCATAGGCTGTGAGCCCACTAAATGCTGGATGAACAAATACAGGAGGATCAGAAAAGGGCATTATATCAAGTGACAGGACTAGCTAAAGAGATAAGATGGTGAAAGAGTATACCCAATATCCCAACATGATAAGACAGAGGAAACCCCATTGGATCAAGCTTCCTGATCATCCCATCGCTTCCGATCTTGCTATACTCTGCCCAAGTGACCAGTCCCACGACCAAATCGCCCTTCTCATATTCAGGATTCTCTGAGGCCACAACCCTTGCCACACCAAAAGCTTCAATTTCCTGTTTACACAATATTTATAAAACAAAACGCCCAACTTATGTTTTTGCCATAAAAGTCAATCTTTTCAACACAACAGTGAGTTTTCTTTGGTTGCGTTTATTGAGAATGATTGATGATTAGCTTGGCCTTCACGATGATATCGTCACATTTTTCGCAAACAAAAGTAGTCATCATTGCAAGCACTGGAAGCATTACAAATTCACCAAAAAATTGTATTTTGTAAAAAGAAATTAATTTGATTCACAGAACAGCAACAATGTCAAAACAGACTTAGCTCCTTTATGAACAGAGTGACTAACCTGGCCAGGAGTGATTCCCACGGCGAAACCGCCGGTCTTCTGTGATGAGCTGGAACTCTTCATTCGGTTCAACTGGTACGGGTCGATCGACACGTACAGGTTCTTCACAATCATCTCCTTCGAGCCAGGCCTGAGCGACAGAGCCAAAGTTGAAGTCTTGAGGTCGAAGTCAGCTTCCTTGGGTGCGTCCTGTATGTGGGTCTTTATGGTCCAATACTTGTTCATCACTTCCATGGTTGACTTGCGTCCTTTTGCTGAAAGAAACTCAAGAAAACAAGTGAAGAAGCAGCAGAAGAAGCGACAAAAGCTAACCTTATCAGTATATGCGTAGATCTCTTTTATAATGTGGACCGTCCATGTACCTGTATTTATAGAGCATATCATTGGTTTGACTGCAATTGATTTCATTGGTGATTGATTTCTCAAAACTATTTCCTCCGTCCTTTTCCAAACAAAATGTGCGTGGAACAGCAAGCAGGAATATCCCTCTCGCTGATATGTATGCATGAGCCAAAATATGAAAAGACAAAAGAAAAAAAAAAAGTTAATACCACGAAAAATCTCAAACTAGTACACATGTGATAAATTTACCCCAAACTATTTTTTTTTGCCACAAAAAATCCCAAGATACACATGTAACAATTTTATCACAAACTATTTTTTTTACCACAAAAAACATCACACTGATACACATGTGATAATTCTATTCCGAACTAATTTTTTGACTATAAAAAATCCCAAACCGGTACGTCTGTGACGGACTTACCCTCTATTAGTTTCCGTTAAATTTTACTGTCAAATTACTAAGTTTGATAATACATGATAATTGACAGGTGTACCGGTTTGGGGTTTTACCCCTTTAATTGTCACAAGTTTATCAACTTGTGATTTTTCATGATATTAATCTAATTTAATGGATACTAACGGAGGATAAATTTGTCACAAATATATCAGTTTAGGATTTTTGTTGGTCAAAAAATTAGTTCAGGGTAAACTTGTCACAGGTGTACCAGTTTAAGGTTTTTTGTGGTCAAAAAATTAGTTCGGGGTAAAATTGTCATGGGTATATCAGTGTAGGGTTTTTTGTGATCAAAAAAATAGTTCAGCGTAAATTTATTATAAATGTATCAATTTGAGGTTTTTATTAGTCAAAAAATTAATTTGAGATAAAATTATCATAGATGTATTAATTTTGGGTTTTTTGTGATATTAACTAAAAATAGAAGAGCAAGAATAAAATTTTTCTCCTGTTCATCTGAACATTATCGTACAAAGGCAGTGTCAGCAATTATTGAAGTATGTGTACCTGCATTTTAAGATCAAAAACCAAATAGTAAAGAATCAACACAGACGTTTTGAACGTTGAAAAAGACCAGACGTTTTGAACTTCATTAATTGAGCCAGTAACAATATATTTCGATCAATTAAGTCTTTAACATTATAAAAAAAAAAAAGATGCGACGAAGTCCTAAGGTCGCTGTCAAAATTCCTACATAGGTCTTGGTTTCGTGGCCCCCTGACATTTAGATACATAGGAATTCTAACATTGGAAACCCACCTACAGTGAGATTAAAACTTGATTGCACATTTTGTAAATGTTGAGGACTATGGACAACCAAAATGTAAAGAACTGACTCTGCACTTAGTCCCCAGAAAAGATTGGAGTTTCTCTTCCTGTTTAAGAATTTCTTTCAGCTACTGTGTTTTGAAAATTCGAGAAAGTTAAGGTATATCTGCTTCAAGTGAACATTATTGGAATAAGTTGACAAAAAAGACAAGAAGTGGGATCAAGAAAATATGTAGGACTCGCAACAAGAGAAGATCCCTCGTGACAAACCGCTATCAAGAAAAACAAAGTCATCAGAGCAATTGCCGGCCACATGAACTGCATATGGGTCATTCTATGCAATTGTCAAGATCCTTCCGGTTAATAATATGTCATAATGCCCAATTGTTTTTCAAATTAAGTGGGAAAACATTACCTAACTCGTTCACAATTTTAAAGAAGAGAAAAAAAAATTCATAGATTTTAAAAACAATATCTAACTCTTCTCCACATTCAGATATGTGCTTGTGGACAATGGCAAACTTGTGCCATTAGAACTAGAATCTGTAGTTCGCCGGCACCTTATCAGGTCATATACTAATACCGGACGCGTTGTGATTGTCCTGACTTGCAGCGTCTTGTTTTGGCACAAGCAAAAACGGAGCGTGGGCATGGCATATCGAAGACATAATCCATGTTTAAATGTTCTGAAATTGATACAGTTATATTCTGTATAGTTCTGGACGAGAATGATATCATTTCCCGAAGACTACAATGCATACAGGTGGTGTTGAATTTCGCGGGGGGGGGGGGGGGGGGGGGGGGGGGGGCGGTGCACAAGGTAATAGTAGATGATGCTCAAAGTTGATCAATTTTATCCATTGTTCCTCCCAACAAAACTACTGATGTTAATGCACCATCGATCCTTTCGAGCCCGCCAAGACTTTCACCGAGAAAGGATTTGTAAGCATGAAAATGGGTTGAGGGGTTCAGGTTTTTGACCCGGATTGGATCTCCTTTACTTAAGTTAGTATGTGAGAAAACAATAATATATATGTGACATCTCAAGTCTCATGTCAAATGGAAAAAGTCTTGTTAAGTGATTCATAAGTCAACACTCACCTCAAAATGGTCACCACCTTGTGTGGTTGCTTAGATTACTTCGTTTGGGGATTAGGCTTACATGAATTGAGCAGGGTCGTTACAAATGATATCAAAGCAGGATCCTCTTAAATATATATGCAATTCATGGATGAATTAGGCCCATTTCTAATCCGGCAAGGATGGGGAGTGATTGATTGGGCAGAAGACAGGCAGTTTTTCAAGTGAGGGTTGGTAGGTAGAGATCTTATTGAGTGAATCATAAGTCTAGACATCCTCAAATGGTGGTGTCGCATGTCTTGCGTGGCCGTTAAACCGTCCTTGAAGGGCCAATGGATGCTTGGTTTCTAGGTAGTGCAACACTTTTCCTCCTCCAACAGGATTAGGTTTTAGTGGAGGTCTTATCCATCAAACCACCTGTCGAGTAAAACAGGCTGAAGCCCGTTGTTCCGAGGGTCATTCTCCCTTCTCCATTGCTGTCGGGACCATCCTCCCGTTGGGTTTTCCGAGCACGTGGCGTGCGCCCCGGTGCTTAGCTGAGTCCATCACTATCAACTGGTGTCTGGGCTCTTGTATGATTTTGATTCCTAAGCTCACCTATCTTAATTCTGAACATACAATCACAAAATAATGCAGAAACATTTTTTTTGCAGAAAGAGAATGCCAGTGAAGAGAAGCATTTTCAGCAAGAAATGGGTACATATAGACACAACCCAGACAACTTTCACTGGACAACTGCTGAGGATACATGGGAAGCTCTCTGCAACAGCCAAAGAAACTTTGAGAAGTCGACAGAGTTAGATGCCGTTCTCTCTGTAGAACAAAGAGATTAATGTGCTTCTGTCAACTTTGGAGACAGGGATCCGGTTGAACCACTCCAATGGTGTTCCCGTATGCGTTGAGGCAACTAGACGTGACTTGCCTATCCATGTTTGTAGATGTTAGCTCTATCAATTCAAGTACTATTCCCATGCACGCGACGCTCCGACTGCAGTTCAGATTAATAGCGACATCCATGCTTGAAGTCCCGGAAAGGTCGATATATGCCACGCCACTTATGTGAACTCCGGTTTGCTTCATCAAAAAATTCATAGGGAGAAAGAAACCGCCTCAATGATTTGCGCCTTTAATGGGAAAGAAAAGCATCCATATAGGAAAGGGATTTACCATTTCTTGGCATGCTCCCCAGACAGAACAGTAGGTTTGGTCGATGATTGTCGGGTTTCTAACCGAGTCAAATTTAAGATGCTCAAAAGTGATTCTTCGTACATATCCATTCCCGACCTTCACTACAACAACACAAAGGAATATTAAGGAAGTTCAAACAGAACAGAAATATGAAATGAAATTCCTATCTCAGATGAATGCAATTCACATTCGCTGTTCATTACCTGCCATGTTTTGATCCGAGCACCGTTTTTAGTATGCTTAAAATGTACATTGCTCACACGAATGTTCTCGACTTGGAAGAAATTCCCTCCTCGGCCTAAACTTCCAATGCTGTAGAAAGCATAAACAAAGTAATGACAAAAACGTGAAGTGGGGTAGGAATTTCATGACTTTCGCAAGAATGAAACAACCCGCATGTTATCGGACAAACGCAAAGTTCATTTCCTTTTTAGGTTCAAGATTGGTGCATCATCTGCAATACTGCAATACCTGTAAACAAACTATAGCCATCTTATGCACGAGTCTTGGAGAATCACGATGTAGATAATTTTCCAGATTAAGATTGCCCAAAAGAGATCATTGTGTTCATGATCCGATGCCCTTTTGTCATGATTGATTCCATCATACAATCACATTGACAGAGATAGCATGAAGAATTAGACTTCACCTTACACCACGACCAGGTCCACATGTGACAGATGAGACATAAATATTCGAAGTGTAGTCTCCAATGGATATACAATCATCACCTGGTGATCACAAGCCCAACTGCAAGGAAAACAGAAATCACAGAGACGAACATTCCTGACTTCTGACCGCAATAAGGAAGACCGAACAGATGAGGAATCACAGAAATTACCAGTTCCAATGACTATATTTGCGATGGACACATGCTGCGAGGATTGAATGTGAATGCCATCGGTGTAGGGGCTCGTCCCTCGAGCTCCAATCAACAAATTGCGGATGTTAAAGAAGCCACATCTCCTGATAAACACATGGCTTTGAGAACTGTTTACAAGTTTTGTATTGTTAAGACTGCTCGCACTGCACAAAAGGAATTTCATAGCCTGCAAACCAATTACAAAATCGCCACAATTGTTCTACAAAAACACATCAATGTCCTGTCAATATGTCAATTAGATGCATGATTGTTACAGTGCAAGATAATAGGTTAAAGACTTACTGTCGGTGCCAGAGAAGTGCATCCTTCCTGAAAAATTGCAGTCCATTGCATGATCTGAGCCATGAAAAAACAATTAGAATGAAAAATATACTTAAAATTTTTTATGTACCAAATGTGAATGATATCTGCAGGATTGATTCCACCACTCTGATCCTTGTCCATCAATTGTACCGAAACTGGTGACATGAGGCTGATCTATGCCACAGAATGTGATCCATGAGCTAGGGTCGAGATCCGTCCACTTTCTAGGCGAGGCAGGTGCATTTATATTCCCTAATACCTATGGAATTGCATGAAACATGTGTCGAAATTGACAGGACGGAAAAATGAAAGAGAATCAAGTTAATGATTTTATTGCACTCTTGAACGGTCGGTTCAAATCATTTGATAATCAGGTGAAAGAGCGAAGTCAATCTATGTATACCAGAAATGTGATATTTTTGGCGTTGCATGGCCCGCTGAATGTAAGCTGATGTACCAGAAACATGCAATTATCCAAAATGATCATGGTCAGATTCTCAAATTGCACGCTACATGTAGCCTGCCAAGCTTCAAGAAATGCCTGCAACGTGTGGGAGACACTGTCAAATCCGACATAGAAGAAAAAGTTATGGACCAAATCGAGTGGATAAGTATTAACAGGAAAAAGTATTACTCCTGTATCTTCTGTAATGCCATCACCAACGGCTCCATAATCGCAGACACTGAAGAACCTGGAGTCTCCGAAGACAATCACAAAGCCAAAGCCACGAGAAATTGATCCAAAGATGAGAAAAAGAGCTAATGTACCCTTGCAAAGTTGCAAAGCAGTCATCCACAAATAAGTTTTCATTGTACTTTAAACGCGAATGACAGAACAACACAGTCATGGGCCTGACCAAAATGCTTATCCGAAAGACTCTCACCATGAAGTTTTCAAGACTAAGTGCGAGCACTAGCTGAAGGAACGATATTTTATTGTTGCCGATCTCATAGCTGCTCCTGCTTCTTCTTTGTACAAAAGCTTCACGCGCCATTATACAAGAATGAGCTATATCATACGATTCAAAATGCTGACTGTTTTCCTGAACATGCCGGAGAAAAAGTGTCGAAAATGCTCGTGATCTGTAGACATTCACTCAGTTTCAAAGTAACAGCTTATGCCTTCAATTCCTATTTTCAGCAAAAGAAAATCAACTTGAATGTTCTCTGTGTTGAAGAACTAGAACTCCCAATCATTCCTTAACAAAAAGCACTTCATTTATCTCAATATATTCATTTCGCCTAATCAGTAAAGCGACAATTCAGATAGGACCGGCATGCAGGCAGGCACGAACAGAGTATGCACAATAAATTAGCATCATAAGACCATTAAAGCAACAATTCAGATCAAACCGGCATGCATGCTCTGGCGTGAACATACATGCTACGACAAATCAGCATCATAAGTTCAAGAAATTATGAGAGAATCATGTCAATTCTCAATATATACGTATGACACCATGCAGAAGAAGAAACAGTGAAACAGATACCATCCTGGACAGGGTTGAAACAAGAAGCACGAGATCTTCTTCAGCAAAATCAATGGAAAAGTTGAGTTTGAAGAGAAGGCCAGGATTTCCTCGCAGAGAGAGAGATTCCAGAGCAAACTCTGTCGGTTGAAGAAAGCAAATGCATGTGAAAGTGAAAGCAACGAAAATAAGAGAGAGAAAAGAAGCGTGGAACACTTCCAGAGGGAAGGAAAGACAAATTCATAAGTCCCGAGAAGTGGGCCTCACGTGAAGAAGGAAAACAACGACGAGTTTGTTAAATCTGCTCAATGGCCTATCACATGATCTTCACGCCAAGTCTCATGAAATCCGTTAGCTGACGTGACGAATTTTTTCACTCAAGCTTGGTCATTTGATGATATGTTTTCTTACCAAAAAGAAAAATGGTAGTAAATAGATTACAGATTCGTAGATTTCCCGAGGTGACGAGGTTGTCTCACAACCTTGGTCGAGCTTTTAGGAGATTTCCAATTCAAACATATTTCAATCCCACTAGCTGAGTACAACTGCAATGAATTAGAGTCACTTGTATAAGTCAAAAGCCTAAACTAAACCAGTTCACGAGACTTACAAGGCGTTTTATTAACCTCCAAGTGCTAGTGTCCCCTTGAGCTATGAAAAAAAATAAGATAGAGGTTGTAAGAAGTGAATGGGTAACTTCGTCCGCGGACTGATTAGTTTGAAATTAGGTAAAATTTCAGCATTGTCTCTAAACTTATTTTGTCAAATCCAGCTTTGAACATGCACAACTTTTGTAATCAAGTCGCTCTCACTCAAAATTTGATGAATTGCAGTTGATGTGTCCATTGGAGCCACCGAGCAAGAGTTTCACATGAAAAACTCGAGTGCAGTGTTCACGTTAAGAAATCTCATTACTCAAGGTTCGGTTGTGCTTTCGTGGTTTTCAATCCCAATGCATTTCCATGAGGTGATAACCTACGGTTGCAAAAAGTTCTACCACATCAAACTCGTGCCGACTCCAATGGATACATTAACTCTAGTTAAGTGAATTTAGAGCTGAAGGGATTTGATTTAAAAGTTACGCATAAGTTCAGGGACCAAAATTGAAATTTTATCAGGCTCATTCAATGTTAGACGAAGCCCCCAAAAGAAATACTTACAAGCACACATGGTGGTGATCATTCGGGGTTCACGTGTTAAATTTATATATCAGCTAATGGATACTTCTCGACCTCGACACCTTCGTGGCTGCGCCATTCTTCGGCATCGAACAGCTCGGAGACGTGCAAAAAAGGCCTCGCCCGGAATGCTGGAATGCTGGCTTCGTCTGCGGGCTGTTCGGCTCCCTTAACGAGACCTAAGTAAGCGACGAGTCGTTTGACGTCGAAGGTTTGTGCGGCCAACCAGGGTGTCGAGGGCAAGAACGATGGCACGGCAATTCCCTTGTGTCAATCAACCAATGGTGTCGAAACCAACCAATGGAGTTGACTATGGCCTACTTGTCAACTATGCATTATATTCTCTCAAAACCTTGCCAATATCAACCATTGGGAGCACAAAGTGTCACTGGATTGTGGATCTTTGAAAATGGTCGGAAGAATTGTTGAAAGAATAAAACTGCGAAATCAAATCTACCTAATGAACTAACTGTGAGCTCGATTTAGCTAGTGCTATTTTCCTGCAATCCTCCCTCCAATCATGTTATCTGTTGCGAGTCATAAGTTACGAATATCATCTACCTGCAACTTATTCATGTAATGTCCATGTTTTGTCATCCACAATAAGACTAACGAAAAATAAGGATGTGCATCGATCCTGGTCCCATTCAGGAATCGAACTAGACCAAACAGAATTGGCCGATTCTGAATGATTCTTGGGAGATTGGTCCAATTCCCAAATTCCATATAAGGGATCGGACTGTTCCGATTGGAGCAATCAAGATCTATTATTCTTTTTTATTTTTTTTTATTCTGAAGCAAATCTTAATTAATAAATTATTCTTTTCCTTTTGCTGTTGGGAAGCTCCCGTTTGTTTGTAAGGCATGGAAGAAACCTCAAAAAAGAAGAAGAAGATATCACAACCAATCGTGGAATCGGTCTGATTTTAGGACCGGGTGGGCCAGTTCTCAGTTTCACAAATGAGGAACCTTCTGCTCGATTCGATTTTACATTCCCATCCCGAAACCGATCACTCACGGTGACTAGAGGGAGTTTTCTATCCTCTATTTTTTTTTTTTTTATAAATCAAACTGCTCCATTCCTGTCTGGTTATTCACTTCTAAAAAGCTTGCGCAGAAGAATTTGATCCCGAGTCTAGGACAAACCAGAAACCCAGTTTCGCTCTGCCAACTGTAATCCAAAAAGAAAGCAAAAGAGCCCGTCTTTCCAAAGTTTAAGAGGCGCGGTGCGCAAGATCCAACCTTGAAATTTTCCCCCAGAAACTCTTCGCTCCACTGACAGAAGACCCTCCCCTCCTCCCCCTGCAAGAGATCTCGCACTCGCCCAACCAAGATCCCCCTCTCCCTCCAATGGCGAACGCATGGAGGAGGGACAAGCAGCCCCAGTTCCTGTCCTCCAAGTTCCTCTGCCTCCTCTTCTCCTCCTCCCTCCTCCTCCTCATCTTCTACGTCTTCTCCCTCCGACCCGCCAGCCCTTTTCCCAATACCGCCCCTACCCTCTCCCCCAAGTCCCGCTTCTCCTCCCCCTCCTCTATCTCCCCCTTCGACTGCTCCGCATCGCCCCAGGCTCACCCCGTGATCGCCAACGTCGTCGAGGGCGTCAAGCACCCTTTCCTCTACTCCCTCGCCGACTTCGGGTCCCTCCCCTACAAGCCCCACAAGAACATCGTCCGGACCCTCAAGGGGAAGGCCTTCCGGCGGCCCGACATATCGGTGACGGTGCAGGAGCTGCTGGAGGGGTTCCGCGGCGAGGGCAGAGATGGGTTTTTCGTGGACGTGGGCGCGAATGTGGGGATGGCCAGCTTCGCCGCCGCGGCGATGGGGTTCAGGGTTCTGGCTTTCGAGCCGGTTTTCGAGAACTTGCAGAGGATTTGTGATGGGATTTGGATGAATCGGGTTGGGGAGCTGATGGATTTGTTCGAGGCGGCTGCGTCGGATAGGGTTGGGAACATCACATTTCACAAGGTGACGTCTTTATGCTTGTTGAGTTAGTTGAATTGCTCTAAAGTTTGAATTTTTTTTTTTTATCTGTATCATCAGTTTGTTTCGTTCTTACAAAAAATGAAGTGAATTTTGTCTGCTGGCGGAGACTCTTGTGTCTAGGAGGCTAATGAGGTTGGTGCATTTTCAGATTTTGTAGTTTATCATTCATCCAGTCAGTGTATATGTCACTTGAAAGAGTCTGGCTTAGGGGCAACATGGTTTGATCGGAATACGCATGTCATACAAAGGTTGAACTGATGGAGAGGTAAATTTCCGATCCAATAGGGTATCTGCTGGAACTTCTGTGGTAATGTCAATGGAAGGCTAATAGAATATGGCTCCATTGGGCTTGGTTTGGTTTGGCCTAATAAATGGGATGTAACGTGAGTGGTAGGCTTTGGCCCTCAATCTTCTGTAATGCCTTTGGAAAGAAAATTTCAGTGCTTTGATGCATTCTGTGCATAAATGAAATTGTTGAATTCGAAAAGACGTCAATGTGTGGCTAGAACTAGAAGATAGAGTGCATTTCAGACTATTTTACACTCTCAAAATGGTATTCCCTTTTTGCAAGTTCAACAATGAACATCTTGAGCTCTCCTATTTTGAAATGATAATAATGGGCACACTGTATCCATTGATGGGTACCAACATTGAAATTTTCTGTTTACATTGAAGCTGTGGACTAACAATTACAACATTGAGAAATAAGGATGTGGTCTCTATAATACTCGCTGAACCCGTTAAGACTGAATGAGTATGCAGGTCGGTGCAAGAGGGACCATGGCACTACAGCGATGATGCAGGACTCTTGTGTTGCTTCATTCTAATAAAAAAAACTATATGTGTTTGAGTTCTGTGATGAGATTGAAATGATAGGGAGGACAATTTGCATGAGCTCCTTCCGGTCCTGGATGTCATCTGATCCGATCATGTTTTGAGTTATGATACTGATGGAATCATTCTTACTAGAACATTGAGCATACAATTATTCTTTTATTATTGGTATCTGGCTATGCTTTTTGCTGTGCTGATCATGTCTAGGCTGACTGATGATTTCAGTTGGTTGGTCGGCTCGACAACAGTGCTGTCTCAGCGGCTGGTGCCAAATTGGCATTCAAGTCCAATGAAGAAATAGAACTTCAAGTAAGGTCCATCCCACTGGATGAAGTGATTCCGGACTCAGAACCCGTGCTTCTCATCAAAATTGATGTTCAGGGCTGGGAGCATCACGTTCTGAAGGGGGCCATGAAGCTGCTGTCGAGAAAGGCAGGTGAGGCACCATATTTGATTTATGAAGAGGATGAACGGTTGTTGCAGGCAAGTAACAGCAGTTCCAAAGAGATTCGAGAATTTCTTCACTCTGTTGGGTATCGTCATTGCACCCAGCATGGTACTGACGCACATTGCACCAAGAAAGGCTGATAGTGGATTAATTAACCTTAGCCATGTTGATGTGAGATCACCGAATCAAGCATGAAAAGGGACAGTTCTTTAGCAGACTTCTTTGGGAGAGTTCTGCCGGTAAGAGCTACCCTCGGACAGAATTTCCACTCAGTTCCTAGATGGAGAATTAGATTCGGAATGTGTAATGAGACACAGCCGTCCGTTGAAGGAGCCAGTTATCGAGCGAGGAAGCACAGATACTTTATGGTTTTCTTGTCGAGTATAGCTAGGGATGGATCTGTTTCTGTGGGATCCCCAACACCCAATTTGTTATTATGTTCATTTATTGCAATTCATACTTTGTATTTGTAGCAAATGACCTTGCGATGGGCGAGCGAATGCAGAATTAATTGTTGGCCAGAGCTTACAGAGGCATATTCGACGCATTTTCACTTGTAGCCTGGTTTTTCCTGTGATTTTATGCTCCATGAGAATGAAGCAGTTCGACCATAATTAGTGTACTCACTGGTAGTCTGGTTTAATTGGTGAAGTATGTATACAAATTGACAGTTTCATGGTTTTTGAGCTTGTGCTTATACGTGAACGAGAAGAGAACATAGGATTCTCCATTTTACCAAAAGTTCGGTCTCACAGCACCTCCTCCATGAATAAAAAAGTTGGATGTGGACACAAGAAACGAGAGGACAGGATCCATGTAAACAATCAGAGGAGCGCTATAAATATACAGATTCCTTTCTATTTTGTGATGTATAAAGGTACTTAACCAATGGAACTAGAACTGGCTACTACCATTCTAGAAGAAAACATTCATAGGTACATATGCACACGAGAAAACTGTCTTGCACTAATTCTCATAGTGAATCTTTGGTTAACCGAGCACCCTGAAACATTTCCTGCAAAAGAGAGAATCCCAGATGTCACGGGAGGAAAAGAACAACCTTTGTGCGACAATACTAGTTACATTCAAATGGCACCGGGTGACTCAAATAATTCCATTAGCAAAGAAAGCCTCTGGGTTAATGCAGCACAAAGTCAATAACATGGCCAAATAAATATCTTTCCTAAGAGATTGATGATGAAAGACAATCAAGATAGTCTCAAAACTTCCAAAAATCACAATGAAGAAGCTAGCAACCAAAAGAGTGAAGAAATACAGCTGCTACAGAATCCAGAAAGACATGACTCGTTCTTGGATTTGACAAACTTTGACAAATTTTAGAATGTAGTGCCATACCTTGTCAATTTAAAGTCCCACATGATATGGCATGGCTTGATTTTGGCATAAACTCTATTGGCATTATTTTGGCCCGCTTGTTTTTGAAGGACCAGCTCTCTCCACCATGACATCATATAGTTGCTTCCCATTCTGATATTTCATGGAAAATAGTCATAGATTAGATTTCAAACCTTCACTGGCTCCACAACCTAAAAGCAGTGAGAAGCTGAACAAGATGCTGCATGGTTTTGCAGCAATTGCAATTTACTTATATCTTTTACTTACAAAAATGACTGGAAAGAAATGCACTTGTCCCTTGGGTTTTGTTTGTGTCTCTTTGAAGTACACAAGGATAGGAAAATTTGGCCACCAGAGCTCCCAATTCACAAAGGTGGAATATCTGAAGAGATGCAGAATGCAAAGCAGCGGCTTCTATTATAACAGGAAGGAGTTTTTTTTCCCAAGTTATTGGAGCAACTAAATACTTACTTCCACCGATTTTTCCCTCCTACAAAGACATTTTCACCTGATTCTTGAAGCTCCTCTCCAACTTTCACCTCCTAAGATTATGAAATATTAGAGCACCATGCTGTGAATTTATGCAACCAGTAAGTTATGTCATGTTTCTTATAAAATCCAAAACCCATGAAACCAGGGAGCTGGGTAGCGTAAAATTACTTTGAGTCAATCTCATAGCATATGACTTGACAAGAAGAATCTTCCTCCTGTAACAACTAACTGATCTTTTTGAGATTTTGAAATGAAGGGAAATTCTTTAGGGTGGTCATGGCTTAAAGCCTTAAACTACACTTACTAAGACATAATATGAGTAATGGAAGAATTCCGGAAATAATGAAAGTAAACATACGATGGAAGAAACTAGTGAATCATGGTATTAAACCATCTTCAGATTCCAATTGTTGCATAATAGGTGGAATCAGTTCAGATTGACACATCAGCTCAAAGTACTCTCTAACTTAAGATGATCTTAAATAGAGAATTACAAAAGCAGCAGCTTCAGCTTCCAGAATTACAATCGCCAAGGTCCACCTTGAAATTTTAAGTCAAAATAGTGAAGGGCCAGAACCATGCTTGAGTGCAAAAAATTCAGACAATAGAGATATAGGTCAGGAGAATCTTCTTCTATCACAATACACATAGAGACAAGAACACCACGTTAGTTTTCTTGTCAATTAGCTCATGCATGAATTGCACACTTGCGATGAAGATCGATAAACGTACCAGAGCCTCATTATCAAAGACAAATCTCACTCTAGTAGTCTGGATCAAAAGGGGAAGAAAGAAAATAAAGTCAGCATTTAGGCAAACTAAATCACAATTTGCATTGATTAATAAGCGCACATTGTCAAAGGAAACTCAGAATCTTTAACTAGTTATTGACTAAGGAAGCAAATTTGGGCGGCATGTCAGACAAGAATTTTCTACTACACTTCAAAACCTACTGCAAATATTGATCCTTAATTATGGGTGAGGATCCTCTACTACTTGCTGTGCTCCCCTTGATGTCTCGACAAATTTCAACCATTGATAAAAGTCTCATTTTCATGAATCATTGGTTGAGATTTATTGAGGCACCAGGGGGAGCACCGTACTGGTAGAGAATCCACATGCCTTAATTGTAACATCACCTGAAATAATAAGAGCAGACCAAGTAGACCAACAGGGGCAGCAGGTAACAGATTATTTGTATAGGCTAATCCACCAGCCATACCTGATTCAAATCAACATTCCTGTCAGCTTCTTCATCGCCGTTTGACCATTTAGCAACTGATCTATTTTTTCTCAACGACAGTATATATGAACATCCAAGCAGCGAATTCTAAAAATTTGGAAAATGGATACAGTCAAGATTAGTTCAGTAGCCAATATGATAAGCCCCAGATCAAATATTACGACAGGAGGATTACATAATTCTGAAGGTTCACCTGAATCATCCAATCACAATTAAGTTCGTGGAGAGCGAGTAGAAGCAAACTTCAACGTGAGAAAAGCAATGTTATAGGGCACTTACCGAGTAAGACAATGGGTATTCTATAATCAGGGTCAGGAACTACAGTCTCTCTCTGGGCGACCTTCCTCCCAAGCCGCCATACATTACAATGACCAACTGTATCAGGCCATAGCTCCCCAAAGAGCTCCAAATTCACAAGTATCAAAATTACCAAAACAGTGAAAGACAAGCCCTTTTCTTGTACATCACAACAACGAGTCCACCCAGCAAAACAACATTATTGTGCTAAGCCAAGTTTTGAACGCAAAAAGACTGAATTCAAGATATGACAACAGACAAGAAGAGGCGAAGAAGAGCAACCAACCACGGAGTCAATCTCAAGGCGTCCTCTCGCGCTGCTGCTGATTTCCCTCCTCACTAGATTGGCTTTGGAAAGCAACTCGCCATGAAAAGAGCTCCTGGAGCTCCTAACGCGGAACCCACCAGTGTCTCCTCTATCTGTTCAAAATGGCGCATGTAAGAGACCACAAGAACCCGTTCCTCAATTCCAACGAAAGCAGCATAGCGAATCAACAGCAAATAGCTTTAAAAGGTGAGATTTTGAACCTTAAAAAACTGTAAATGAACGAGCTTTAATTTGCTTACTTCTTGACGGGACGAAGAGACTGGTGGACAAGAGAGCGCTTGCCATACTCTCTCTCTCTCTCTCTCTCTCTCTCTCACGCCTGTTTTACAAATAAAGAAGAAAATTTGAGCTCTGGTTCTGCAAGCGCAGGCGAACCACTGCACCCCCAAAAAAAGAAAATGTTTTCGCTGCAGACAATGGAATATTACCCTTAACCCCCTCGACTCCAATTGCTGCTTGCCATGGGTGTGGAGGGTATTTCGGTAAGTTTACATTTGTGGTTGTCCCCATTCTTGAAACCAGGAGCGCCTTATCCGGGGCATTTAGAGGCGAAAAAACCTCGGCTGCTCTGTTATTTTCATCTCCTCTCTTCTGTAAGCTGAGTTCTCCGGTTGTGCTTAGTCCACCACAAGAACGAGGGAGCTTGAGCGTCCTCTTTGACATGGCGAATTCTCTATGCTTTGCTCCGACTTGTTCTGTCCAGCCTCCACCCAGAGCGGGTACTTCCTCTTCCTCTCTTCCTCCTCCTCCTATCCTATGTGGACGTGACATTGAATTCTTGATTTTGTTGTTTTGTGAAATCTTGAGTTGACATTCGATCTTTTCTGTTATGTGGGGTGGGCGTTGCAAGAGCAGTGATTGGCTATCCGGTTGCTGGGAAAGTTCTCAGACTTAATGAAGCGTGTAATGGGACTAAAGTTGCAAGATTTCAGTCTCTTGAAGTTAAGGTGATAGCTTCTGATGCCATCTTTCTTCTTGAACTGTAGTGACTTTAGTATATGGGGGATGAGGGGTTTTAATGCTGTAGCGAACAGATGAAGTGTTTGATGCATTAACTTCTTGGGTGTTTGGTGATGAGATTAGTCTGAGTTGGACCATATCAAATGAGGGTTCCATTGCCTCGAGCTTTCGGAAATCACCTTTCTTGGACTACCCGAGCGAATTACGTAACCTGTGGCATTGGCGTTTATGTAAACCATGGGCAACAGGGGTGGATTTTATCGATCTTTCATTTGGTTTTGAGCAATTTGCAGTTGGGAGAAGTTCCTCGGAAGTTTATAGGGTGGCTATAGCTTCATGCAAGAAATCAAGCTGGATTACGCCACAGTCATAGTGAAAATATTGCACCTTTGATATTCTGGCTATTTGAATGATTAGTACAACATAGAAGGATTAATCACATGATTGTTAGCTTGAACGAGAGGGCAAATTATGGAGAAATAACCTTTCACAACAAAAGTAACATGTAAAATGGATATTCGTTAGATGAGTCTTGTCAACGAGTGGCCCAAGAGCACTTGTTAACCATCTTAATAAGGAAACATCTTTACTTTCAATACACTGATTACACACAACACAAGAAAGATTGTGGATTGGAAATGACAAATTTTCTTCATTGAGGTGTTTTGACAAGTGACGTGAGGGCACTTCTCAACAAAATCCTTTTTGAATGACCATTTTGAATTTGTACATATTGAGTTTCTTCTCCATGATCGTTTTTTTGTTTCTTTGGCTTGAACATTGTCTCGTGGTTTTACAGGCTGCAGAGAATAGTCCAGGCGCGAAAACCCGAAGCATTGTTTGTGCTAATTGTGATGGAAATGGTAATGGCCAAGTATTGATTCTTGAATACTGTTTACTGACTCCTAAATTTTGTCATAATGTTCAAGACTAGCTACATTCTGCATAAAGTCACAATGAGTGCTCTCCACTATCCACATCCACTATTGTAATACTATGTTATACACTGCCGATCTGTATACTGTGATGTAATATTTTGTACCTGACATGAACATTCTTTGCTGATTTGCACATTTATGAGCTTATTGCTCCTGATACACAAATTATATCCATTGTATTACATGATATCTGAAGCATTGAATAGTAAGCTTTACTTTTGGAGTATGGCCTGTAATTTTTAACACGATGTTAAGATTTCCTCTGTGCTTATATGGAAATTCTTATGATAAATGGACCACCATACAAGTGTTTTTCTACTTGTTCCACTGCTCAACATAAAAAAAGTCCCCGAAAAAAAAAAAGAGTCCCTTTGAGATGCAACATAGTTAGGGAGAAATGCACTCACATTCGGAGACAAGGCAAACTGTTTTCTTGGTTTCTCTCATCTTCCATCAATTGGCTGTCATTATGGTCAAGGACGAGTTTTCAGAAATAAAAAGGAAAAAAAATTCCGAGGAAGTGGCATCTGGTGTCTCTTTCTGTTTAGTTCATCTGATCATAGAAACTTGAAACTTGTCTACTTGGATGATCATTTTCTGTGCAAAAATGTCGGGCTTGCTTTATTACCAAGTGCTAGTATTCTAGTAGGATGCAGTGCGGTATTTGGGATAGAAGATTTTGATTTTCCTCCGTGAAACCAGGTGCAGTGCAGTGTTCCCAATGTAAAGGGACTGGAGTAAACTCCGTAGACCACTTCAACGGACAGTTTAAAGCTGGCGGGATATGTTGGCTTTGCAGGTACTTGAGCAATCTCTCTCTCTCTCCCATATATTTAGTCACAGTACCGATTTGCTTATGGCCAGTTTTAGCAATGTCTTTTTCTCTTTCCTTTTACCCTCAATTCATGATGTGGTTTTAACTTAGAATTTGTTATGCAGTTTTAACTTAGAATTTGTTATGCAGAGGCAAAAAGGAGATGTTGTGCGGGGAGTGCAACGGAGCTGGTTTCCTCGGTGGATTCATGAGCACATTCGACGACTGAATTTCTTCTTTTTCACTAAATTCATAATTTTCGGTAATGTGCATGAGCCTTGAATACAATTTCCCTTCATAAGGATACTATGCAATGTGCTGTTTTGAAGTCCCGATGGGAGAAGGATAATGTCCGTTATGTACCATATACATTCAGTTCTTTAGTGTTCTCATATAAGCTTATATGGAAGAGGTATTTGATGGAGTGGTTAAGGCGCGACAAGACTTGGAACATATTTTCTTTCGAGCCGATGTGATCGGCAGCGTTGAGTTGACGTCCTGTCATGGTTCAAGAAGAGACGCCGATCTTGCAACGGCATCCTTGTCGCTGGTCATAGCAAAGCCTTCTTGGGCCAGTCCTCGTCCATCAGTCGTGGCCATAATTCTCAAGCTTGGGAATCCGAAGCTCCAGCGTTGCGAGCTCCATGCCTTTTCTACGCAGAGTCACACAGACGCAAATTATTGACAAGCATAAAAGTGAAGAAAATTTGAAGGGGAATAACGGAAGTTGAAAAAAAAAATGGCCATACATGGAGTAGAATTCGCGCCAGGTAGGGGTCGAACCTACGACTTTCTGCTTAGGAAACAGACGCTCTATCCACTGAGCTACAGGCGCTGGTTTTGACACTCGATTTCATACTACTATTTTACCCTGCTAGTTGTTTCTTACGCAGCACCAGATAGTGACAGGAAGAGAGGATAGGGACCTGTATGATTCGATTGTACTCGAAAATGTCTTTTGCGAACTTTGTGAATATATGCTCGTCACGTAGGCTGACCCGCCATGGTTTCGAATGAGACCGAAGTGAATTGTTCCAATTTCAGTTCTTGGTTTTTCCATCGTTATCAATTATCCTCAAGTACCGGAAAGTGAAAATGATAGTGACAAATAGATCATCACGTTAAGATCAAAGAACATATAGTACTAACGATATCGATGATAACAATAAAATTTCGATTCTATTTGGATCTTTTCAATTGTTTCCACGACTACCGTCCGATCTATGTTGAAACCCCAAATGGATCCACCATCCTCAAACGACTCAAACCATCTCAAAATTCCAATTTGTTTGAATTCGATTAGGCTATTTCAATGAATCTCTTGTGGACAGTCATATGGTAAAATAATGGCTCGGCAAGATGCAATCAACTTCTAAAGCGCACTAAGCTGTTTTGAAGCCTCTTTCTAGTGAACATACGCCATGAAGACTCGTCTATGTTGCGTTCGTGACATGACTCGACCATAACCTCCTCACTGTGCAATCCATCAAAGACTCGGCCTTGTCGGAAATGGGTTCGGAACGAGGCAGGAGTTTAGGAGGTTAGGGTTCAACCCTAACAAGAACATAACAAGCACAGTAACACTTCGCACAGCCAGTGTTCCAAGAAACTGCATCCTAAATCCCGATCAGATACTCCATCAATAACAAACACTCCACACGCTAGTACACGTCGATGTAAAGTTAAGGGGCAAAACCATTCATAAACGAAATTCATGTCTCCCGCATAGAGGGAGACATTAGCTTCATAAATCAAGAAAAGATTAGCCAAGTTTTTCAATGTAAAAAGTTATGTACAGCAGAACCTTATGCTCCGTGTGAGGAAAAGAATTCAGGGGTCACATTTGACAGGTTAAAACCAACAAATCCAGGGACTTGCTTGCGGTTTGCAAAGAAATTGTGCAGGTCCAAACACAAATGTAAACTGTCAGGCTTTTTGCCCCATTACTTACAACAGATCGGTACAGCACTTGGTTTTCATATGCGCATCACAACAGTATTAGACGAAGAATGTCGCCAGAGTACTTAAATGATTTCTCGGTCTCTTCCAAGCAATGGTTCTTCTCCTCTCTGGTCCAGCTCTGGCGACATGACATGTGAAATTAAACGTTAAACACCGAAACAAGCAGTTTACACGTCAAAACCATGGAACTAAGTTTTTCATTTGAATATATAATAGCGGAGACCATCTACAGATCTAGTCTCATAAATAAACAATTCAGATGAAGAGTGCCAAGGAATTACTTCAGAGACTTTGTTCAGCTTGTCCCTCACATTCTGCAATAGTTGGGGAAGTTCACCATCCCACTTATAGAACTCCAACTCCTTGTTATCAAGTATCTTTTCAGCCACCTAAAACAAGATTAAATTTAGAGATGAATGAAATGTCACTTCCGCAAGCAGATCAAGCATATTAAAGATACTCCAGAAAAGTCGGAAGATGCTCAGGGAAGTAAACAGCAGGGTAGGACAACAATGCCAATGAATCTCGTAAAGTTTCATAAAACCAATCCTTTCTCTGAGTGAAGGATGGGTTATCTGCCACTCACCTCCTTCCAAATTGCCCTGGAAATGGCAGATCAGATATGGATAACTTTTTATACTTTTAAATGGATGAATTGGGTCCCAGCAGATTCTATGAATAAAAAAGATTGGCTTCATACTTTTGGTGCAGTTGAAAGATGCTCATCGAGGTAACCACTTTTGTGACAGACTATAGATTCTCTCTTTGTGGATGAGCTCTTAAGGGCTTGGAATTCTATATATGGCTTTGGCAACCCCCTGGTTCCTCTCAACTAAATTATATTTTATGATCAAAGAATAAATTGCCTATTGCCATCTAATTCTAATTCAACATTGTACAACACATTCCCCATAGGATCCAAGAAAAAGATGACAAATTTAAAAGACCCACAACGCATAAGAATAAGCACAGCTTTCAATATCCACGTAAAGGAGGGGGAGGCAGAATGGTTGAGTATTCGGTGGCATTCATAATCTTTAAGCTAACATGCAATTTAGTTTCTTCTGTTTGGACTAGCCTCAAGACAGCATATTTGACCTCTTCTAGTATGAAGAATATCCATCTAATACACTGATTTATGCACAAATGAATTGAAACAGAAATAAACCGATTGATTTCAAAGCCTTAGGGCTTTACCTTTTTCCCAATCATCCGACCACCAGCACTGTGGGCAAAATAAACATTGTAGAAGTGACAGATGAATGCTTGAGGATCTGTTTCAGACAATTCTTTGAGATAACGGGCATATGTCACCCCGGGTGAAGAAGGTTCAGGAATGTTATAACCTTGCTCTTTGAACCACTCCAGATCCTTCGCCAGTTTTTCTGACCTCTCCAAACCAGTATTTCTGAACTCAGCATCTATACTCAAAAAAATTCAAAGATTCCTATTGGCTCAGGGTCATGACTAAGGTCAAGATAAATGCACATGGAAAGGAAAAACAGGTGCATATGTATGTCAACAAAGGTCAGTCCTAATTTCTAGCATTAGCAGGTTGCAGTGAATTCATAGTGTCCTAAATATAGGTAAAGTTTATTCTCGAGTCACAAAATTAAATAAAGACTAAGTGGATTTTCTTTTCTTTTGGGAGAAAGTTGAAAAACTAACGACTTGTTCCGAAAGCATCCTAGATAAAAATCAGAGAAGTTATTTTGCTAATCACGTGTTAAGAGTACAAAGTACAAAAGTCCCCCCCTTCTTCGTTTCCCCAAAAAACAGAAGCAACTCCCAATTAAACAAAGTGATAATAATAAACAAGCACATTTGAAAAGCCAATTGCAGCATTTTCACATGGAAAAGAAAATGGTTCGAGAACCAACCAACATCCTAATTCTACGTTCCTTTAAGAGCCTAAATCACAATAGACCAGCTTTGGCTGGCAATAGACACAAAATGGCATTACTAATATCTGAGCACTAAATGTGGACTGCAACGCAGAGGAGTACTACTCTTGAATGAAAACAAGAGGTTTGATGCTGCTTTATCTGCTGCCAGCAATATACTATCACAAGAGCTGGAAATCTGAAAAAAAAAAAAAATTTAAACCGAGAAGAACATTTAATGTGCATGACCTTGCGGGAAGAAATCCCCCATCACACACAAGAAAAGAAAAGGACAAGCTTTTGAACAAGTTCATCCAATGCACGCATTCGCTAAATTCGTCAGGCAGAAAGAAACGTGCCATTGCGTGTTTCAAACTGTTAAGAGACTCGATCATTCCTCCTCTGCTAAGACTACAACTTTTTCGCACCATAATTTTCAAACAATGACTAGTTGCAGCAATAAGACACAGAAGCAAGAAAATGACAAGGCACACAAAGAAACTCAGAAAGGAGCGACACCTTTTTCTGCTAGGAGGGAAACCACTTATCCTCCTTCAGGATAAAAGGAAAAACTATCCAACAATCATCCGTATCTGAGATTAGCTTGACATCTAAACAGCCATATATCTCTAACAGGTCCATCTCACCATATCAAAAGCATCATTCAACCACTCAAAACCAGCATCCCAATAACCATAAGTCACCACAACCACACAAAATCAATCAGACCTGATCATAACACCAAAAAACAAACCAAGAACCAATGACAACCCCAAAGAAACCACGAACAAATCAATCACACTCACAGAAGGGGAAAGCAGAATCCTCCACAATCCTCTCAAGCGTATCATACACCAACTTGCTGTCCGCCAGGAACTTCAAGTACCCATCAACACTCGGTTCCCACTTCGCCACCGACCTCTCCTCGGGCTCCTTCACCTCCTTCTCTCCTTCCTTGGCCTGATCCCTCGTGTGCAATTTCATGGCTACAAACCTCATCTCCTCCACAAACCCCTTCGCCTCCCCGGGGTACCTCCTCTTCGGCTTCTCCGCCGTCGTCGCCGCGACGACCACCGCCTTCGGGGGCATCTTCGCGACTCTGCGAACCGCCCGAAAGGACCCTTTTTGCAAGAAACTAGTCCCTAGGCTAACGTTCGCGAGGGGAAAGAGAACCTGGGCAGGAGGCGATTTCAACTGGGCGTTGCTTAATAAGCAGGTGGAGTGAGGCGCCGGGGTTAGAGAAGCCATTGATGCTGCCAGAGAGATGGAAGCGTGTACGGTACCCCAAGCGGACAGTCAAACAACAGAGAGAGAGAGAGAGAGAGAGAGAGAGAGGGTTCCCGCAAGTCCGGGAAGAAAAGCGTTGGTGGGTTTGGCTTGGAACGAGGCTGCAAGAGGAATCTTCAAGACGGGGGCACAGGCTGTATGATACTGCAGTGCCGCTTATGGGCAATAAAAGAATGGCAAGGCAATGATGTGTGCTGGGCCGAGGGGGATATTATATTGCCCCGCCGTATGGGTGGCGTGCGAGCTTTATCCGGAAGCTCCCATGACTCGCTCTGCGTATCAAGAAAACGCAAACGGGGAGCGGTGGCGCGAGGGGGAGGCCGCCGAAGGGAGGGAGTGAACAAGAACTCACGACGGTCGGCGCGGGGCAAAACACGGAAAAGCAGACAAGAACTCGAGATTGCGAGGCCTTGGCCTTGGTTTTGGGATTTCGCAAGCTGTGGTTTCTTGGGTGAGATTTCGCTTCGGGCGATGCGAAGGAGGAAACGTGTGGAACTGTTTTGTGTGGCAACTTTCCAACGTTTCGGTTCCGTGGAAGGACAAAGAACCAAAGAGAGGAAAAACGAGAAAGAGGCAAAGGAATTCAGTCGAGCATGGGCCCAAAACATATATCGTGCCAAGAACCAGCTACTTCGTATCAAATTAGCTTTTTTTTCCAAGAGATTACCAACGTTTTCGATGAACCTCTAAATAGCTCGTGTCGTGTTCGCTTGACCGAAGCGATTTTGGGCTCCGATTGTTTCGCTGGAGATGAATTATTTGAAAGATATATTCCTAAAAATAATTACCCTTACGCTCGAAATAATTAGTCAACGAAAGTTGTTTTGATTACCGATAACGATTCACATCTGAAATATTTTCATGGACAGCGAGAATCGATATGAAAATTACTTAAACGAATATGAGACCATTGAAGTTTACGCCTAGAATGAAAAACGACCGGTTGATTACCTCTTCTCGACCTTCCGATTACCTCTTAAACGATTGCCTCTTCTCGACCTTCTGATTGAAAAACGACCGGTTGATTGCTGGCGTGGTGGGCTCTAAGTATGGGTCGATAATTTGGTGGGCATCTCAATAGGACTGGCTTTTGCTAAAACTAATAAAATTCCAATCAAATATTTAAAATTCAAATTGTACAAAATATATCATAGATTAAATATTATATTTAAAGTTGAATCCATTTCAATTTTTTTTTCGAATATCAATGTTAGATGAGCGGCAAATTGAAATTTTTTCTTTTATCCAACTCATGTAATCTAAGTAGGCGCCTTTGATTGTTTATTATTTTCATCTTTCCAAAAAAAAAACTTTATCGATCAGTTTGTACTTGCTCATTAGTCAACACAACATAAATAAATAAATAATCGCAAGCAATATCGCTCCACCTCTTGATGTTGAATTTTGACAATACCGTGCAAGGGCATGCAACAGCTCCCTTGAACAATTAGCACAATTAAGCAACACGTATTTGAATAATCACTGATGAGCTCTTCACATGTTGCATGAATCCATTTTGGACTTTTTGGAAACGTCATGTGATAGATAAGTGGGATTATTAAGTTTTTCTTCTTCTTTTTTTTATCTAATCAATATGAAAGGAAATAACTTAAATTAATGTGAAAGGAACAGGGAATTAAGGATCAGCTTTCAATCGCCAAAGATTTGGTGCCTAAGAGTAGATAAAAATGGGAGATGTTCAATCACGATCGGGGTCGAACCGAAACGCATCTCCTGGTCATAGTCACCAAGATCGAAGGGACGGCAGCGATCGTTTGAGCCAACCCACCAGGGTGCGAGAAGGGCGTTAATCGGAATAGGCTTTGGCGCAAAGAGAGATTAGGAGAGAGAACGGAGTTCTGCCATGAATCTTGTTATTATAAATCTGGAATATGTTTACTGTAAGTCTTAAAACTTGTCACGAAAGTACAATTGAGTCATAAAACTTGCAAAAAATTTAATTAAGTCATAAAACTTGTAAAATTGATTCAAATGAGTCCTAAAGTTAACAGCGTCAAATTTACTAATGAAAAATGCTAACGTAGCTTTTTTTAAAATTATTTTTTATCTACATGGCTTATTTTAATTTTTAATACTAATTTTTTTAAATTAAATTTTAAAAATAAGCTAAATAATTATAAATAAAAAAAAGGAGGAGGGCTATGGCCAAGCCCTCGCCGATGGCTGCCGAGTAGGGTCGACAACCCTCACTGACCTGGGCGAGGCCCCAGCAAGGGCCTGCAGGCCCCGATTTGGGGGAGGGCGCGACCCTTGCCCCAATTCTGAGCGAGGGCCGATGACCCTCACTCAAATCTAGGACGAGGGCCAACAACCCTCCCCCAAATTTGAGGTGAGGGTCGTGCCCTCCCCCAGATCAGGGCTTTGCTCAAGGCTGGCAAGGGTCGTTAGCCCTTCTCGACAGTGACCACCAGCGAAGGCTTGGCCACAGCCCCACGTCACCATGGGTTTTCTCCCTTTTATTTTAAACTTTTAGCTTTTTTATCTAATTTAATTTATATTCTTTTAATTTTTTCTGATGTGATGCTTGTTGGATGTCACGTCATTGCCACGTGCCTAAAAATAATAATAAAATAAAACACGTCAACATTTTTCGTTAACCTAATTAAACGGTGTTGATTTTAGAACGCGATTAAATCAACTTGACAAGTATTAAAATTTGATTACATATTTTGTAAGTTTTAGGACTTAATTGCACTTTAATGACAAGTTTCAAAACTTTCTAGTGAACATATCTCTATGAATCTAAAAGAATGCATCTAAAGATCAAACAAAATGCAGATTCGAAGGCAAGGGCGATATCGATGCAGCTCGAACCACACATCAAGATATTAAGCAGATCTTTTTAGTACAGTAAGAACTCTGCTAGGGACACAAATCCTCCAGTACACAAGTTATGCAGCTTGTATAGACTTCGGCTCCCCAGGAAATCTTATAGCACATTACACTGTATGCAGCTATTAAGAAGAGTGAAAAGGTGAAAAGGAGAAGAAACTATCAAAGAGAACAGCTATTTAGCTTCTTGTTCCAGAAGCGGGACTTTCTTCCACGCCTCCTCCAGTCCGCTCAGCTGCAGCGGCGGCAACGAGAAGACGCTGACCGTCGAGCTGCCACTCCGGATCTCTTTGAGGACTCGCAGAGCCGATATTGTGCTCTTCATGTATAAGCTCTTCATGTGCTCGATCTCGGCGAGTTCCTTGGGCACTCTGAGCATGCCGTCAGTGTCGGTGGAGGCGGAGGTCGTGGGGTCCAAGCCGCTGTCATCGTCCATTCTAGCCGCCTCTGCCGAGGGCGGAGGAGGCTCGCTTGCGGGGAAGAGTTTGTCGATCATCTTCTCGCACTCCTTCACCAGCTTGTAGATCATGTCGGTGGTGAAGAACGGCTGCTGCAGGACCCGCTGGATGAAGGGCAAGCGGATCAGGGCTCCGGTCCTTTTGTCATACTTCTTCAGGATTTTCACCAGCCCTGCGTCCACAGATAAATCCAGAGACTTAGGAAACAATTTGAGGGGCAAATAGAAAGCGCAAATCGGAAGCCCTGCCAGTAGTTATCAATAGATCAGTTTCTTTTCTTGATTTCAACCAAAAGGAAACTGATTATGATCCTGTTTGCTTGATCTATGAACCAATAGCTCAACGGACACACACAGAGAACAGAGGAATGCCATAAGCAATTTAGTTCCAGGAAGATGTTTAACTGCATCCTAGACTGGCCTGCAAATGGTACTACTAATCTAAAGCAGTCTGTCCAATAGAGAAAGTTATCGGGAAGAACTGTAATGACTCTTCCGAAACCAACTATGCGACACAACTAAGTCTAGCAGAGTAATACGCAGCAATTGTGTATCCAAGGTTACGGGCTGCTCGACAAAAATGAGTCAAAATGCATTCCGCATTACGCACATATTCAATTCAAAACTGAGAATGAGAAATTCGCAGTACCTGTATAGTTGAGGGCACTGTAATTCTCTAACAAGACCATCTCCCCATGGAAATCGACAATCTCCTTCCTAATCTTGATCATCTCTTCATCGGAATCCTTGGCCTTTGCCATCCTATCCTGCAATTCCTGCGATAACCCACAATGCGAACATCAGTCATCAAACTACCCTGTAGTTTCCAGAGGTGGCACTCTAATCAGTACCACATCTCAAACATCTGAACAGGTACCGAACGCTGTTCTCTACATCCAAAGATTTAACAAGCATTATGCACTAGAGCCGGATACAAGTCCTTCTATAAGCATGATTTCTACAGCCAAAAAAAAAAAAAAAAAAATCAATCGAATCGACGAGAATTTCACCGCAATACAAGAACGACACGTGTTACAATGGAAAGAGCGACGTGGCAGCAATTGATAGGCACGCATTGCGGATAACATTAAAAAATAAATAAAACGAAGTTCGATTGGTCACCACAGCATCTCGTGTCGGCTAATCTGTCATCCCAGTCAAACGTCACGTCGCTTGACCACTAAGAAAAATACACACTCGGACCATAAAAGACATATTCCAATTCACTTGGATTTGGATGATAATCTCAACAACACCCAAATTCTTCCAAAGTACCCCCAATTCTCACTTACCACACATGGCAACTAAGTGCGTCATACACGATATCGCTATACATGATCCGAACTAAATGGTCACGTGGCGCTACAGATGACAGACAAAAAAAAAAAATTACCGTTAGGCGCGAATAAAGCAAGATAAATTCGTCATGGACTCGCAGAATCTCTCGTGTCGACTAATCCGTCATCCCAGTCAGCTCCATATTATATATTAATTAGCACGTAATGCAGTATATGCCTAGACAATCTAGCGAAATATATACTTTAACTTAATCATAATCGCGACAGATGACAAACAAAAATTTTTTTTTACTGTTAGGCGCGAATAAAGCAAGATAAATCCGTCACGGACTTCCAAAATCTCTCGTGTCGGCTAATCCGTCGTCCCAGTCAGCTCCGCATTATATATATTAATCAGCACGTAATGCAGTATATGCCTTGACAATCTAGCAAAATATATACTTTAACTTCAATCATAATCGCGACGCCCCACGTGATTTCGTACCTCCGATCGTACCATGCTACCTAGCACAAAATTGCACAAGCCCGGACCAAGTCTCGCACATGCCACGACGCGCCACATGACGAATCCGACCCCACCGAAGCCGATTCGAGGGCATATGAGTCACGACATTTTATCGACTAATCAGTGGTCCCGGTTAGCTCCACGTTATATATTTTTAACCTTACCATATTTGAAGTAACCATGACCACTAAAGTGCTTCGTTCCAAATGACGAGGTCATTCCACGTTAACGTGAACACTTTCTAAAGCTAGAACTTACCCGAGGAAGTAAAAACTGACACATGGAATTTTCGGCATCATCATGTCAAGTGTCAACTAGAAGGTAAACGCGAGCGCTGTTCGTACAGCGGATTTCCCCGGAAACGACGTCGTCCGGGTAGGTGGGGGGGGAGAGGGCCGAGATCTCGGACGGTTGCGAAACGATCGCGTCCGACGAGACGGATGGAAGGGGAAGGAGCGAGCAGGGGGGAAAAGGGGGGGGCCCGGAATCGCGGGGAATCGGTGCGCCGCAGATCAAAGCGAGCGCGCAAAGAGGAGACGGGCAAAGATCCGATCGGAAAACGGAAGGAGGGAGCGAAGTAGTACCTTCAATTTGATGATGTACTCCTCCTCCTTCTCGACGAAGAAGGAGTTGAACTTCTCGAGCTCGTCCTCCAGCAGCCGGGTGAACTCGACCACCTCGTTCGTCATGCCCTCGCCGGCCCCGGCGGCGGGTGGGGCGGGCTCGGCGCCCCCGGCGGAGGAGGAGGAGGAGGGGGGCGGCGCCGGCGCCGGAGGCTCGTCGAGGCGGGGGCGCTTGGCGGGGCGGTCGCCGCCGCCCTTGGGGTCGATGAGCTTCAGGCGCTTCTTGAGCTCCTTGTAGGACAGGAACTTCTCGCGCCACTCGGGCAGGGTCTCCTCGATCTGGATGCTGAGGCTCTTGCCGAATTTCATGGCTGGTGGCTCCCTGCCTGCCCGGCCGCCGCCGCCGCCGGTGGTGGTGGTGGTTCCCCTGCTCGGCCGGCGATGAGGGGAAACGCGCGCGAGAGAGAGAGAGAGAGAGAGAATTTCTTCGGCAAAGAAGGGGAGGGAGATGAGAGGGGAAAAGCGGAGGTGGAGGAGAGGGAGAATTTAATGGCGGAAGAAGGCCAAGAATATTCGTTAATTTGTGCCGGGAATATCCGGCCATTTTTGTTTTCTAAGCGTTAACATCTCCTCCCTCCCTCCCTCCCTCCTCCTTTTTCTCCCCAAAAATAATTAATTTAAAATCTTCCCCGTTTCTGTTTTTCCACCCTCTCGAAATTGCCCGGACCCGTCGGAGACCGCCACGTGGAAGGCGGAGACGAGTTTACCTGGATTAATTCTTTTTCTTGGATTTTAATACCACGAAAGCCCCCAAACCTCTACATTTATGATAAATTCATCAAAAATTAATTTACCCTGAATTTTTATACCCGTGATAAATTTACTCCGAGCTAATGACCGTCGAAAACCCCGTTTTTTGGTGATTTTGGAGGTAAATTTATCGTAAATATATTAATTCAGGGATTTTTTAATGTATTAACTCTTTGTTTTTCCTATTTAGTTACTTAATTAGTATTTATTCGTAGTGCTTCTATTAATAAAATGATTTCTTATTTTATCTATTTATTTATTTATTTTATTACGTAGTGCAGTGGCTAGTGACCGTGGCCGGTCTGGCGACAGGTGAAACGGGGGGCGGAATGAGCCGAGGGAGAGAAGTCAAAGTATGACCGTCCTCGGGAGCGAAGGCCCACCCCCATCGTGGGACTCGACAGGTAATTCTTATATTTCGAGGGGCCATAAAATAAATTTGCTCACCAGGATCGATTCTGCAGAAGCACAGAAAATCCCGGCGTCCTCTCGACGTTTTTCCGGTGACGTCATCGGCCCGAAATATGACGCGGCCCGTGGTTTAAAGAAAAAAGGGGGAGAATAATAGAGGAAAGGGGGTGAAGATGGGATTTCGCAGCCCCGCGCGGGGTGTCGCCGAAGCGGGACGCTCATTTTGCGCGACCGATTTTTGTACGTTTTTTTTTTTTTTTCTTGGAGGAAAAGCTCGGACAGGTAGGTCAGCCAGCACCCGACGCTGTCCCGAGGCGACAAGGATTTCACGCTTATGAGCATCATCAGTGCGAGCACTGAGGATGCTTTGGAATCGCCCCGTGTGTTCGCGGGGATCTTCCGGGTCAAAGCATGACGCGACAGGCTGTGCCGAGATACAAGAATGTATGTAACCGTACCGAACAGCTACGGTCCCCGTACGAAAGCGACCGTCAGCGCGCGGGTGGGCGGGCCCACCGCCGTGAGCCTCCACTCGGGTTGGCTTGAGCGGGGGACCAATCAGGGCGGCGCGCGGCATAAGACGAGAAGACGGTAGCGAAACGGTTCATCTGAATCAGCTGATATTGTCTGCGCCGTTCATCTTCCGCATTTTCTTATCGTGCAATTTTTCGCTCTCCCCGCTGTCGCCGCCGATCGACACTTTTGCATTGGAGGATTTTGGATGCGCGGCGGTAACTGCACAAAAAAAAAAAAACGAGCTCCCGAAAACAACGTGGTGAAAAAAAGGAGATCGTGACTTTTTCTTCTCTTCGTGCTTCGGAAAAAAAAACAAGGAAAAAGCGGAGGACCGAGCTGAAAAATGAGAAAGCGGCTAGGCCAACAGTTTGGCTGGCGGCTCGGACGAGATGGGCCGAGCCGAGCCGAGAGCGGGACCCTCTTGGGTCTTGGCATATTTATGACGCGTGGTATAATCCCAAAAGAATCTGGAATATCCATCCCGCACCTCATCTCTCTCTCTCTCTCACTCCTAGTTAAAATAAATAAATAAATAAAAAAAACCCCCCAAATTTTTACTTGGTACGGGGCACATCTCACCACATGTGAACCCCGTAACACACGACAAAGACAACGTCGTGAACTCTCTCTCAACGCTTAAACCCGATTTAATTGAAAAGAAAAAAAAGAAAAATTTGTCGCCATCGTTTGTTTCACCGGATCGACCCTTAATCAAATACCTAAGAAGAAATATGAAAAAAAAAAAAAGCGAAAAAATGCTGCCCTTTGGCGGAACAATGGGGAGATATATTTTCTTTCATTGATTCGATTGCTTAGCTTAACAATGTGATCACGAAAAGCTTTTGTTTTCGACGAAATCCGGACAACGACGGCAACAACAAAACAAATAGGTAAGGAAAAAAAGAGACAGCAGCAAAAACAAAGTCAAACGAGAGACGGAGGGGCTAAAAAAAAAAGAAACAAAAAAGAGGCGGGTAAGAAGGAGAAAAAAAAGGGCAAAGTCTCCCAGCGAGGGAGGCGGCGGGGCCCGCGCGAGCCTGACACGTGGAGGCTTCGGAGGGTTCCACGAGTACGGAGCATAATCCTCGGAAGATTCGGATATGCCGCTCGGATATCTCCCCCCGGCCCGTCCTCGATTTTCGAAATCCCCCTCCCTTTTTCATTATTATATTATTATTATTATTATTATTGTTTCCCCGACCTTTTTCCCAATTTTCCGGCGCGACACGTTCCGCCGCCACCCGCCTTCTCCGGCCGCCGCCGCCGCCGCCCGCTCCGCCGCTCCCCCGCAGCCGCCGCCGCCGTCGCCGCCGTGCCGATGGGGGCGAGCCACGGAGTGGTCCGAGCGGTCTCCGGAGAGTCAATTGAGCCGTGCTTTTTCTTTCATAAGTCTCTCTTTTTTTTCTTTCCGTTTACTTTCGTTTTTTCGAAGAAAATAAATAAAACGAATGGGGGGGGGCCACGGGGTTTCCTTCAAATCTTTGTTTCAACTATATTAATTTGATGCTCGGGTAGATTCGCAGATTCCTCCGAGAAGAAAAGTCGCCGTCGGTCCGCGCGCGCACGTCAGATCATGTCGGGTCGAGCTGGTGGGCTGACCCCTAGATTTATCCACGGCTCGGCTCCGCCGGCTCGGGTGGCCCGGCGATTGTACCCCGTAACCCGAAACCGAGTTACCGGGCCCCCGCCATGCTGGCACTGCGCCGCGCCCCCCGTGGGTTGGGGGTGCGGGTGCCGCGCCGGGGTGGGCGTGGCCATGACATGTAAGGCCATTCTGGCCTCGCCCTTATCGGGTACTTCCGTCTTACGTTGACCCACTTCACAAGGATCGTTAGATCACGTGAATGAATTAAATATAACGAGAAGTCGGGTTAAATTATGGAAGTCGCTCTTTTCTTTTTATGTATCATAGGACTAAACTTGAGTTAATAAAAAAAAACACGCTCTTTTAACTTAAATTATAAAAAAAGGGAAAAAATTATGAAGGAATGTGAAGGTTCCAATGCTCTGATTGACAATTTCTCGTCACAGGATGATCGAATGATTACATTACGAGGTTATTTAGCTGAGCAATCAGAACCGACAATATTTTCAAGCTATGCAACATAGAAACTAAGATAATGAAATATGACCCCAAAAAAAAAAAAAACCCCACTGACATAATGAAGGGCCGTCACCTCCGCGACATAGATTTATGAGCCGTTTGTTCTAATTTAAAAGATTATGAGATTCGAAATAATCTATAAAACCGTAACGAAATCTTTTTATTTTATTCGGTTGGCATAGCATTATGGACAATTACTCCAATCCAAAAGCCTCATTTGGCCTCACACATAAATTCTCGTTCAATACGAATAAATTTCTTGTGAAACGATACTAACAAGACCGTCTAGCTAAGCAACTAAGAAACTAACATAACAAAGTACGTGACGCGATTTTATGAGTCATTGTTTACCCGCGCGATTGAAAACTACCGAGAAATAAAATATCGTAAAAATCATATTGTAATATATTTTTTTATTTTATTCATTTGACAGAGCTACAATCTATCTATCATGGACAACTACTCCAATCCAAAGCTTCGGTTTAGTCTCACACAGTTTTTTCCTCGTTCGACGTGAATAATATTCTTATAAAATGATTTTTTTTGGGTCAACTTGTTCCTGTAATATTCCAATAAGTCAACTTTTTCGTAATTTAATTTTTATGGGAAAATATTCTTCAGTATATCTGCAAACAAGGATGTGTATGATAGAAACGAATTGAGAACCCTCCCTCGTAATAGATGATCAAATTAGGTATGGATCGCTCCTTGACCGGACATCTTCAATAGATTTCAGCCTTTGCATAAAACACTAAAGCGATACCAATTTTTAGTTAGGGCTCATATTTTCACCCATATTTTTTCTTTTTGTCTCGTAAAAAATACCGACTTTAGATCGAGTCTCAATTCATAGCCAAATCTTTTTCTTCCTTCTTTTTTCTATCATGTAAAAGACACAAACTTTCATTCGGCACCCAAATTCGGCCATCGTCAAGTTCCCGCCCGATGACACCGTGCCGTTCCACTCGTACATTGCACATCACTATGCAGGACAAGAAAAAAAAAAAAAGGTTTGAGTAACATGCGATGGGAACCCGACGATGCCCAGATGCCGGTATAGACTGAAAGCCGGTGTGCTTTTACATTAAAAATAATTGATCTAGAATTGGAATATGAGCTAATAATGTTCATATATTCTATACAATAAAAAAAAAAAAAAGAGAGAGAAGTTTGGACGAGAATTGCGACCCGAAGTAAAATCGATGCTTTTAAAGGAAATTGGGTGGGGGGGGAAAGTTGTTTCTAGTAACCACCGTTGGATCTTCTTGGTTAAACCGTCAGATACACGGCACTGTTTCTGTCAACGACACATCACGGCCCCCGTACATGCTGTAATCCCAAATCGGCGATCTTCTCCAAGAACTCGCCCCGTGAAAATATTCGTCGGATTTTGTTTTCATTGTCGCCGCAGTGGTCACCCCTTTGGACGATTTGCATCGAACCACCCGCTGCGACCGGCCCGATTGCACTGGAGGCTCCGGTCGCAACCGGTCCGATACCGTCACTGTACACCACCGGCCGACGATGGGAGCCGTCGCTTCCTCCGATGGCCTCGAACTCCAGCACGGGCCATGGATCCTCGGACTCTGCTCGGCCACGGTTCTTGCGAGCGGCATCTTCCGTGCCGCCGCACGGTTCATCATCGCGAGCTTTCCGGCGATTCTCCGGCGGGACGGCTTGCCCCCGACTTTGCCACTTCTCGGACCCGCCATCCAAGACCACGCAATGGACCCGCCTGATCAAGCTCAGCGCCCAAAGACGGGCCTCTTGGGCTTCAACACCCTTAATGGACAGCACGTCCAGGGCCGTGGCGCCACCCATGTCCCCTTCAACAAGCACATCGCCCACTGCCTCTCCACTTATTGGGCCTCGAGCCCATTGTCCCGTCGGCGAACACGGCCCAAATACACCCACAGAGCTCGCGGCCCAAGGATAAGGGAATTGGTGGGTGGGGACGCTAGTATCATAGGCACGGAGTTCGACTACTGCACTCTGCAAAGAGGCAGAACGAAGTCAGAGAGAGAAGAGCTAGAAATGGGACATACAAAAAAAAAAAAAAAGAGACCGAAATGCCTTTCCGTTGCATCAATCCTCTAACTTCAATATGCACAAGGCCGATGTCTCGTTACAAGCACGAGCCCTCCGACCCGACTACCAGAGAGGCAACGGCAATCTGGCTACATCACGCTACCGTCGCTAGGATTGCTAGTGGTGGTCATCGACCTGCCCCGGACTCTCTGTCTCCACCTCTCGCCGCCCCCCTTCGCGCGACAACTCTGCGGTAATATAACTCGGGGTCGATGGAGGATGATTGTCCAACTCAATGACATAGCATGTAAAAAGAAGAGAAAAGAAAAGGAATAAGCAAGCCTAATCCTAGAACACGAACAAAAAGTCTCGAACCTTTCTATCGGAACTTGTAAGGAAGAGTGGATGCTGATCACCATTCAAAAACAATTTCCCAAGTAGCATTTTTCTTAAAGTATTAAATGATAAATCTCCAGTACAATTTTTTTTTTTTAAATAATGCGCGATTTGGATAAAGAGTCTTAGACTTGCAGTCGACCAAGCTCGTCTAAGCCATCCTATCGATGAGGTCTAATTGGATTTTGAGACTAATAGAAAGAATATTTCAAATAAGACGGTTTTTTTTTTAACTTATTTTAGGATACTCTGTATTATTTTTTCAAATGAATAACATCTCATGCTCCGTTTGTTTCGTAAAGAATCAATGATTTGAAAAATATTTTCCTAAAAATAACTGCTTGTTATAAAAATAAATGAAAGAAAAATCACAAACTTTAGTCTCTGTGAACATTATTTATCTCTAGCATTGTACTCACCAACACATTCAACTATTATTGTCTAAAGTGTAACGAATTTATGCAATACGCAATACACTGATTATTTATAGTTTGATTTTGCAGGTTGCTTACCGTTTTTTAATTTTTCAACATTTGTAGCGCTCTCTATAAATCTCAATTTATCCAAACACTTCTTCGAAGAAAAGTTTTGATTGGTTTATAACGTACAATGAAAATATAACTTCAAAATTACCTCTACATCTTAGACCACATGTCAAATATGGAGTTGGGAGACTTCTTAAAATGATTGCTTCTGCTGTTATCCATGTTTTGTCACAATAAAACCAAAGGAATAATCTATTAAATGGCACAATATTAACTCTAAAAGTATCGTTGACTTGATTAGTCAAAAACTAAGATAATTAATAATTACGTGTCTCCCATGCAAATACTGAATCACGATCATGTATAAGGCGGGAAAATTGTCCAAAAAGTTTTAAATCTATTGCAGTTTTATCAATTTAATCATAAACCTTTCAATTTTGCCAATTGAGTCTTAAACATATAGACAATATGTAAATTGAGTTCATATGATCAATTTTGGCTGAAATTCACTAACATGAGAATTTTTTTAATAATATTTTAATATTTATTTTTATTTTTTCTTTCCTTTTGCCTTTTTTTTTCTCTTTTCCTTCTTTATTTTTTTTTAATGTGGCCAGGGAGGGCCCGACCTTGCCCACTAGGAGGGGCCATTACAAACAAGGCTAGCTTAGCCCGCCATAGGTGAGGCCACCTTCGCCCACGACTGCGATGGCCTTCTAGATGAGGGTCGCGACCACCTTCGTGATGCAAAGGCCATCCTGACAATGGCAAAAGTAGAAGTAGAAGGGTCGAACACGAAGCCAAGAGGGCTGACGCGTGGCCTCCGTTTTTTATGGTGGGCAGTGCACGATCGTGGGCGAGGCCAACCTTGCCGGTTGCGAGGGAAGGCAGCCTCGCTTGCGGCCAACGAGACTGACCTCACTCAAATCAAGCCCTTGCCATACACAATAAGAAAAAATAAAGAAGAAAAAGAGGAAAAACGGAAAACAAAAAAATAATAAATAAGTAATTCACAAACTATTAAAAATTGTTCACATCAACGCTAGCGGTTTTACGTGGCAAGATTGAAGTCCACTTAAGTGAATTCCTGCCAAAATTGACCGGATGGACTCAATTGACAAAATTGAAATATTTGACATTATCAAAATTGTAATAGGTTTATGACTTTTTGGATAATTTTCTCTATATAAGGCATATGCAATTATTATATTAAAAATTTCAACGTTATATATCAATAGTGTTAACATATTCTATGTAGGAACTTAAATAGAAAGTTTGAGACTTATACATTATCAGCAGAAAAATTCTTAACTGTACTTTTAAGTAAATAAAGTGAAATGAAAGTTAAAAGGGAAACAAATTAAAAAAAGAAAAAAAAGGAAGGAAGTCACATATGTGATATGTCCCCTTAAACATCTCATTTAGGATATAGACTAGATAAATTATTGTAGTGATACTTCTTTTTTTTTTTGCCAAAAGATGCATTGGTGATTGAAAAGGGGGAAAAAGAAAGAAAAACACTAAAAAAGAGATAATAGTGAACGGGAGTAACTAACGAAAAGTGGGTGAGAGTAGAGAATGCACCCTACCAGCTCATTCGTACCTTTTCCTTGTCCTACAGCATAACATAACAATAGCACCATATACTTTACATTTTTAACTTTAATAATGATACAATGAATCAGATTATTTTTTAGAATGTATGTATTTTACATAAGATGAGACAATCGTCAATTGTTGCCATCCGTTCGATTACGCTTATGAAGTGCAAAGATGATTGTGTAAGAGTTTTTCTAATATGGGCTACATTAATTGAGATTATAATTTACCATTTTACAGAATTGGTCTAATGAAGTAAGATATAAAGATTCTTAATTAGTCTAATATGTGATTGACAAGTGTGGGCCAAGTAAAACCTAGGCATGACCACGGTTCGGAACCGGCCGGTTCCGATTCTAGTTGCGGGCCTCTTTCGGTTCCTGCCGATTTCGAGCCAGTTCCGGTTCATAATTTAAAAATTAAATCAATGAATTATAAAATTATGAAATAATAAATTATTCAATATAAATTGTAATCAAAATGTAAATTATAATCAAATTTAGGGAAAAAAAGAGAGAAAGAGGGGGCATGAACTTAATGAATTATCATTAAGCGCCTTACAATTTATTACAATGATCTATATAAAAAAAAAAAAAAGCACAATATATATGCCCTAAAATGACCCCAAAATCTAAGCCTAACCGAAACCCCTTTGATCCCACAACAAACGGGCCAACTTAAACACAAGTCCAAATCCGTTGTTGTTTTGGGGGCGCTGCCCTCGAACCCCCGCCCGTTCACCGGCGAGTGGGGCAGCCGTCTACTCATCGGGGAACAGAACCCCTGCCCGCTAATCGGTCAGTAGGACCATCGTTTCGGGGGCGCTGCCCCCGAACCCTCGCATTCCGTGCGCATGGGTCACATGTTGTCGGATTACACTTCGGTTGTCCTAAGTTCATGTGGGCGTGCCCGATATGAGAAACAAGGGTTTCAAAATATTTGCCAACTCCAACAGTTCTTTTACCCTCAGTTATCGCTACCCGTTTCGATACTAGTACCGGTAGTAGTGGTATCTCCATCGTTAAAGAATTCGGATTCATTATTCCGATCTATCTCTTGTTATTGGTAGTGAACCTTTATCCAATCATCGATACAAGCTTGAGCCTCCAACTGATTCTGGAACTAATCTTGAACGTTGTTCGTCCAAAATATTACCTCCAGCACCAAATGCTTGTTTGACCGCAACTGTGGAACAAGGGGTTGCAAAAAATTGTTTTGCAATAAGAGAAAGGATTGGGTATTGGCTTACATGCCTCTTCCACCAATCCAAAATTAAAAAACTTGTACTATCTTCGGATTTAGTAAACTCAAATGAAACGTTTAGATATATCTCTAATTTAGAAATATTTCCTATTACTCCACTTTTCTTTTTTTGTCTATGTAATAAAAGTTGGTACCCTCTACTAATTTTACTTGTACTCTCACTTTGTGTCTCGGTGGATTGAGAAAATCCAATATTACCTAAATTATATTTAGTATAAAATTTATTATATAATTATATTATTGCGTTTTTAACCTCCTTTAGTATGGTTATAACATTTACCTTATCATAATGGAAACATTGATAATACATATGCAAATAATCACCTAAACCATCAATTTGCAATGCGGATAAAAAATACAAGAAACTAAATAAATAATAGAAATTTTGCTATAATAATGTAGCCACTTCATTTTCATTGTTACTATAGTATTTTATAATTCAACATTATTTTCATATTGCTCAAAAACTCTGACAATATTAATACACTCTACTAAAAATAAATGCGTAATAGGATAATAAACACTGGACAAAGTATAATTGCATCATTAAAAACCTTTATAATATCTAAAAATTTTTTGCAAATATTCGACTCTTGCGGTTATAAATTGATCTGAGGTATATTATTAGAAATGAATGCACATAATAAATCTTTATATGCAAAAGATTCATTAAGCAAGTGAAAAGTAGAATTCCAACGAATTGAAACATCTCTTGAAAATCTTTTTAGCCTTTTTTCATTTGCTTTACAAAATTTACCCCATTCTTTCATTTTATAGGAATGTTTCCATAAAAATTAAATCGTCGTTTTTATTAGTTCAAGAAAAATATCAAAAGTTTTCAAACCATCTTGTACAGAGAAATTTAAAACATGATAAGTACATCTAACATGAAAAAATTTTCTGCCAAAAGCGGGTTTACAAATATTTTCTAAATCAGCAATTGAAGTGGTATTTGCCGCGGTATTATCAAAACCAATTGAAAAAATTTTGTTAAGCACACAATATTCTTCTAAAATTTACCTAATTATTCTATAAATATTATTTACCGTATGCTTACTATTGAAAACTCTAAATGTAATGACTCTTTTTTTAATATTCCAATCGTCATCAATCTAATGGCATGTTATGCCCATGTAAGAATGAATTTGCCAATGATCACTCAAAATATCACTACTTATATGCACACATCCATTAAATTGCATAAAAAAGTTTTGTAAATCTTTTTTTTTATTTTTGTAAAGATTTTTAATTACTCGTTTAAGTGAATTTCTCGGAGTACGTTTTGCTTGTGGAGCATATGCTTTTTGTAAAAATTGATTAAAACCAAATCTTTCTCCAAAATTAAATGATAAATGCTCAATGGAAACAAATTTACATAATTTTTCCTTATAAGTTTTTTTATTGAAACGAAATAAATGAAAAGTGTTAGAATTAACGTATCCGAAAATTTGTTGTTTTAGAATTAACGTATCCGAAAATTTGTTGTTGCCTGATATCGATTCCCGCTTAGGTTGGATGTTTGCTCTTAAGATATCGTTTGAATGTTCTATATCTTTGTCTACATGTATATTTATTTATTTTCCCATAATGTTTACAAATTATATCATACATTTTTTAACCAATATCAAACTTTTTTGTTTCTGTGAAGTGGTCCCAAATGTCAAATATAAATTCTCGCTCCGCCTCCTTTATTGTATACATTTCGGCATGAGGATGAAGACTTTTTTGCGTCAGCATGCGCTCCACATCGAGAAAAATGTTGATTTCATTATCTTGAAAATCTGCATAATCAAAAGGATCAAAAGAATGATGGGTTCCGTCATGATTTTCTTACTTTTGCCAGTCGGCACTTGACTTCCACTTGCCATTTTTTTAGTGGATTGAGAAAATTGAGTGGATTGATTGGGAGAATTAAGAAAGAATTGAACGGATTGAGAAAATTGAGAGAATTTAAGAGAATTTAGAGTAATGAGAAAATTTGAGAGAAGAGAATTTGAGAGAATTTATAAGAAAAAAATGAGAAGAAAATTTAGAAAAAAAAAAGGTTAAACAACCGTTGCAAATTGCAACGGTTATTTTTTTATTTTTTTTTATTTTTGCCCGTTGCCAAGGCAGCCTGCAAAGGCTGCCTTGGCAACAGGCCCGTAGGCTACAGTAGGGTCTGCGGACATGTAGGCCCAACAGCAGGTTTTCTGTTTTTATTTTTTATTTTTTATTTTTTTTGGAATCAGGCTCGGAATCGTTGGTTCCAAACTGCGGGCCCGGTCAATAGGTCGGGCTCGGGTTTGACTGGGCCAGTTTCGAGCCAAAACCGGCCCTTGGCCATGCCGAGTAAAACCTGGACTGTGATGAGAGGCATCTGGCTGAAAACTTTATAAATAGTATTCAAGTTTCTTTTATAGCACTGATGCACAAATTACTCATATAAGGAGCAAAACACTATTATGAGGGGCAATCTCATTGAGCTAGTGATACAAAAGGCAGTAGAGAAAAAGTACTTGAGTTTGAGAATCGTCGCTATTTCGCATCAAGAACGATGGATTCTATACTAGGTGCGCAAATCCCTTTTTCTCTGTTATAGTGATCTAGATTCTAGTTATGGAGATCTTGGGATGCCATTTTCGCGGTCATCAGATCACATATAGAAAATGATGAATTAACATAGCAAAGCAAAAAAAGATGATATCTAATGAGTTCACATGTTAATTACCTAACGAGAATTCATTTTTTCCTTTAGATTGAATTTCACATAATCGGGATGATCTTGTTCAATTCGGGAAAATTGTCCAAAAAAATCCTCAACCTATTGTACGGCAGCCAGTTTAGTCCTTAACCTTCTAATTATGCCTATTTAATCCTAAACCTTTTAATAATTTGCCAATTTAATTTTAAACTTTTCAATTATGTCAATTTAGTCCTAAATCTTTTGACGATACGTTAGCTTATGTAGAATCATGTTTTTGAATGTTAGAACTTACTTATGTGTTAAAATTTAGATCCATTTAAAAAAAAAATGGAAATTGGACAAAAAAAAGTGATGGAAAATAAAAAAGAAAAAGTTTATATTAGATGCGTCATATAAAATATGAAAGTCCTTTTCAAAGGAGTACAAAATTCAAAGTGGGGAGTTACATATATACTATGATTCTTAGCTTAAATATTTTTTTTCTCTTGTTTCTCGAATTATTCTTTTGTTCACTAATTATATTCGAATCATGTGTACATCTAATGTCTATTTGCCATTATCACATGGACCCGACCTTCCCAAGGTCCTTAGGGCTTTTGCTTCCATCGTACCACGATACATGATTTGGGGCTAGGCGTGGGGACTCGTTGTCGCCCCAATTAAGTTAAACGAACACGAACAAAAGACATAAGAAATGGAAAAATGAAATAGCGATTGTGGTTATATTTTTGAATGTTAAAACTTACTCATGTTTCAAAATTAACTTATTAACAAATGAGAATAAGAAAAAGAAAGTGATGGAAAAATGAAAAAGAGAAGTAAAAATTAGATGCATCATATAATAATTTAAGAATCTTTTTTGAAAGGTATACAGTGGGGAGTGGGTAAAAAACTCAAAACCCACTTTCATCTAATCTCACACTCATTGCTCTCCCTCCTATGCATTCGAAAAAACCCACATCTAATGTTATTTTCCAAGTATAAAAAGAATTATAAAATGAGAAAATTGTCCAAAAAAGTCATAAATCTATTACACTTTTACCAATTCAGTTTTAAACCTTTTAATTTTACCAATGGATGCTGACCATCTTACGTGGCACAGCCGGCAATGACGTAGACAAGTTTTGTAATTTTTGGCAAAAATGCAATAAATTTAGGACTTTTTGGACAATCTTCCCACCATTAAAGGCATACAAAGTTTCGGGTAATTGATCCATCACATAAATGCATAGGACCCCATGGGTTATAATTGTTAACAACTCGGGACCCCATTAAAGCGGGAAACGAACGCGCATAATAATGCGCGGACAGCTCCCTTGCGCGTGCTAATAAAACAACGAAGTAAATTTACTACATATGTGCAATAACAATTAGCTTGATAATTTTGCGCTCATTTCTTTAATCGTCTTTTTATTCCCTAATTATATTCTAATCAGGAGTACATCGAATGTCTGCTCGCCATTACCACCTGGACCCGACCTTCCCAAGGTCCTCGGGGCACTTATTTCCCTGCGTCGTACCATAAGAAAACAGGACAACGAAACGAACGAAAGGCATAAGAAAACAGGAAAACGAAACGTGAATTAATGCGACAGCTCGACTTCGGAAATCGTCAATTGAGTTTTAAGCATTGAGGAGATCCCACAACTACCCATGTGACATGTTGAGACTGGAGTGTCTAAGGAATTCAGACATTATCAAGACAAATGGTTAGGTGCTAGTCAGAATCATGAAAAGCTTCGTCAGTTGCACAACACCACAGCCTAGCCTGTCGTGCAAGAATGTAAGAAGCAGGAGAGTCCACAATTCGAAACTCTATTTGAAAAAAATTGGTAAGCTTAATCGATAGAGAAAATCGGATCACTAATTACGAGAGTCCATTTCGGATGACATCATTTGGATCAGTTATGAATGAGACTGAGAATTGGCTTCAAGTAATATTCTTTCCTAGAGTTGTGCTGCTTTTACTAAAGCACGGAAATTTATGTGTGAATTAGGCGCATGGCATAAGTTCGATATCCAATGATTTCAAATGCAAACCATTCTTTGTTTGGGCCATCTACTCGAGCTCTACTTGCAAATTATTTGGTATATGAGATTAGTAAGATATCTCTCTGCGCCTAGAATTTAGATGCCCAAATAGGATTTTCTTGTCAAAGAAAAAAGGCTCGTTTGCCCCCATTCGCATGGCAATCATTAGTCATTCTCTTTGTTCTTGCACATACACAATATTTCTAGCAGAGTCAGCAACACGATTTAATGTTGGAGACGTAAATTGATCGGGTGCAAAATATGGAGATGATATTTGAAATTCCCCCTTTACATCTTAATACAACCCAATGACAATCGATACAAGGGGGTTGGAGCTAAATCTCTCTAGGACAATCTGACTTTTAGGCTACTGGGGAAACAAAAAATGAGCTGGTTCTAAGTCGACTACAGAGTTATCAAACCTTCGCAAAACAAGTTTTTCAAAGATGGATTTGGTGGTTTGAATGTGGGCAAGTCGCGCGACCTCCTGCGAACAATGTATGAATAGAGTTCATGGAAATCGAACTAATTGACAAAGAAAAGTAAATTGTTTGAAAAGTTGAGTGGAATTAGCGGAAATTAAAGCGAATTAAAGGGGCGGCGAAAAGGATAAAGGAAATTAAAGCGAGGAAAATGAAATCAATGGCAGAAAAACCAAGTGCAAGTATTGCCAAGGAAAAAAAATTATTGGAACGTGGAAATGACTAGGATTGAAGTCGATAAGGAAACTACTGACGCTCAAATGGAAACAGCACGGACATTACAACGATATTCACAAAGCACGATGCGGATCGTTAGCTTGACTTGAAAATCGAAACTAAAATCAAAGGACTTTGCCACGAGCACGAAGAAAGTCCATGCGAGAATTTGGCATGTCTTCCTCTGCATTCTTCCATTTATAGATCTTGAATCTCCTCCAAACGTTTACTAGATAGACTACGGAGTGTGTAAAGGCACTGGAAACTGCCCAAAACTGGATTGGACCGGCCCATATTCGGCGGATCCCGATTCCAATTTACTAGAACTAATGAGTACCGGTTCGATTCCTAATTTCAGGCATGGAACTGTCCACCTACCAACCCAGACTGGTGTGTGTGTGTTTTAAAAAATTACTGTTTACTTTAAGTGAAAGTGAGTTTTTCTCACTTGCATTTTACTATTTATCTTACAATCCTACTCACGTCTCACAATCCTCAAAATAGAAACAAAAGGAAGAAGTCCTAGCCTCATCTCACTCTCATCGTGAAAGTCTCACGCAGCCATACCTTCAACTCTGTCGTTGCGTCACAGACTCACAATTGCCTCACGCCTCACCTCCAGCCCTCCCTCGCATCTCGCGTCTCCCTCGCATTAGGCTTTCGCCTCACCTCGCCTTCAACTCTATCACCGAGTTGCAGATCGCAACCGAGTGAAATTTTTTGCTTAAGGGTACTAACTTTTTTTACAACTGTTGGCGAATTTGATTTTCGACCTACGATACTTCAAATTATGTTGAAGTTTAGTTTGGGATTTGTCAGCTTTTGGCTTGTTGTTGCTTTTTGCTCCTGCTCTAACTGTGACTCTAGGTGACTCCTCTTACTCGAGCCTTTGTTAGCAGATAATTTCAGTGAATGCACTTGGTTATTATGTTTGTAGTTTGGTTGTGAATATGTAGGGATTGAGGACCCCACATACCCATCCAGGAATCGGATCTAACCGACGGTCCGGGTTCTGAGTGTATCCATGGAACCAACAACCAGTTCTCAATTCTAATTTTTCGGAACCAATCCTTAGTGGGCAATTCTTAATTCCAGAGTGAGAATTGCTCGCCCGGATTCTGCTCAGCCCTATTGATGGCCGTGTGCATTTCCATACTCGATTGCTCTCACGTCTTCATGACTTCCACCATTCCCAGATAACTTCCGAGTCGCCGAGCATTTCTCAGTGACCCCTTCCATCACATTCGAGGTACATAGCTCAGATTCCACAACCGTTGATGACGGGAAGATCCGAACGGCAGGGGGGGTTTGATTTTGTCCACCCACGCTGCAGAAACGACTCAAAATCGCAGTTAACTTTTTGCTTCCTTTTGCAGTCATAAGATGTGAGGTGTTAATGAACAGAGGAGCTTCCCTTTCCTGAACGCAGAGACACGTGAAAGGAAACATGCGGGAACCGCAAAGTAGTGGTGCTAAATTTGGCCCCGCCCACACTCACACGAAAGGACACGACATTAGTGAAGTGACGAGTGCACGATTGCTGCCGGGAAACTTTTCGTCCTGTCCGTCAATATCAATCTCCGCAAACCCCCCAATCCTCGTATTTCCATTTTTACACCAACGACAAGACGGGTTATCGAATAGGGATGTGTAAAAGAACCGGATCGAATTGGTCCAGAACAGACGATTTTCAGGGGAATCAATCCGGTTTCCAATTCTTATTTCTTGAAATTGGTGGGTATTGGTTCGATTTTTTGTTTCAAGTGTGGAATCGACCGCCTGCCCACCCAGACCGGACCAGTACACATGTATATATATATTTAAATTTATGGTTAATATTACGAAAAATTTCAAACTGGTATACTTGTGACAATTTTACCCCGAACCAATTTTTTAACCATTAAAAACCCTAAACTGGTACATCTGTGATAAATTTACCCGTACTATTTTTTTTACCACAAAAAATTTCACAATAATATACCTGTGACAATTTTACCTCAAACCAATTTTTTGACCACCAAAAGCCCAAAATTGATACACTTATAACAATTTTATCTAAAATTAATTTTTTGACCACTAAAAACCTTAAACTAATAAATTTGTGACAAATTTACCCTTTATTAATGTTCGTCAAATTATATTAATATTACGAAAAATCACAAATTAATAAACTTGTGACAAACAGATGGGTAAAATCCCAAACTGGTATATTCATTAACTACCACGTATTATCAAATTTAGCAATTTGATAGTAAAATTTAACGGAAACTAACATAGGGTAAATTTATCACATGGGTATCAATTTGGAGTTTTTTTGGTAAAAAAATTTGTTCGAAGTTGTCATATATGTACCAATTTAGGGTTTTTAATGGTAAAAAAAAATAGTTTGAGGATAAAATTATTACAAATGTACCAGTTTAGGGTTTTTGAGTTAAAAAAATAGTTTTAAATAAATTTATCACAGGTGTACCAATTTGAGATTTTTCGTAGTATTAACTTTTAAATTTAAGCTTTCAAGTACTAGACTCAATTACTGGAGTTTGCCTCAATGGCCACTCTTTTTACTTGGGAAGGGAAATGTGGAGAGATCGAATTCCCACCTTTTCAAGGGGGTTAAATGTGGGGATGTATAGTTTCAGATGTAATTTTTAACTCCCACACTCGACAAAAGATAGGGTAAAAGTATGACGACTCCCACGCTTTACAAGAAGTAGGGCAAAAGTTTGAGATCGTCACACTCTATAAGAGGTGGGACAATAGTCTGAAAGTGAGTTGCTATAAAAGGTAGGGTAAAAGACATCTTCCATGCTCTACAAGAAGTAAGGCAAAAGTATGACGACTCCCACACTCTACAAGAGATAGGGCAAAAGTTTGAGATCGTCACGCTCTATAAGAGGTAGGACAATAGTCTGAAAGTGAGTTGCTACAAAAGGCAGGGTAAAAGACATCTCTCACGCTCTACAAGAGGTAGGGCAAAAGTATGACAACTCCCACACTCTACAAAAGATAGGGCAAAAGTCTGAGATCGTCACGCTCTATAAGAGATACGGCAAAAGTCTGAAAGTGAGTTACTACAAAAGGTGGGGTAAAAGTTTGACGATTCCTACGCTTTAAAAGAGGTAGGACAAAAGTCCGAGAGTACAAAAGGTAAGATAAAAATTTGAGAGTAAGTTGCTATAAGAAGCAGGGCAAAAGTCTAATGAACTCCCGCGCTTTTTAAGAAATAGGACGAAAGTCTAATGACTCTCACATACTTTGTAAAAAATAAGATAAAAATTTAAAAGCAAATTAAAAATTAGAGTAAAATGGACAAAAAAAAAATACTATACTCTCCCACTCCACTTAATACAACACTCTCTCTCCGCCTTTCTCTTTCTCTTCTCTGTCTCGCGCGATCACGGATCAACCATCATCTCTCTCCCTCCCTCTTCATTTAATGCGGCACTCTCTCTCCTCTTTCTTCTGCGTCCATCTCTGTCTCCACTTTTCTCTCCCTCTCTCTGCATTCAAGCTCCTCATCATCTCTCTCTTCAATTAATAGCGCTCTCTCTTCTCTTTCTCATGCGTCCAGCTCTGTCCTCCTCTTTTCTCTCTCTTCGTTCAAACTCCTGCACTGCATCCTCACTCCCTTCAATTAATACGGCACCCTCCTCTCCTTTTTCAGAAAAAAACATAAGACCCCCGCGAGATTTCTCCCCTCTCTTTCTAAATAGAGCTGCGTTCATGGCCACTTCGTCATTCTCGTTGGGCTTGGTTCCGAGAACCTTCAGAGAAAAGTTTCTCCGTTCTTGATTCCCAAACACACCTCACCGTTTGTGTCCATTGTCTTTCACAGCCTCGATGGAGCGAGCCACCTCAAACCAATGTCCGTTATCTTTCGCAATTTGCGTCCATTCTCTCTCTAGAGAGATGTAGATCGTCTCTCCACCATCTTCGCTCTTTCACTCGACGCCTGAATTTGACCCTTTCGTGGAACCCGACTCTCGCTCCCCCGCTCTCCCCACCCCTCCACTCCCGCTCCACCTCGCGGTCGTCGTTACTCATCTCACCCCTCGTCTCGCCCTCTCCGACCTCTGCTCCACCCCCACTCAAGGATCCGTGCCCGCCTTTCCACTCCTCCTCCGCCACTCCCTACCCCTTCTCCGCCTCCCCGGTCGGTTTCATAGACCCACCCAGGAGCTGGACCACCGTGGTCCGGTTCCCGGGTGAGTCCAAGAATTAGCGGACGGTTTCCGGTTCTCACTTGTGGAATTGGCCCTTAGTAGGCGGTTCCTGATTCTAGGGCGGAATCGTCCACCCAAACCATACCCACTTTTATTGTCGGAGGTTTGCCTACACATTTTACGTGTATACCCCAACAACCATAACGTGAATCCCTTTTGAATACAAAGTTAATATTACAAAACACTCCATAACTAATGCACTTATAATAAATTTATCATAAATTAAATTTTAGATAACTGAAAATTTTAAACCGGTACACTAATGACAAATTGACTTTAAATTGATATATATATATTTCAAGTGGACTTATCATATCAATTGAGTCATTCTCATATATCATGAAGCTCAATAATTCCACAGTAAAATTTGGCATGGAAGGTAAGTATATCATGAATGTAACAGTTTGGGGTTTATGATGAATTGATGACCCAAAAATTAGTTTTAGATAAATTTGTCATCAGTATACTGATTTGTGATTTTTGTTGACCCAAAAATTAATTTGGGGTAGATTTGTCAAAAGTGTACTAGTTTGAGATTTTTCGTGATATTAATCCTTGAATATATTCAACGATAGGAAATCAAGGCATGAAAAAAAAATATATTGGATGCATTTGTTATACGAATGACCGAACAGTTGATTGATCGAGCTCGTCATAATGCAGGAATGGGATGAGATCCTCTAATAATTAGAAATTGCAATATTGCTGGCGTCTCGTTCGTTCAAATCATCGATCAATTTGAAAAAGGGTAGTTGTAAAAGTTATCCCCCGATGCACCGACGGTTGAGAGTTTTGTCAACCAATGGAGACATCGCGCATGATAAAGGATCTTCGTCCTAGGAAATCTGCGCAGGAGCTGGTGGATTTACAGAAGGACCCGGTGATTTGCCTCTTGCTTTATCTTAATATGTGATTGAAGTAATCTGTTAAATCAATTATGTGCACCACAAAATCTTGGCCTAATTATTAAATCCAACATTAATTTCATCTAATATGATCGAGATTACCAATTCACTCGAATACTACTAGGCACAAGTCGCAAATGACATCACTTATACATACCTCCCCCGAGGCGATGAAAGTAGGTTAAGTCTAGATTTAATCCTACAGTTTATGGCATTTTGCAATTTCGTCGTTTTGACTTCTTTTTCTTTTTTTCAAACCAAATCATCTAATTAATCTTTCGTTATTAACTTTATCGGGATTTTTTTTTTGTCAAAAGAAAATTTTATTCATTAGCCATAATCAAACATGAGAGAACATAGAAAGTTTCCAAGCACAGTAAATCTCAAAAGAGTTGCAAAACAAAACAAAACCCAGAAAACAAAAAGGTACAGCTTGTAGCTATAAGAACGCTTGCATCCCAAAATACTAGATTTGTCACAACATAAAAAAATAATCAGCAATTGATCATCGGAATCGTTAGTGACGATAGGCACATGCCGAGATCTTTCCATCTAAAAACTACGGTTTGCAGTGTGTACCTAGGTTTAGCGTCCTCAACACCATTAACACACGAAGACAACGATAACATGTTAAACCACCACATATCAAATGTCTCTAAGAAACTCCAGATCTATATTTAGATCAAAAGAGAAAGGTCACGGATTTAGATTTACGCCTAAATTGGGAGAGGAGAGCTTTCGTCAAATCTCGGCAAAGTTATAGAGCCACGTCCTGGACATACAGCTGGCCGGACCAGTAACGACGTTTCCACGAAATTTTCAGCTGCAAGCAAATTTATTCAGAATATTTTCATGGCAATGTTAATGCAGCAAATTGACCGCCATGGTATGCTTCGTGCAAAAAATATTAATGCAAGAAAACCATTTCATTTTAAATGTATAGGAAGAATTTTATTATCATGTTCCACTAAGAAAAACGTGGGTAACTATCATCGTTTAGTTAACTTATTTAACATGCTTAGTTAAGGGGGGAAGTCGAAAACGAATTGAAAGAGAAGCTGCAGCGGCTAGACCGGATCAATTTTTTTGGTCACGTAGTTGCATCAAATGACACTATAAATCTTAATGATTTTACTAGTAGAAAGATCTAGTCATATAAAATAAAATTAGAGGATGTGATTGCTAACATTAGATTGTCCAACTCAAAAGTTTAAACCTATATATAAAGGGAAATCACTTATATACAAGAGCATATAAGACCCGTTTTTTGGACAGTAGAAAATGTGACCGGTGCAGCTGGCTTTATGTTGACACCTAAATTTACCCCTTGATGGCTGCACTTGGGGAGGTCATGACACGTTACAATAGCTTTAATATTATATTAAAAAGTTCATCTAAAAACCTTAAGCAACAATCACAGTTGATGTAACGCTACTTTTCGGACACTTCTTATGATAACAATAGCTCTGATATCATGTTATGAAATCTAACTCAAAAGTTTAAGCCACTACATGAAAGAAGACCACGTGTATATAAATAATATATAAGATTCATTGTCAAGCGGTATACGACAATATTTCAAAATCATAAAAAACCTTAATATAACCTCCTGGACACCAAATGACGCATGCAGTAGCATAACATCTCGCAATATATGACATGGTAGTTGAATAAAACAAACAAAATTATAAGAAATGCTGTCAAGTGGTAACCATCCCATCCTTTTCTTTCCTGCATTCAAACCACACATTTTGCCCCACAATTTAACATATTTACTTATACATCCCCACAATTCCCTAAATTTATTCATCTACCCCCAATTTCAGTCCTTATAAACATTATTTATCTCGAGCATCATTATGTTAACCAATACATTACAATTATCATTTCGAAAAGTATGACGAATTCTTGCAATACTCTATGCACGATACATTTGTTATTTATATCATAAAACCACATTAAATTTACCATTTTTAAAGGACTAGAGGTAAAAACTAGCCTCCTCCGCTGGGTTTCCAAAAGGAGGGTCAGGGCAGTTCCTGTTCAAGAGCTCTTCAATCATTTGCAGGGCAATCCTCTCTTCTTCGTCCAAGCCCCCTCTCACCATCAACTCCGAAGGCGGCGGCGGCGGCGGTAACGACGACGATGGTAACGACGAAGAAGAAGACGAAGAAGAAGTGGAAGAAGAAGTGGAAGGAGGATGAGGAAGTGGGAGAGGGTCTCCAGACTCTACAATGGCATCGGCATTTTTTTTGCCGAGCTGTACGGTCATGACCCAGTTGGAGTCGGAGCGCTGGCCGGCGCGCTTCTGCCAGACGCCGATGTGGGAGTTCTCGGTGTCGAGCCTCAGGCAGGTGAGGGACGGCGACGGCGTCTTGCTGCATTTCCTGAGCTTCGCATGGAGGATCTCCGCCAAGTGCTTCGAGGAAGACAAGGAATTGGCGGTGGCAGCGTTGCTGTTGCCGCCATCGCCCGTTTTCGGGTCGCCGTTCGGGGTTTGAGATATTGGGAAGTTGGTCTTCGCGTTGCGGCCGCTCATCAAGATGGCGGCCTGGTCGTAGGCTCGTGCCGCCTCCTCGGCTGTCTCGAACGTCCCCAGCCACACCCTTCTCTTCCTGTAATTTGAGAGTACACGCATGATAAGTAGATCCATGGTGGGAAATGAACTGATATATGATGAATATTCACGATCCTAATGAGAAACTTCTTTTTTTGTGTTTTGGACTGTCATTGACTCATTATACGCGATAAAAGTCAAGTTCCCAACTGCCTGACTCGAATTGTTTTATAAAACCAGAACATTACAAGAAACTTATGGGGGCTTGAATATTTGGTCATCAACACATTGTCAGCGAGTGAGGCCGACTCAGAAATGTGGTGACGAAGCAATATCGCAGAACAAGAAGAAGAAGAATGAGGTAGAGGAGGAGGAGGAGGAGGAGGTAACATACAACAAAGGATGGCGAATTTCGGAAACCCAAGAGCCCCAGTGACGCTGTCTCACGCCCCGGAACTTCTTGGACTGAACCATCTTCATCTCCTTCTTTCTTGTTTCTTTCTGTCTTTCTTTGTCCAGGCGCAGACAGGGAGAGAAAATCTAAGTCACGATCGGACCGGTGCGGACGATGATGGAGTGTAGGATCTTGCGGAATATAAAGAGTGAGCTCTGGGGGGAGTTTGAAAAGTTGGGTGTCTCTGTGTTCTTTTCTGTACTGAAGTAATAAACCGTCGGCAAACTAAAAAAGGGGAGGCAAAGTACGCACAGCTTTTTGCAATCCAACCCACTTGAAAGGGTCAGCCCCCTTCATCCACCCAAAACTCCACAATAAAATTGTTAACCTACCCCATAAATGGCAGGGGCTATATGCCACCTCCCCTTATTATTTCTAACTACCGTGTCTGATGTATATAGATTTGGATCAAATGACTCTGGCCAGTGGTGCGGGGGTACCGCGAAATTTTTTTTTTTCAAACTTCTAATAAATGTCGGTAACGCTAATGGCTTAATGGTACGGGATCGCAACTCTTGGTTTGCAAGGTCACGAGTTCGAGTGCAAACTCGTTTGTGATAGTAACATGTGAGGTCTAATACCCTAAAAAATCTCAAATTTTAGCTTTTGTCTCAAATTTACCTTTTGTCTCATAAAAAATCTCGAACTTTAGGTTATGTCTCAATTATACCACAAACTTTTTTTTGTTCTATAAAAAACTTTCAACTTTAGATCTTATCCTAATTTTTCCCTAAACTTTTTTTTGTCTCATAAAAAACCTCCAATTTTTTTTGTCTTGTCCCAATTTTACCGTTCAATCATAATTTTACCCTAAAATTTTTGTAGATTCACAAAAAACCACAAAATTTTACTTGAGTCACGAGTCTGTCCCCATTAACCCTTTGTTCAAAATTTTTTGTTGACAACCGAGAGATGGAAAAATCCAAAGCACGAGCTGTTCGAGTATCCCGAGCAAGAGCTCTCTAACCGTGAGAGAAAGCACGGGAGATCAAAGACTGAGTGCAAAATCACTAAGCACGATTTTGATGGAGAGTCAATGAAAAGTAGATTTGAGACTCATGTAAAAGTTTGTGATCTTTTATTAGACAAAAAAATAGAGTTAAATTAAAACTAGACCTAAAGCTGGAGTTTTTTATAAGACAAAAAAGTTTTGAGTAAAATTAGCACTAAACCTAAAGTTGAGGAGCTTTCATTAGAAAAAAAAAGTTTAAGGTAAAATTAGGATTAGATCTAAAGTTTGGGGTATTTTATGGAATAAAAAATAATTTATGATAGAATTTGGACAAGATTTAAAATTGAAAATTTTTTATGAGATAAAAAGTAAAATTAAGGTAAAAATTAAAGTTGGAGATTTTTACGGGTATTAGGCCGACACGTGATTCTTCTGTCGGCGAACGGGTTTGTATCAAGCTGCGGTGCTCCTGTGGTATTTGTCAGGATGGGTTTGGACATCTACGGATAAGGTGAGTAGTCAGTGATTCCATCTGAGAATTCTGTAATAGGTGCGAGACCCTTTGTAATCGTGCCAAAAGCATGCTCCTACACGTACCCCAATCATCATCTTTATGGCGGACTGGCTTATTTTGTTCACACTATCTATTTGCTTGACGGAAAAATAGAAAGAAAAAGAAAACTCTCTCTCCATAAGCCACCCGATGACAACGACAATACGCATACAGTTCATTATGGATTTGCCTTTTCCTACATCTCCGATTGGAGGAATCCATTCATGGGCGATACTTATCCTGTTAGCCATTAATCAAGAGGACCGGTGGGAAAATATAAGCTTTGCTTTTAAGGTGGTGTATGCAAAAAGTCTAATGCCTCCGTCATGTTCTGAATGTAAAATTCATGATTGAATCCATTAAAATGACGCGTAAACTTTGTCATGGTGGGTAGGACACCGTCTCATTAAGGGTAGAAAAAGGTCAAAGATAGTAAAGACCCATGTGGTGGGAGATATTCGTCATGCATTATTTATTGAGACGGCTATGTCTACATGAATGTTTTTGTTAAGAGTTCAATCCTATCGATTTTGCCATTTTATATCCAATGGAAACCCTCATTCTTCGTGAAGAACATTTCGACATTTCGAGGGAAGTATGAACTGCATTTTTGTGTTTATGATTGATGGTTTTGAAGATCAAGGGCAATAACTTTATACAAGGCGAAGGGTAGGTGACGGACCTTCTCATTTTCCCAGGTAAACCTATCTCCATTGGGAAATTAAATGACATTTGGCCCACTTGCATACTTCTAAAAATACCTGGCACTACCCCTATGACCACATATTCGGGAAAACTATCCAAAAGCCATAAACCTATTTCACTATTGTCAATTCGATCTTAAATTTTTTTAATTATGCCAATTTCTTTTGGTTGGAATAGTAGTACCGATTGAGTTCTAAACCATCTCAAATTTTGCCCACTGAGTTCATTTGACCAATTTTGATAGGAAATTGCTAATGTAGATCCCGGCAATCCTACGTGGCGCAGCCGGCGCTGATGTAGACAAGTTTTAATAATATTTTAATAATTTTTTCCAAAATTTTTATTTATTTATTTTTTCTTTCTTTTCTTTTCTTTGTTTTTTTCTCCAATTGTGGCTAGCGAGGGCACCGTGGCCCTCACCCAGACCAAACGAGGAGTCACGGCCCTCGTCGGCCAACAGGCGAGGGTGTCGACCCTTGCTTGGATTTGGACGAAGGGTCCGATGCCCTCGCCCCACCTAACCATAGCTGGGGAATAAAAACAAAGAAAAGAAAAATAAAATATTAAAATAATAAAATAATATTAAAATATTAATAATAATTATCAACGTCAATGCTGGCCATGCCACGTAAGACTGCTGGTGTCCACGTCAGCGATTTTTGCCAAAATTGATCGGATGGACTCAATTGGCAAAACATGAAAAAGTTTAGGACTTAATTGTCACAGTTAAAATATTTATGACTAATAAATTTAGGACTTTTTGAATAATTTTCCCTCATGTATTCTAGATAATCACACCCCAACTATCTAAGTACGTCGACAAGCGCAACACGTGTATTAACCCTAGTGTGTATGACAAAAGAATCCCCATGGAGGACCCTCAAGAACCCATAAAAAGGATGGATTGTGAGCCTGAAACATGCTCAAACGGGTTTTACCCCGTACAACATTATGAAAGAGCTTTCCATGTCAATTTTACCCTCTTGTAACTCCATCCATATCAAACGTTTTTTGACTGTTTACTAAATAGCATGAGGCTTCTGTTGGGGTTATTTCATATCGATTATGAAAGGGGTTGGTGATTAATTCGTAATTGTGATGGAAAGTCTCACCCTTTTAGCTAAATTTTGGGATAAGAGAGGCCTAAGACCACCCAATACTGATATCAGAGCCAAAGTTACTAAGAAGTCTGGACTTAACAGTTATACGGGAGATACCGGTTGTTACTGCTTTGACTCGATACCTAATGTGTGAGGGGGAGATTGTTAGGGTTATCCCACATCGGTTGTGGAAGGAGCTAAATGTCAGTTTATAAATATGAGGGAAAATCTTATCTTTTGAATTAACTTTTGGGATGAGAGAGACTCAAGACCGTCCAACAGCTTCCCCATTTTAGTCCAGCCTTTTTGGATTCCGCTTATTGAAATTCATTAGTAACAAAGACCGACATCACTCCTGTACGTCTTACCTAACTCGTAATTCTAGTGAGAGTAATATGTTAGTCCGAACTTACCATAGTCATAATGTAAAATTCAGCATCGCCGAAAGAAGAGAGTGCACAATTCATCCAAATTAAGTTCTCCCCGGACGAGGGTACCATCCCAAAGGACCAACTCTCTCGAGTCTCGAACCCATGAACAAGGACCACCATCGCCATTACAACTCATTAGAGAGAGAGAGAGAGAGAGAGAGAGAGAGAGAGAGAGAGAGAGCTATTCATTTCGTGCCTTTCGTGCCCCTTGACTCGGTGTGACTTTTGAGACCGTGGCTTGGAAGCACAACTTTCTCCTTTGTATAAAGTTGAAAAAGAAACGACACGCACGGTTAAGTGCCCCCCACCTGTCTACACATTTACTTCGTTTTGACTAGGCTGTGAGCTCGTTGTACCCCTTAGTTTGTACATGTTCTTCCCCCAGAGAGTAACAACAAGTAGATTTTTTGTCCTGCGCAGAAAAAAAAGAAGAAGAGGAGAAAAGGACCCACTAGTGGATCCGTAATGTTGAGGAAAAGGACAACAAAAAAAGAGTTAGGAGGCTTCCTATGCGTTTGATATGTCGAAAATGATCGGTCGACCGAAAACTATATACGGTCAATGAAAATATGCATATGCTTAAAGTTAAGAAAATGAATTCCTCGATTTGAAAAGGGGAAACAGTTTCCTAGGAAAACGATTTTCCAGAAAACATTATCATATATCGTGAAGTTTCCTTCGAAACAAACCGAAAATTGATTTTGTAGCGGGTATTAATGTTTTCAATTTCAGATCGAGAATATGATTTACAACGCGGGCATTGACAATAATCCTCAATTGGACCGACGGTATTCAATTCATCAGGAATAGAGAACTCGTGACTAGTGTTTTGAGAGGGAATATGTAATGTCTAAGGTCGCGAAGGTTATTGTGTCACGAGAAGGCATACGTCAATGAGAAGGTAACAATGTCATCGTACGTCGTTTCGAGCTTTTGAAATGACGATTTACATCGGCCGCATAGCATGCGTAGGTTTTAGAGCAACAGATCACAAATTTAAATCTCCTTTAATAATAAGCCATTTTATACACGACATTCTAGTGGCCCCGTCAAAATGAAGACGGTGTCGATTTATATGAAATGAGTTATATGAAAACACGACTTAAAAATCATTTCCTTATGAATGAAAGGGTAAGGGAGGGACAACCGGTGCAAGTGACCCATTCCCACGGCCCCTCGAGATGCCAGCGGGCCGGAGTGCCTCTCCATAAAAAGCATGTCACGGCTACCCAACTCAGCACGATGCGTTCGGTGACTTACTCGCAGCTCGAATCCCATCCCACGGATGACGAGTAACTCCTTTAACAAAGTAGGCCAACCGTCTCGACGGTCGACATCTCGACAGATTCACGACAGGACAGAGGCAAAATTAGGAAGTCCAGAAATTACCATGAAGCGTTACTGGACAGCGCTGGGGATGCGTACCTAGTCACCGAGGCACTCAAATGCAAAGAACCGGCCTTCGGCCTGTCGTTTCAGTGGTGTGTACCAAAGTCACCGGACAGCTGTGTTTTAACATCGGTCTTGAGTCCTTTTCACTTGCTCATTGATGCCTCCAACGTTTATCTCGTACAGGATGATTTAGGCTCAATTTGTGTTACACGAAAAAAACGAGCCACTTGAAAAATATATTACTAAAAATGGTCGTTTATATAATTTGAAATAATCAATTGATAAAACATATTTTTATTATCAATAACAGTTTATATCTAAACATGTTCCTGCATAATGAAATATTTTTTGTCAATTCATTTTTGTAAACGATACGAGAAAATATTTTCGAAATCATTCATTTTTCGTAAATCGAACGCGCCTTTAATTGCTACGTTAGCGTACCGAGCCAAGAGAAAATTGAAGAGAACGAAAATCTGTAAAGTTGCCGTGCGTTGTCATGCCAGTTCATCGGAAGTAATTCTCCTTTAAATTATGCAGCCCAAAATGAATTCACTGGTCACAAAACCAGAATGATCTGGCGCACGTATGTCAGAAGTTCACGTGAGAACCAAAACACGAGTTTAATTTCTATGGACTCCGTGGACGCGGTGGAGTCCGTGAAAATCACTCCGCATTTCCTGAGTTGTTTAATGCTGGCTTGATGAAGTGGGCATCATTGGTCGGATTCACTTGTCTGACTTCATTGGACCGCGTTGAGCATGGAAACTGCCCAATAATCACTGCAAAATTCCGGATGTCAATTTGATCCTATACTTTTCAAATTTACAGATATAGTTTTAAACCTTTATGTGAACTTGCAATATAGTCATTCCGATTAATTTATACAAGAAAATAAAACCGACGTGGCAGTGTGCCATATCGGACGGCCACCACGTCAATCATTTTTTGGCGAAAATTGGCCAGAAAAACTATATCGAAATTTAATCGATAAAATTAAAAAAGTTTTAGGAATTAATCGACATCCATACAGTAATTTTAGGACCGATTGAGTAGCTTTCTCGGCTGTTAAGTGCCCAGATTAAATATTTCACCCGACTAATCCAATCTGATCGCTACAGAAGGAGTCTCTTGTCTCGTTTGGACCGACAACTATCGGGGCAAGATATCCCGAATATGCCGACTATCGTTCTGAAAGCGCAATACGATGTTACGTGCGAACCAACCCGGGTTGGTTAATTGAATTCATTAGCAGCAGGATGCTCTGTTTCGTTTGTGCACTATTGTTTCGCTAGTTGCGTGACGAATTCTTGTGCACTTCTCAGTCCGCGTTATTCATGCCCAAATTACCACAAGGGGGGCCATAAAAGTCGATGACTTCCCGCTGACTTTTAGGCACGACGTCAATTCGCGAGCTGGCTTGATTTCATTACTCCACTGACTTTCGGTCTAAATATCATCCCGAACTTTTCTCTTTTTATCTCACGAGTATTAAATCTGCCCACAAATTTGAAAAATCGCCATTAATTTACTCGAAATTCACGACCCAAACATACATTTTCATCGACACTCTCACCTTGTGATGTCGACAATATTGAAGAAGTCGATGGCAATTTTTGAACACGCCGGATTAGAGTTAAAATTGAAAATTTTTTATGAGATAAAAAAAAATTCGGGATAAAATTAGGACCGGACCTAAAGTTGAGGATTTTTTTAGGAAATTAACCCGCGTTCAAAGGGCATTGGTTTAAGCCTACTGTACGGCAAAAATTTCACTTTTCGATAGTTCAATTATATATTTCAAGAGAATGATTGATGTATAGAGAATTGTAATAATTTCATTAATTAGTTGCTTAATAAGTGTCCTGGAAATATCAGCCACGACAAATTCCAAACTAGAGATGTTTCGGTCTGTTGAGCGTGCGATGACAATGCCTGTTTCCAGAGTCATTCACCGCTAGCTCGACGAAGTGGGCATTGATGGGTGAATTCACTGGTACGATGTTACTTGAAGGCATCGCGTGTGCGGACTAATCGCATCACCTGACTAATCTGATCCAATCACGACCATGCCTCTCGTCCCGTCTCGATTGATGATTTTCGGGACAAGAGACTCTTGAAAAGATCCAGGATACATTTTGCTACTGTACCTCGACCAAACTTTTGAAAGCGCCATCCATTGTTATGCCTCAGACCTACCTGGAAGGGTTCAATGAATTCATCAGTTGCAGGCTGCTTTATTTCGTTTTGGCATTATTGTTTCACTGATTGCACGACGAAATACTCAGTGTACTACCAACGTTGTTCATATGACCAATTACCGCAAGGGGCCCATAAAAGTTCGACGACTTTCCATTGACTTTACCTCTTCCCTTGCGAATGCATGGCTTCAATTCACGTGCCCGATTGATTTCGTCGCTCCCTTCTTAATCTCGCTCGGCGCCATCCATAAAACAAAAAGGGTCCAGTCGACGAGCGACTTTTAGGGTATTGTTAAGCATACTTTGTTGGATATTTCAGCAATTATGACTGCCATGAAAGCTAATCATTTTTTAACGATTTTGCCTTCTAATGGCTTTATAATGGTTTTTTTGACATTCTATTTATTTCTTCATAAACTCTTCATTTATTTTATAATGGTAGTAAAACGGCCATCTTCTCCTTCAATAATTACCAATTTATTTATGACAGTTTCCTAACGGTTCTCTCTTTCATTTGATATAAAATTAAAAATTTCAAACCACAATCAAAAGAGAGAAAAGAGAGAGACATCAAATTAAAATAGAATTTCCTTGACTACTCATATCTTTTCTTTCCTTCCTGGGTTATACACATAACATTGTGCATGCTTTTTCTATTATTCTGTGCAGAGCATCTTATGAGGATGGCCACCAGAGCCCTATCGCACTGAGTTTCGTACTTTGAGGAGAAAATATTGTCCCTAAGGACAGTGCTTGCACGCCTTAGATGTTTTGATCTTATTTTCTCATCTTTTCCAACAGATTTTCAACGATTCATATATTTTTTCATATTATCTAATATTTTTTCAACAGTATTAATTAAAGATAATTTTTTAGCGTGCTTCACAACGTGAGCCCCAACGCGATTCGGTGATGTCTCAACATGAGAAGTGATGCGGCGAGCTTGGGCATGGTTTGTGTTAAGCGGAGGTGAGGTTGAGCAATAGCATGTGGGCGACAGATTATGAGAGTTTGCCGAATGGAGTTCGAGGCGGCCACTTCGATTCTCCGCGTAGTATCGGGATTATCAGTACTGCTTGGAAGATTTTCGACGAATTGTCTTAGAGAAGAACTAGTGATGATGTCTCGTGGAATTTGACGGTGCTCAAGTAGGGATTATAGGAACATGCTCATCTCGCTTGAAGGATTTCGTCTCCAACAAATAAGCTAGGTCCAACATTTCGCTCTTTTGATTTTCAGTAACCTTACGTGTGTATATTTCTGGTTTACACCCATCATCCATTTTTTGTCGCAGAGGCATAGGCCGCTGAGACAGTCTAAGCACCATACATCGTCCCCGTTGCTTTTCTCAGCAAAATATTTCAACCTATGTTAATGTTGCAGTAAATTCCATTTGTGGTTGCTCTTTGCATTTATTGTCGCGTGAATGCCATGTGGAAATAAATATTCCGTAATTTCATTACAAAAGCACCAAAAAATAGACTAGAAATCACTCGTAAGGATTACGGGAGTACGTAGTTAAGTTATTTCCAACCCAAACATTTGTAGTTCATTATGTTTCCCCCTTCTTCAGTTGGTTCGCTCGTTTTAAATTTTGCTATTATTGTCGAAGTAAGATTTCTACTATTTGTGTGTTGTTTGATTAGATTCATATGAGAGGAATTTGCCCTTCAATTTTTTCTTTGACTCCACCTCCACGTAATCTTATCTGGAAGTTAAGGGTGAGGAGAGCTTGTCCATGTAGGACCAGGCTATGTATAATTGTTTTCAGTGAAACAATGGATGCTGTCTATGTGTAATTTCTGTGTTTTACCACTGAAATAAACACAGAAATTGTCCTCTCTTTACCTTTCGTTGTGCCTATAAATTCTGAAATCGGTGTTATTTGACTTTAGGAGTGTACTGATAATTTGCTTGTTTCCTCTTGTTTACCTTCTGTTATTCTGCCTAAAATATCTAAAGTAGTCATTAATTTTTTAGAACTCTTTTGAAGGAGTGAATCAAGATTTTTTACCGTATTCTTGGTAATGTATTGACATTGTGAATGAAACAATATGTTTTGACTTCTAAATTCGATACGAAGGACTTGGGAGAAGCTAATCTTATTTTGGGTCTTAAATTCATAAGAAGTGATAGTGGCCTAATACTTACTCAAGAGCATATGTGGCGAGGTTACTTTAAAAAAAAAACTCTAAATAGTGGATATCCCGCTGTATTAGAAGGATATGGTGATGCGAACTATATCTTAAATTTAGAAGAGACAAAATTCACTAGTGGATATGTGCTTAGTGGTGAATGTGTTGTAACTTGGAAATCAACCAACCAAAATTGTGGGGGAAATGGCAATCCTGCTAAATCAAAATTCGACATGGTTGAAGCATATGATTCTAAAGACATAATTGCCGTGGTTATTTCCCAAGTCAATATTGTGGCTAATGTGAAAGAATGGGTGGTAGACTCAAAAGCTACTAGACGTACATGTACAGACAAAATGCTTTATCCTCCTACACTCTAGTAAGTGAAGGAGAAAGAAATATTTATCTTAATGATTGAGAACTGCTCAAGTTCTTGGGAAATAGAATGTTCTTATCAAACTCACATTTTAAAAAAGGCCGAGTGGTCAAGAAACTTCTTAGTAGATGTCCCTTTGGGAATGAAACTGACACCTTTCGTGTCTATGCATTGTGATTGCGAAGTGAAAATAGGCATTGTAAAGAATAAAATTTTTAATGGTAAAAAGAGACACGTCTGATTGATATGTGATGTGGTAAAGCGATTGCTTAAAGATGGAATTATGTCCATTGATTATGTAAAGTCAGAAGTGATTTTAGCCGATCCTCTGACTATACATCGAGGGGAATGGGACTTAAGCCAGTTGAAGAAAATCAACAATAATGGTAACCCGACCCATGTGATCGGCAATCCCGTGAATTAAGTTCAAATGGGTAATAACAAGTCACTTGTTGATCTAGTGATGCACTATTAAAATTTTTTGTCTAATCTAAAGTGAGCATAGTGCAAGACTGCAAGAAAAAAGAGGCTGAGCTAAGCTCTTAATGAATTCCTTAGCTATTTGGTAGTGTCTTAAACTACATAATATACTTGATGGAAATCACCTATAAAAGTATGGAGTGGGGCCGCTCCTATGAGAATTACTAGCAATAATCTCTAAAGCACTTATGAATAAACTAAGCACATGCATGGCTTATTATCACAAAACCGCGTTGAATTACAAAATTTATGGGAGTGTAATGTGATTGGCAAAAATTGTAATTCACAAAAAGAAATTCTTGGTTCATAGAAGTTTCAAACGTCACCAATGATTTTATGAATTATATTTTATTAATTCTAGGTTTGGTTCGTAGTCTAACAAGCACCAATTACTATGCATCACACTCCAATAACCCAGTATTATTCTATTTTTTTCTTTTCAAAACCTTTTTAAATATGCGGAGGATTGTTGCATATTTCAACAATTTTAAAATATTTGATAGTAGTTATGACCGTCATGAAAGCTAATATTTTGTAACGGTTTTGCAACGACCGTATAATGGCCTTCTAACGACCATGTAACGGTTTTGTGACATTTGATTTATTTCTTCATAAACTGTTCATTATAAATGTAACATTTGATTTATTTCTTCATAAACTCTTCATTATTTTATAACTGCTATATAACAATCATCTTATCCTTCGATAATTCCCAATTTATTTAAAATGGTTTCTAACGGCTCTCTTTTCTCATGTCTTTCCTTTACTTGATGAGTTATACATATAAGGTTGTCTTGTTCCTTCTATTATTCAATGTGGAATAAAGAAAAATGTCTATCGTATCTTGGGAGGATAGCAACTGGAGCTTATCACACCGAGTTTTGTATTCCGAGGGGCGGAATTATTCTTAAGGATAGTACTTACACTCCTAAGATATTTTGATCTTATTTTCTTATCTTTTCCAACAGATTTCCAATCATTCTTATTTTTTATACTATCTAATATTTTTCCAACATATTATACGACAAAAGTCAATGATCTCCATTGACCTATTATAAACTCTTCCCAGATGAGTGCATGACTTGTATTCACGAGACATCCGTCTCCCCAATTTTACATCTCTCACTCCGCACCACCATAAGATAAAAAAGGTCTTATCAACGAGTGCTCTTAGTGATAATGGTTAAGCATACAATAGGATGAAAGTTCTGATTTTCATTACACTAATTGCAAATTCACTATAACAACTAATGTGTTGAGAACCACAAAAAATTTCTCCGAATCGGTCGGTTAATAAGTGCTCCGGAAACACCCGGCCGTAGCAAGATCCAGAAATGGAAATGTGTTGATCTCTTAATTGCGTGATGACAATGCGTGCTTCCTCATACATGTGAAGACATAATAAATTACATTGAACTCCATGATTTGAAAGAGCTCCAACGGCCCTTCGTTCCCCCACTTTCCATCAACCACATGGGCTCCATTGGAATTTAATATCTTTTGTTCCACACTTTTGGTTGCGCCGCACCGTCCACACTCGCTCTGAAAAATCTTGTAGGATTTGATTCTTCTAGGGAAATGCAAGAACTCAAAATTTTGCTCATGCATCGAGACGACACTTCATAGTCTAAGCACCCAAAAACTATTGCCGAGGGGTGATCTTTTCACGTATTTTAGCAAAAGAAACAAAAAAGATGCACTTGTTTGTTATTAAACTCCCGAAAAGAAGGAATTTGATATGGCATGAAATACTTCACCGTAGATCGTGCACGTGACCCAAATCCAACCGTCCAACCAAACTAGAAGGTTAAGTGGATGGACTCGGAAAAGAGCCTTACATAATGAGCCTAGCCAGAATTGACTTTTCTTGAGTTCGACTCGACCTGACAAAACCCCCCCGTATAGACAAGTTTGTTATAAGGTGGGTTTGAATACAAGAGATGATTACTAAAATAGTCCTAAATTTATTGTATAAATATCAATTCAATCATAAACCAATCAATTTTGCTAATTGAGTCATAAACTTTTTGACCATTTGTCAATGTAGTCTTTCTGGTCAATTTTGGCCGAAAATTGCTAATGTGAATGTTGATCGTCCTATGTTATATGATCGGCATTGACATATACTATTTTTATAATTTTTTAACATTTTCTAACTTTTTATTTTTATTTTTCTTTCTTTTTTTTTCCTTTTTTCTCCTACCAAGTTTGGTGAGGGTTGTTGGTAATTTCCGACCAAAATTGGCTGGACGGACTACGTTGGTCAAAATTAAAAAGTTTATGATTGAATTAACAACTGTATAATAGATTTAGAAATTGCACCATGATTCCATTATCTGTTGCACCGTCCTTGAGATTAACTTATAGTAAGATTTTTTTATTGGTCGAAAAGCTTATGTAAGATGAGTCGGGTGTGTTTGTATTATTCAAACCGAGTAACAAGTCACTAAGGGTAATTACCCAATCAGTCATAAGCCTATTATATAGGAAAAATTATCCAAAAAGTTTTAAACTTATTATACTTTTGTCAATTCAATATAAACCTTTCAATTTGCCAGTTAATTTCTAAACCTTTTCACATTTTGTCAGTTTAGTCCATTCGGTCAATTTAACTAGAAATTGCTCACGTATATGCCGGCCGTCCTATGTGACACAACCTTACGTGGCATGACCAGTGCTAACGTTGCTATTTTTTTATAATATTTTTTTAAAATTTTTTATTATTTTTTTCTTTCTTTTCTTTTTCTTTTTCTTCTTCCAAGTCCAGCGCTGGACTTGGAAGAAGAAAAGGAAAAGAAAGGAAAACAACATTTTAAAAAATTTTAAAAATCATCTACATCAGTGCCAGCCGTCCTATGTGGCATTACTGGTGTCCACATCAATGATTTCCGGTTAAAATTAGTCGGATGGATTTAGTTAGCAAAATGTGAAACTATTTTGGAATCAATTGACAAAATTGAAATATTTATGACTGAATTGGCAAAAGTGCAACGTGTTTATGACATTTTGGACAATTTTTCCTTAATGTATAGATTCCGATTTAATTCTAAAATTTTCAATTTCTGTCAATGTAGTATTAAACCTTTGCGCAAAATCCCTATGTAATACTTTTGGCTAATTGCCTTTGGGAATTACTTACATGATGTCAACATCAATAATTTTCAGCGGCAATTGGTCAAAAAGACTGTATTGGAATTTCAAGTAAAAGCTTAAGACTATAATGGCAAAATTGAAAATTTTAGAACTGAATTAACATTTATACAATAGATTTAGAATTGAATTGATAATTTTCCCCATATCATTATCCGCTCATGATCCAATCTCCATCTCCTACGCCCATCAAGTTCATCTTTCAATGGATGCAGCGTGTACAACTTAAACCTAATCACGCCACACCTCTCTCACTTCTCTATATACTAGGATATCATCTTCAAACTCGACCATAGTAATTGTTGGATGGCCTCCGTTGCGCTCTTCTAGTAGCTACCATCATCTATCTATTTATCTATCTATCGATCTATCTCTCTCTCTCTCTTTAGACAACAATGGCGGCGAGTCTCTAATTCGAGATAGGCTTCCAACTATTTAAAGAAATACAATAAAATTGTACCATAAATCCTAAACGTTTGAAAAAGTGTAATCAAGTCCCAAACATTTTAAATCCGATCCAATGAAGTTCTTTTGACAGTTATCAAACATTTTGCTGACATGGCATTTTGAAAACGTGACGTGTTTATTTTTAATGTGACGTTAGCGAGGTTGGGCCGCCCCTACTCCCCTTGGATTTCTTTGTCCAACTTTTTTTGTTAAGTTTTTTGTTTAATTTTACTTTTTTTAAAATTGCCCCACGTCAGACCACGTCACCGTTACACATTGTAAAAACCTACTTAAAAGCCACACCGATTTCCAACATGTCACGTCAACAGAATTAATTAAATAATGTCGAAAGGATATGATTGCACCGGATTTAAATTATTTGGAATTTGATCGTACTTTTTCAAACGGTTACAACTTGATTACGCATTTCACCTAATGTTTTAGGCCTTCTGGTACAATTTCCCTTTAAAAAAAGAATCTAAACTAAGGCTTAAATTGTTGTCAATAATGAAAACATTTTCTATTGACTAATTATTTTAAGAGATAAAAACGATCATTTTTAAGAAAATATTTTCCAATTCATTTTCGTTTCTTGAAACAAACGGATTATTAGTGATTGCTCGATTGTTTTTATTATTGTTAGAGATTGGGTTGACTTCATGTAGTCGAGATGGAGAGAGAAAGAGAGAAGTAGCTGGAGATGGCCATGGCGAGCGGCAATCCAAATGGGGTGGGGACGAGACATAGGTTCAAGTGGCGCGGGCGACGTTCAAGGGTCATAACTTGGATATCTTCTTTACAAGTTACGCACATGCAATTATGTTGAGCAATGTAGTTACATAACCGACGTAGAGCTACTATCTAACAATTACCATTGAAATTTACACCCTGTGCAAGAAAATATTACCCCAACAACCTTCGAGGAAAACCCGAAGTTACCAACGATCCCAGTCACAATTCTTTGCACGCGCGACCGAAATGGAATCGCGATGCTATTCTGCAACTCGACGTGAACATTCCAAAAGCTTCTTCTTAGTCCAGTAAGGACCCCTGAAATCGCCACTTTGACCCCTGAAACTGCTGTGATTTCCGATTCGATCCCGGAACTTGAGATTTCTTCTTAGTTCAGGAAGGACCTTAAACGGGAAAACATCTATAAAGTGCGAAGCTAATGACTAACATGAAGTTTCCTCCACGCTCGTTCGGACACATTTTGAAGAGACAAACGCAAAAGAGAATATGACGTCGAGATTGGTATGGAAAGAGAGGAGAATCCTTTGTTTTGCTACATCCTTACTACTCCCGGATCCTGAAGAACGCGACCGACCCGATCCTCAATGTCTGCAACAAGCCTTCCAATTTGTTCTTCGATAAAATTGTCTTTAGGCGAAATGGTCCGAGATGCAAAATCGATTAATAATTCACTGAGGGGCGATCCCGATCGCGACTCGTTACTCCTTGTCGAACCTACACTTCTCATAACAGCAAGAGATATAAATCATTGAGCCAAGCTTTCTCATGATCCGACCAACATGATAAAAATAAACACAATCCAAAAGCAAAATGGGGTCGACCGACGAAGAACTCCTTGTGCCCGAAAAGGGCCGCAGTTGCTACTATAAGTAAAGAAACGGTTAAGAGAGTCGAAGAGCGCATAAGAGAAATAACCCAAAATCTAAAGCTTCATCAATTGACCTAAACGTTAATGATGAAGCCATGACAAAAAAACTAAAGCCCCGAGATGATAAAAGAGTTCAGAACATCCGGAAGTTGCGGTGGAATTTAATCGACTTCCTCCATCTTGCTGCCCTCAGCATCAGCGTCGGCATCCGCATCCTCCAATGGAGGCATGTCCGCATCACCATCACCCGCTTCCTCATCGATGCTCAGGCCGAGCTTCAACATCCTGTGGATTCTGCTGCCGAATGTGTTGGGGTCATCGAGGCTGAAGCCGGAAGTCAGGAGTGCGGTCTCAAAGAGCAAGAGGACGAGGTCCTTCACCGACTTGTCATTCTTGTCCGCATCTGCCCTCTTCCTAAGCTCATCCATGATGGCGTTCTCGGGGTTGATTTCCATGGTCTTCTTGCTCGACATGTAACCAGCCATGCTATTGTCTCTCAATGCTTGTGCCTTCATGATCCTCTCCATATTGGCAGTCCACCCGTACTCGCCAGTAACCAGGCAGCATGGTGAGTCGACCACACGATCGGAGACGACGACTTTCTCGACCCTGTCGCCCAAAACATCCTTGATAACCTTGCACAGGCCCTCAAACTTGGCCTTCAGCTCTTCCTTCTTCTTCATCTCATCCTCACTCTCATCGAGCTTCAAACCTTCCTTGGTCGCTGAAACAAGCTTCTTACCCTCAAATTCCTTGAGCTGGCCAACAGCATACTCGTCAATGGCATCAACCATGAACAGCACCTCATAGCCCTTCTTCTTAAGCTTCTCCAAGAATGGGGAGTTCTCAACAGCCTTCTTGCTCTCACCAGTGATGTAGTAGATGTCACTCTGGCCCTCCTTCATTCTAGTCACATAGTCCTTGAGACTGGTCATCTCATCACCACTCTTGGTGGAGTGATAACGAAGCAACTCAGCTAGCTTTCCCTTGTTCTGAGAATCCTCGTGAATACCAAGCTTGAGGTTCTTTGAGAATGACTCGTAGAATTTGTTGTAGTCCTCCTTGTTCTCAGCAATCTCAAAGAAGAGTTCAACACATTTCTTGACAAGATTTTTCCTGATAACCTTCAGGATCTTATTCTGTTGGAGCATTTCTCTGGAAATGTTGAGAGGAAGGTCCTCAGAGTCTACGATACCCTTCACAAAGCTAAGATACTCAGGAATGATCTCCTCACAGTTGTCCATGATAAAGACACGGCGAACATAGAGCTTGATGTTGTTGGGTTTCTTGCGGGTATCAAAGAGATCAAAAGGAGCCCTCTTCGGAACAAAAAGGATGGCCTTGAATTCAAGCTGACCTTCAACTGAAAAATGCTTCACAGCCAGATGCTCCTCCCAATCGTTGGTCAGGCTCTTGTAGAAGGCACTATACTCTTCCTTCGTGATCTCGTCAGGCTTCCTCATCCAGATGGGCTTCTGCTTGTTCACCAGAGACCACTCATGAGAAACTTCCTTGATCTTCTTCTTTTTCTTCTCTTCCTTCTCTTTTTCTTCATCAACATCCTCAACCTTTCCTTCCTCATCCTTCTTGTCTTCCTCATCATCTTCATCATCAGAAATTTCCTTCTCGGTGGTCTTCTCAACCCAGAGGGAAATAGGGTAGCTAATGAATTCAGAGTGCTTCTTGATTAGATCCTTCAGACGACGCTCTTCAAGGTACTCGAGCTGGTCTTCTTTAAGGTGAAGAGTGATCTTAGTTCCCCTGCCAAGATTCTCACCAGAAGTGTCCCTGGTGACAGTAAAAGATCCACCAGCTTGGGATTCCCACACATACTGCTCATCATCATTGTGCTTAGTAGTGACGATCACCTTTTCAGCAACAAGGTAAGCAGAGTAGAAACCAACACCAAACTGCCCAATCATGCTCACATCAGCACCAGCAGCTAGTGCTTCCATAAATTCCTTGGTTCCTGATCTGGCAATGGTACCAAGATTGTTCACCAAATCTGAAGAAACAAATTCAACAATTAGCAAACAACTATACATTAGGTAAGGGTGAAATCAGGACTCTATGTCTGGAACCAAGCACCAAATTACTGACCTGCTTTGGTCATCCCAATCCCACTATCAATGATGGACAGTGTGTTGTTTGCTTTGTCAGGGATAATGTGGATAAAGAGCTCTGGTTGACCATCGAGCTTGCTCTTGTCAGTTAAGCTCTCAAAGCGGATTTTGTCAAGAGCCTAACAAAATTTGAGCTTATATTCAGTTCCAAGAAAGAGACAAAGAACTAGATGAGCCACATCATTCTACTTACACCGTATTCTGTTGGCCCAGTAAAGACTTTTCAAATATAAAATCAAATGAATACAATAAATCAACAGGTTCATACGAACAGTCATCTTTACATACAATCTAGATTTAGACAAGAGCAGACGATCCCCAAAAACCAGCATCCGGAAGAACGCTTTCTCAACCTTCAGTTTAATAAATCACTACGGTCATAAGAGGAATTCTCAGAAGCTACTCTTATTCCCATATGAAGACCTTCCCATTTTGTTCCACTACAAGCTTACCACAAGCAACTACCTAAAAGTTTACCCCAATAACGAGCAGCAACATGTACAATAGATTTCATCAGCTTTCCAAACGAAAGCACAAGCCGGCAATTCCACGCCATCCTCAACCATCACTATACCCTCGCGATCAAACCTTCGACAGGCTACGATTTCCAAAAGCACAGCGAAAAATGTATACCGACTTCCCACGCAGTCAACAGGACATGCTCTATCCAGCAGCAAGCACCCTCCTGTCCTTAAAGCACGCGTTTTCCACCGAAAGACCTCACGGAACACTAACACGCCCCCTAAACGCGAGCGTCAGATCACACCACAATCGCGACGACAGCGAGCGATCCTCGCTCGCTCGCGCGCGCGCGCACCGCGACAGGCTAAATCCAAACACAAGCGACGCGATCTCGCGAGCAAGAAGAAGAAACACTCAAGCACGCGCGGCAGGCCCCCTTAAAAAACGAAACGGAAACGGAAACGGATCCCGGGTGGAAGAAACACTCACGTCGGAAGAGTTGCTGATGAGCTCGCGGAGGAAGATCTCCTTGTTGCTGTAGAAGGTGTTGATGATCAGGCTCAGGAGCTGGTTGATCTCGGCCTGGAAAGCGAACGTCTCCGTCTCCGCCATCGCCGCCCTCGATTCTTCGCCGGCGGAACGCAAGGAGCAAGGGGACTCACGGCAGATCGTAAGGAGGAGACTAGGGTTTTTGGGGGGTACTGAAGAGTTGCGAAGCCAGGACTGAGGAGGAGCTTATATAGTGGTGCTCGCCCTAGGGTTCTAGATCCTTCTTCTACCCGAACTTTCGCCACCGGGGGTTTCGTTTTGTCGAATTTTAAAAAAGGGGGACGAGGATTTACGCTTTCGACCGCTGTATTTCTGGGCGTTTTCTAGTTTTGGTGCGTCGTTGGTTTGCTTTTTTTCAATTTGGTCCCTGCACGAGCTTGTTCTGTTTCACTCTAGTCCAACTCAGGCTCCGTTTTGTAGTTATGGGTAACAAATTATGTTTCAATATTTTCGTGAACGGTAAAATTATTTTTTTCTTTTTTTAATTTTATACGCGATAAAAGCGATTGTTTGTGATGGGGAGGGACGAATTTTCTTGCCACGCATGCAGTAGGGCCGGAGGCGGTCGGTCTGGCCCCCACGAATCCGCCCCGTCCTATGCTTAATTTTTGGAGATTTCTAGTATTATGCTAGTCTTTTTTCTATATACGTCGTAATATTTTGGTAACATAAAGTTCCTTATTTTTCACATAGATTCCAATATTAATGTGGATACTTCCAATGATTTTTTTTTTTTCACTTTTCTCATCAATTGGTCATGGGAATTTTCTATACCAAACTTTATGCTGATAGACCAAAGGATTCCAAATTCTTTTTTTTTTTTGCACATAATTTAAGTTATGTTTGCTGAATAAATTAACTTGAGACTTTTAAGTTTGAAATTATTATAGAGCGGGGGTAAGTGGGGCAGAAAAATCGGTCACATCCGCTAGGGTTGTGATGGATTATAGATCAAACATTGATCTAATTTTTATTATGTATGACAAATCAACAGTTGTGTTTAGATAGTCCTGTGATCTTAGTTCATCGGACTATCACATACACCGGACTCACATTGGATGTCAAAGTATAATATTGAAATGCTAAGTATAAATAGACCGATTTGCAAAATAAGCATATCCAATGATGTCGCGATCTGTCGTTACGCGTTGAATATGCTTTGCTCGTTAGAATACAAACTTGGAATCAATCACTTATCTCCATATACCGATTTTATAGACAAATATACTTATCTAGCATTTTAAGAAGAGCATTCTCACATGTTTCATTGTGTCAATCCTATTCTTTAACCTTTTTTTTACATGTACAACGAGAAAGTAATATTTTCACTATACATTGCAAATCGGGATTCCACCGTAAATACTCGTAGCTAGTAGACTAGATCATGGGTGAGATGACGCGACGGCCCACCTAGAAAATGGTTGGACTTAGTCATGAATTTAGGATCTCTTGGGTGAGCCCGGTGCGTCCTTTAGGCCCGATCGATGTTTAAGCCGAGCCTAGGCATAGGGTTTGCGGCCAGGCCCAGCCCATACAAATTTTAGTTTAGATAAGGTTTTGTGTGGTTGCTGTGATGCTAAAATATTAGTTCGTGGTATCCTTTCATTGCTTGAAAGTTGTATCATTACATCGAAAGAACAGAAATCTTTTTTCGAGTAGCACTATTATTACTTGATGCGATTGGCATTGAGTAGCGCTACCATTACTTAAAAAAGAATCAGATTGTTTGCTAAGAAACAAGCTTTTGGTGCTTAGCAGCTCTGCTGTAGTAGTTTTTATATTTGAAGAGACCTTTAAAATTTGATAATTTCCTTCCAAACAAACATTTTCGTGGTGCAATGGCACACATCACTGTCCGTGAGGTTGGGCCCACGACCCTAGTGTCTATGCCTGGGATGTCAACACTTGCGCTCGGATCCATCGAGGCTGGGCAAGAGGCCTTGATGCCTAGCCACTTGGGGGTCCGTAAAGGTTGAGCACAGGATCCTAGTACTTGCGCTTGGATCCCTGGCACTTGGGCTCACATCCTCGATGCCTGAGCTAGTTTCTATTGAGGCCAAGGACCCAGTGCCCATGCCCCTATACTTGTACTAGGGTCCCCGATGCCCAAACCAATGTCTATCAAGGTCGAAGCCTGAGACCCCCGTGCTCCAACCCCGGTCCATCAAGGCCGACCTTGGGACCTGGCACCTGTACTCGTCTCCTCGACACCTGCACCAAGTCCATTGAGGCCGGAACCGAGACATCGAAGTTGATGCCAAGGACATTAGGCCATCTTTGGGACCTGGGTCCAACCTCAAGGAACCCAAGTGGTGCCAAGGTCCTAGCCCCGGGTAGTAGGGACTCGAGAACGTGCGCTGGGGATTTAGGCCAAGCCTTGGGGGACTTGAGACCAATTGTGGGCCATCCTTGCCGGACCTCAAGGATCTTAGGTCCGAGCTCCAAAATCTGGTCATAATTTTGAAAAATCACTTATTATTTTTAGAAACTAAACCGTTTTCTTGACTTTAAATATAAATTTTCCATTAACTAATTTTTTTAAGGGGTCCAAATGCCAAAAAATGACACAAGTGTTTTCGAATAGTTAATTTTTCTCGAAGTAATTTTGAAGCTTTTTAGCGTGTTCTCCTATGGCACCATCATGCTCAGATCATGGTTAACTATAGTGGCACACAGAAAATTAGAGGGAAAATTACCGAAAAAGTCCTAAACCCTTTTCAATTGTGCCAATTCAATTTTAAACTGTTTTTTTTTTTGCTAATTCAATCTAAAACCTTTTGTAATTGTGTCAATTCAGTCTATCTAGTCACTTTTGGCTGGCCGGTGTTGACGTGGACGTCGGCCGGTTGACGTGGCTATTTTAAATAATTTTATTTATTATTTTTTGAATTTTTTTTATTGTTTTCTCTTTCTTTTTTTTTTCCTATCTTCTTTTCCGGTCGTCGGTTCGACGATCAACGAGAGGTTGAGGCCGGCGAGGTGGACCTCACCAGCCATGGGCGAGGCCGGCCTTTGTCAGCACTGGAGAGGGCCAGCCTCACCGTCGTCTGGCGAGGCCCCGCTAGATCTGGCGCCCGGCAACAGTGAGCTCGATCTCGCCTGGCGACGGCGAGGTCTCGCTAGATCTGGGCGGCCTCGCTGTCGCCAGGCGAGGCCTCACCCAAATTTGGCGAGGTGGACCTTGCCATCATTGGGCGAGGTCGAGCCTCGCTAGTCGTTGGATCGATAATCGGGGAAAAAGATAGGGGAAAAAAAGAGAGAAAAATAATCAAAAAATTTGAAAAATAATAAAAAAAATTATTAAAAATTACCACGTTAGCCGGCCGGCGCTAGCCGTTGTCCACATTAGAGCCGGCCGACCAAAAGTGGCTGGATGGACTGAATTGACACAATTGTAAAAGGTTTAGGACTGAATTGACAATAAAAAGATTTTTGACTGAATTAATATAATTGCAAAGATTTAAGACTTTTTTGGTAATTTTCCTGAAAATTAGACCCAAGTGGACAAAGTAAAAAGCTGTGGCGATATGCTAGGATGAGATGTAAATTGCTTGCATAAAGTTTTATAAATTAAAAACTAATATTTTCTAGAAAAAAATTGCACCAAAGATTGAAATTTTTTTTTTGCTCTTGAACATGGGGAACCACCACAGCAATCCGCAGGTGTTTCCGTGGGGCGTGGGCGGAAAGACTTACCATTCAACCGTTAACTGCCAGTCTCCTCCTCCCGCTCTCCCAGCACCCCCACGAAAGGCAACACCAAACTCTCTGAGTTCGTCCCCGCGTCAGCCTCCCTGCAACCCATCTTCCCCTGGGAAAAAGGAAAGAAAACCCTTCATCACACTCAAACCCTCCAATGCAAGTACAGAGAGGCCCCCACCGATCGTTCTGAAACTCAGAAACCGTCCTATTTTCAAGCCTTGTTGTCCACTCGGTCCCCCCATGCTCAAGAACAAGCTCAAGATCCCCGACAAGACCCGGAAGCCGTTCCCCGACCGGCTGGGGAGCTTGGTCGTGGGTTTCGATGGCAGGGACGGCGAGAATGGGGTGTCCGATGCGGCCCTCGAGTTCGGGGAAGAGCTCGAGACGATCCAGCCCAATGGGTTCGGGTCGGATCGGGAGTTCGAGGAACCGGATGACGGGGTGGAAGAGGAGTGTGCGCAGGGTGAGGACCCGACTGCCAGAGCTGGCGGTGGCGGCGAGCTGGATTTTCGGACCCGGCAGAGAACCGCGAGAGAAGGGTCGGGTCCTGTTTCGGTGTTGGAGGTGATTGCAGCTGATGAGAAGAGGTCTGATGTTGAGTACGAGGTATGACAGATTGATGTGAATTGATGACTTTTGTCTTCAGAGAAATGTGCGGTCATTTTGCATGCTTGAGGCTCACGTTGTTACTTTGTGTGAACTGATGCAGCATTGTGTGCGCAGTTGATTGGAAGTTCTTGATTTGTCGGTTCAGTTCTTGGATTCTTTATGCAGATATCGCAGGAAGAAATAAATTTGGAGAAGTTGCAGAGAATTGCGAGTAAGGGGCTTCCTGACAAGGGGGGTTTGCGTGCCACAACTTGGAAGGTTAGAACTTAATTGTCTTCCTTGTTCAAGCACTTTGCTGGTTTATAGTAATGATGTGTGCGCGGTAAGGAAACATGTTATAAAAACTCGAATTGCATTGTTTGAGGGAAGAAGGATAATTCATTTTTCAGCTTCTTGTGCGTACTTAAATTGCCTAAGTCTAGGGGAAGTGCTAGTTTTGTATATATGGTTTGTCACTGAGCTTTCTGGGTACATTATTCCAATTTTGCGTGCTTTTGCATACGAGTTCACCGAAAGGGCAATTTGATGGACACTGCCTTGAATATGTGCGACAAAGGATATTGCCATCAATTTAATCTTGTTAACTTATTCTAAAACAATATAGGGCAAATCCATTACCTGATTTAGGCTTTTGAAATTAGAGATACTAGCTTGGAGCCATAATCCTTTTACCCTATATGATTTTTTTTTTTGTCAAAACCCTATATGATTGAAAGGTGATAATATTGCAGTGTGTTTGTGACCTTGAAACAAAGACTCTCAGCAAGGACTTTTCCATTCTTATGGTTCATAGATATAACTCAAAAGGAATGCCTTGAACTGTATCATAACGCAAATAAAGAACCAAGTAAACCTACCCTAACATACACACTTTTCATAAGCAGCTCATCCAATTCTGTTACCATGGTGGACATCGTATCCAATCGTGGTTGCAATCATGAGATGGATAAAAGCATATGCAAGACCGGGAGTTAACCTTTGACAGAGTTCCTATTTACATGTACCTGAGATTTTCAAGATCATCTATGAACTCGATCTGTAATTGAGTGAGAACCTTTGGAAGGATAAACAAGGATAGGCACTCTGAAGATGTGCATTATGTGAAATCTTTTGTTTAATCTGCTCTATTTTAAGCAGCTGCTCCTTGGTTATCTTCCCCCTTCTCGCAACTTGTGGGATAAGGAGTTATCAGAGAACCGACTTAAGTATGCCAAGCTGAAGGCAGAGCTTCTTATAAGTCCTGTAAGCTGCTTTCTTCCTTTCTTCTCTTATCAACTTGTATTACCAGAATCATGATTCTGAAGTTCATGATGTATGAAAATCTTGACTCTAGGCAGTCAGAGTTTGCTAGAAGGAAAAATTTAGATTTCAGTCCTTGTGAATCGGAAGCGGGGAGTGATGTTGATGGGCCACTTCGCCGGCACCAAATCTCTCAGGAGGATCACCCTCTGAGTCTTGGTAAAGCTAGCGTTTGGAATCAGTACTTTGAGGTGCATATCTTTTTGGTTATGCAGGGTTCACTTTGTCCTTCCTTGCCCTATTTTTGAGCTGATGTTTACCACAATAGAGATGTGTGTTTCTAGAATACAGAAGTTGCAGAGCAGATAGACCGTGATTTACAGCGTACCCACCCAGATATGAAGTTCTTTTCTGGGGAAACAGCAATCAGTAGAAGATGCAGGGTATGGTATCTTTTATGTTGTTCTATAGGAGATTACTGCTCCTTGCTTTTCTTGTGAAGGGGAGCTGAAGTTTTTTTTGTATGTCTACAGGAAGCAATGAGAAATATTCTCCTTCTGTTTGCAAAACTGAATCCTGCTATCCGCTATGTGCAAGGAATGAACGAGGTCTTGGCACCCATATATTATGTCTTCAGTACTGATCCTAATGAGCAAAATGCTGTAAGAGTTACTGAATCTTCTCGTCTTCAGAAGTATGTCATTTGCCCTCGGATGACCATATTTCCATGTTTGCAAATTGTCCAAGTTTATGCTTACATTGCTTGGAATTTCTCAGATGTCATGTCATTCTAATGCTCAAGCTGTATGTATGTTCAGATCACTTTTCAATCTTACATCAGCTGAGTTTTTGCAGAATCTCAGTCTCTTATTGTGCTCCAATATGCAATGAAATGTGTAGAGGTCTTTGACATGTTTTACTATGCATGTTTTCACATTAGTGTCTATCGAACTTGTGCCAATGAATTGAGATGGAAGATTCTTTTTTATTAGGGAAAAAACCGCCAAAAATCCTAAATTATGCCCACTGTGACATATTTACCGTAAACTTTTTTCCATGACACTAAAAATCTCAAAGTTGTATTTGTGTAACATATTTACCCTCTATCAAAGTTCTGTTCATGAGAACCGTTAAAAATCTGCCTACATGGATACCAGAAAACAAACGGTGTTGACATGGCACCCACGTGACTTAAGTAAAATAAAAATGACGTTGTTTTGGCTAAAAAATTATTTAACGGAACCTTGACGGAAGGTAAATGTGTCATAGGTACAGGTTTGGGATTTTTTATGTCATAAGAAAAATTTTATGGTAACTGTGTCACAGTGGGTAAAATTTTTGGGGTTTGTGATGTGACAAAAAAAAGTTCAGGGTAAATATATAGTTTGGAGTTTTTGTAACTTTTTCCCTTTTGTTAACATGGTATTGTAAAGATAATTTCAAATCCAGTTTTTCCCCACTAGTAAGCTATAATTTCATTCTATAAATGGTCTCTCTCTGATCTGATTCTTGCTCATACACTGCTGCTTGTATTCTGACTAATGTTTTTACTTGCTCCCTCAGGACATATGTTCATTTTGATATCTGTTAATAAGTATCTCAAGTCTAAAAATCTTGAAATACAGTGCCAAATGTACATCTAATTTCTGCTTCTCTTCGTAAATTGATGCATTCGCTCCATGTTGTGTATCTTGTACCCTCTAAGGTCATTTGTTTGCTTTAACATCTCTATGATAGTCTCTCATGTCTCAAAATCATGACAATCTGCCAAGTGTGATCGTGATTTTGCCCTCTTTAAAAGAATGGACGTGTTCACTCCATGTTGCCCAGCTTGTACTCTTTTTTCCATCAATGAACTTGTTATCTTTTCGCATCTAATGTGGAGATGTTGTCTTAAATCCGTGCAGGCAAATGCAGAAGCAGATAGTTTCTCATGTTTTGTCAGGCTCTTGGGTGACTCAGTGGACCACTTCTGTCAACAGTTAGACAATAGTTCAGTGGGAATACTCTCCACCCTTTCCCGCTTATCTGACTTGTTAAAGACCAATGATGAGGAACTGTGGCGGCATCTTGAATTCACAAACAGGGTAATCTCAAATGGCTCAAGTTGCAATTCCATACATTGGCCTTTTTGTGGTTGCGCATCTTCTTCAGCTCTGCTTTCTGACCTCACAATTTTGAAATTTTTTGGTCAGCTAATGTCATGATTATTATGAGCAGGTTGAACCGCAATTCTATGCATTTAGATGGATCACATTGCTTCTTACCCAAGAATTTAGCTTCCAATCCATCTTGAGAATATGGGATTCTCTTTTGGGCAACCCTTTTGGTGTTCAGGTCTTTTCGCTCTCTCTGCGCTCTCCATTTCTACGGTTGTGCATGCTATCTATGTTATTGATATCCATGAAAACAAACAGGCACCAATATGGGTTAGTTTGGAATGGTTTGGTCTGACTGGGTTACTTGTTCTACCAGGACTCACCGAGCACATCTTCAGGGAAAGATGTTAGATATTATCAGATAAGAAGCCTGTTTTATTAGGAAAATGATCTATTTATTTATTGGCATAACTTCATGATGTAAAAATGTAATGCCTGATAAGTAGAGTAAAACTACCAGCCAATTTAGGATGATATTTCTGATGCATGCTTCTTGCTAATGTACAGCATTGGTAGACATTCGATGATAATATGAGAAGCTCAAATTTCGGGAGGAACTTTTGAATCCTTATCTTTCTTTTTAAGTTTAGTAAAGCTAGAAATTCAAATGAATCAGTGGGAAGAATCAGAGATCGTAAGTTTTGGTGATCATATTCTTGGATTGTTTTTGCAAAAGAGATGGGAAATTGATCTAAATCAATCAAGATTTCTGCCACGGGATATGCGCATGATAGGTGAAATAGAGAAGTGTGCGTATCATATATTTTATGGAACACAAGAATGCTGCTTAAATATAGGGGTAAATTCTATGTGAAGTCATTATGGCCAACAATGGTTTATTCAACGTAATGGGTACACCAGATATGTGTACCAGACATGAGCATAGTTTCTATGGGAAATCAAGAAGAGGAGATTGAAAATGTCCTATCTGAAGAAAAGTTGGTGCGACACCAATCAAGGACAAGATCGGCAAGTGAAATAAAAAATCGTGAATTTTTGACACTTGGAGTGTTCTTCATGATGTGAATGTGGATTGAAAAGGATGGAGAAAGACATAAAAAGACATGTGAGAAGCATTTGAATGTTACTGAAATCTGTAACATTTGAAAGCATATTAATCCAGGGCTGAATCCACTTATTAGGATAAAGCTTGCATGTTCTTGTTGTCATTTTTGTTCACTTTATCTGTTCATTATTTTCTCAATGCTCATGCTGTTCAGATCACTTCCATCTAACCGGTGGGTAATGCTTTTTGGGTTGAAACAGTCGTTTTACTCTTCTGCATAGAGCTAGAGCATTTAGATTTCACTTTGCCTCCTGCTGGTAATTGAACATACACTTTAGCATTACGCTCATGGTGGACAAAATTCTTTTGTGAATTCCTCTCTCTTCAATCGAACAACTTGTCGGCAACTTTTTTAAATGACAATGACATACTGTCTGGTGGCACAGGATATGCTGCTGCGAGTTTGTTGCGCGATGTTGTTATGCATGAAGAGCAGACTGCTGAGTGGTGACTTCATAGCGAACTTGAAGCTTCTACAGCACTACCCGGATATCAACATCGAACACCTACTCCAGGTCGCGATGGATTTGACTCCCGACACATCTTCCTATCGTCTGTCTCTGTAATTACTCTGTAAACTGTGAACATTTGCCAATCTCTGTACAAAGTCAATCTCTCTCTCTCTCTCTCTCTGTAATGCAAATTTTTTTGGCAAGTATGAAGCGGGTTTTGATATTGGTTGAGGTTATCTGACCCGTCGACTTCGCTACAATATTCACTGCGAAATGCATCGGTTCACGTTTCGAAATACTTTGCTTTTGTGAGCAGATGCCGTTTTCAAGGAGGCAAAAAGATTCCATCGGTACGAAATTGTCCACGTGAACACCATGATTCCATAATGTTTCGTTAACAGGGTGGCTTTCCTTGACCGGCGGATGCCTTCTTGTCTGGATTTTGGGGAGGCTTTTCTGGGCAATATTTCTTGTCCGACAGGAATCTGCCAATGTCTATTGTCCTAATTTTTCCTGTATTAAGGATGAGGCGCTCATTAGTCCAAGGTGAATTATTAAGCATAGATTTGTCAGTGTTCTGAAGGATTATTACTCAAATGGCACGCACGTTCGGCTTCCACGCGAAAGCCTTCTTGAATTCAGAATATGGTAAAGTAACTCCTGGATGGGGAACTACTCCACTGATGGGCGTCGCAATGGTTCCAAACTCAATGGCGGCAGATAAACACGAGGGCTGCGCTCGTTATGAGGCTTGACCCGACACCTTACGGCAGTCTTTCGGGCCATATTTTAATACGAAAGGTTAAGTGAATTAAAGGGAAAATAAAATAAATACGGCTCTGTCTTTAACGTAACGCGAGATGTTAAAAACTGACTAAATAAGCCTAAACAAAAATGTTCTAATGTCAATTCACACGAAACAAGATGCAAATGAGAAAAATCAATGCGGTTTTGAACTTTTACTTCTTAGCCAAGAATTAAAATGGAAAATGGCCACTTTCCAAATTTAGGAGAAAATGACTTCTTTTGCCTAGTGGATGAGGGGTGATATGATGAAAGTTTGGACCTTACAACAGACAAAAGCTGAGAAAAAGAAAGGCCATACCAAAGCCAAAGTAGTCCTCCTCTGCCCCTCCACCAAAGAAATTTGTGGCAGCGTTGCGTGCTCGTACATTTTGGAAATTTGATTTTTTATTGGACTTATTCATCAACACGACTCGAGATCCAAAGAACCCGTTTTTTTTTCTATTTATTTTCTCTATACTTCAAATTATTCCCGACTTTATCCACATGCTGGGTCAATGGTCATACTCCATGTTCTTCAAAGGGGACGGTTGCGTGACATACATGGGACACTACAATGTGAACCAATTATTGATTTTATAAAGCTATTGTTTTGAAATACTTCTGCACATGTTGCTTGCGCTATCGCTTTATTTATAAACGAGAGAGAGCAAAGAAAAAAAACCGAAAGCTTGGCCCTTGGAACCTAACAAGGTCGCTTGGGAAAAACCTAAACAAAGACCATTTGGGTTTCGAGGCAGATTCGTTGTTCCCATCCGTGTGAAAAGAGTGTATAAAGTGAACAATAATCACATTCATACGTGCAAAATGTGCATTTCTTTAATGGGTCTAATTGGGATTAAGATCTGATTATGTTTTCCATTAGGGAAATCTTGATTTTCGGTCAAGGTCATCGTGCCATCTTCGAGACATTATGTTTTTTGAGTATGCAGATAATCGACTGCTTACATAGGGTGCCTATGTTTCGCGAAAAATGAGTGATTTGAAAAACGTTTTATGAAAAATGATCGGTTATATCTCTTTTAGAAAAATAAATGAATGGAAAAATTTGTCATCGTCCATGAAAATAGTTGGGTATAGATTGCTAATGATGATAAAAATATTTTCCGTTAACTAATTTTTTTAAACGATATAAGCGAATATTTTTCGGAAAATATTTTTTAATTCACTTATTTTCCGCAAAATTAATGCATCCCAAAGAATGCTGGGTCTTCGATTCACTTGTTACTTCGAGCCATTTAATGTTATTTTCTTAGTCTGTTATATATTACAGGATAATCTTTTCCACAAATTTCACAGTCTTGACGTGAATCGGTGCTACGGAGTGACAAAGCTAGTCCGACGTGTGGAATTTCTTTCATGGCACCTTATTAATTAAAATTGATAAAAACTTAGAACCATCATGCGCGGCCTTTCCCCAAACTTCTTGCACGGGGTGGCCCAAAAAAAAGCAAAAGAATCATTCTGTCCGTAGACCGTGTAAGCCAAGTTCATCTTAATAGCTCGTCATGCGGTCCCCGTGGTGTGAAAGAAGCTATGCTAATGTTCTCGAGATTAACTTTAATTAATCTTGATTGGCCTTTGGACTAATCTGCGTCACTCGTGCGAAAAGGAAACACCGGGAGCTTTTTCTTTATCTGATGCAATTTAAAGGCATTTTTCACTTTAGACTGGAATCGGTTAATCGATGTCGCGGTTCTTGCTTTTGTTTGTTCCATGTCGTCGCTATTTTTCTTTTTCTAAAACAACAATTATGATGCAAATTGCGTTCATTTTCTTCAAATGCTTTTGATGCTCAGCGACGTCTTTGTCTGTATTGGAATGGCCGTTTGCATCAGTATTGGTGGATGAGGTTTCAATTCCTGTCTGAAAGTAAATGAAAAGACAATGATGTAATGATGTGCATATACCTGCGGAGAAAAAAAATACATTTTGTAGCAAATTTTGATCATTTTTCGATGTTTTTATATAATTTTATCGCGAGAATTATCAAATCTTTCACATTCTTTTAAATGAAAAAGGGCTTTTGGAACTGATAAAATGAAAATGTTAGTTAATTCTCTGACACTAGAATTTGCGCAGGCGCAAATTACATAAATCTATAGATATAAATTTCTTAAATTAAATGTGAAGGTAAAACATTATCTTTATTATTATAAAATAACATTAGGGTAATTCGTGTAAGAGGTATACTTTATTTAATCTCTAAATGAGATGTTTTTCTTTTTGTTTTTTCCTTCAAAATTTAGTGACGGTTTTTTTATTTATATTTTTTCCTTTTGGGCAGTTAGTGAGCTGGCTTTTTGGTAGTGTATTAAAAACATAAATACACCTAATCCCATGGATAATGGAGAAGCTCTATCTACTCATCCTATATCTGATTTTTGCCCTATTTTGGCCACCATTAAAAGCATAAACCGAACACTAAGCCTGATAAATATAAAGCTTAACCAAAGCATCTAAACACTCCCAAATATAGTGATGGACATTTCCAAAGTATATCTCCTAAATGTTCTAAGTCAGTCAATTAAATTACATGCCTGCTGATTTTGGATTCATGGACACCCTAAGCCATAGGATATATATTGGAAACGACATTAATTGAGATGGATAAAGATTAGGTGCCAAACAAGGCTAAAGTGCAAAATTCAAGTACAAAAGTCACATTTTATTATAATGAAGAGTTGTATTTTGAAAATCTTGTGCACGGTTTACATCTCGCGCTAAATCGAAAAGTCTGCCCAAATTTAATTTCCTCCGAGCATATGTTAAATTGCATCGAGATCATGTAAACCGACGTCATGCCCGTAAAAATCCAAAACTTTCTTTAGACATTCTTCTCATTCAGTACTATAAAAATATATATTTTTTTCAACAAAAGAAAAAAAAGCCACCAATCCCACTCTTCCTTTTCCCAATTTGCTACTACTACTGGTCTCATTCGAATAAAAAACTGACAATTTGAGGCCCTTACTTTTGTTCTATGTCACCATATCATATGGCCTATTATTATTTATTGCCACACATTGTTTAGCTTCCATTGCAACCACCTTACCATTCTCTCTCTCCTTCTCTCTCTCTCTCTCTCTCTCTCTCTCTCCATGTAAAGACCAGACCAGACCAGACCAACTAACCAACAAGAAGGCAACCATCATCTTCTTCCTCTGCTCAAAGCAGCCAATTCACCAATCTCTTTCTCTCTGTCTGTTCTTTTGCTTGTCCTACTTCATCAAATTCACCATGTCTTCCATCTTGACCCCTCAAGGGATGGCCTTCGCCACCGCCATGGCGGTCTCCGGCACCGTAATCCTCCTCGCCTTCCTCCTCCAGAAGCCCGTCGACGATGACGTCTCGCAGCCTTCGCACCGGGCCCTCCGCTCTTGCATGTCATCCGGTACGAGAACCCTTTTTCCTTTTCTTTAATCCTTCCCAAGTACCCATGTCACAAAATCCTTCCTTTTTTCCAAGTTATGATCGTGGGTGTCTTTCTTTTTGACCTTTTCAAAAGATGGGAAGCGGAGAGAGAAGAACAAGAAGAAGAGAGTTCACTTCGCGGAGGACGTGGTGGATCCGAGCGGGTACAGTGCGGAGTTCAGGAGACAGCACGGGATCGCCACCAGTTCCCCTCCTCCCTCTCCCCCGTCAAGTCCGACCAAGTTCAAGAAGAATGCAAGCAGCAAAGTCAGAGGAATGCCTGCCAATAGGATGGCTCTGTACAACGGAATTCTCAGGGACCGTGTCGTCCACAGATTGGCCTGTTCCTATTGATGAGGTTCCCCCAGTTTCCTCTCATTTTTCCCCCAAATTGCAGGTGTCGATATTTTAATCAGTTCTCACCAATTTGCAGTATATTCTTGTACAGATTCCCTCTTTCGACCCTTTTCTTGATTTTCTTTTGCCCTTTGTCGGAAATTTTAGTTTAATTAGACTAGGAAGATGTTCAGCGGTTCTGGTTTTAGGCCCATAAAGTCGAAGGAATTTAGAGCTTGATGGGCCCTGAAGCCTTCTTAAGGGAAGGTAATTTCAATGGCAGAAACTGCGAATTCAGGTGTCCTGTTTTGCCCTTTAAGGAGGCTTTTACTCATCGGGTGCGGTGACTGTATACAGCTGTTCTGTGCGTGTCTTGATATCGCAATCACGGTCTCAAGATACGTGATGGCGACATCTGAAGAGATTGGCTGATCCTTTGCTTTCTCGTCTCTTGATTGTATCAGTTTGCGTGAAGCAAAGATTCGTCAATTATTGGAGGTGATAACTACAGGGTTTTTCCCCCTGGTTTGCTTGATATTACCTTGCTAATCACGCACTTTGACAATCATGGAGCTCCTACGGTCGTTTTAGATACCGATCTGTCGGTCTTTCTCCATCGTAGTCATGCGTAAAGTTTCTACGTTGACCCAACCCGACCCGGCCCGATTCCCAGTTTTCTGTGAGATCTACCTAAGGCACCGATGTCCTCACTGGTGTCGGCCTATGTTGAACAACTATAGTCCCTCGCGCTTTGTCCATGCCGTCATCAAAAGGATGCCAGGAGGCTCGCCTTGTTTGAACGGTCTTATCCCAGGCCGAGTGCTCACATTCACACCTACCCTTCTCTAATAGATCAGAGCCCGTCCTTGAACCCCGTTGTTACAGGTTCCTATCTTATCCTACAACTCATAACAACTTGATCTGTTCTATGCGAGTCAAGCCCGCGAAAGGAGTACTTGCTAACCACACAAGTCGCAAGCGATGGCCTTCAGCGATGAGTTTCCTTACGAGTTGCTGAAGAAGATCTTTCTCATCCAATATGGAATTGGAGCGTCACTGTCCTTGTAAAAAGTATCATAATAGGCACAAAATCGAAAAGAGAGATCTATTATTTTGCGGTCCAAACAACTACTAACCCCCAATGTGACCTCAAAGAACAGTTCTTGGAGGAATTACCGTAGAGATAAGTCAAAAATAGCTGTAGCTATGAGCTCTGAGTTTCCTCTTTGCTTCAACCAAAATCAAAACAATTTATGTCATCTCAAAAAAACTACGTAACCATTAACCCATTTGAGAATGTGAGACCATTGACCCACTTAAACATAAGAAAATTGCAGGATGTCTATTAGGATAAGGTGTAACGAAATAGAAAGTAAATGCGAGAAAGAGAATTCGAGACGCAATATTTTATTTTATTCATTCTTAAACTAGAACTACATCTAGTAGAGAATTCCATTATAATTAACACATTCTATATTTTTGTTACAACTCTCAATTACAAAAAAAAGATATTATATATAAATTCGCCACATTAGCTATTAATGTATCTAAACTCAAATTATCAATAAAATACGAGCTTAAATTATATAATATCGTGCCTTATTGTCAATAGAGAGCATAAACCAAATTCCAATAATATCTTCAAATGATTATGATTCTTTTTTCCTTTTTATTTTAAACTTTCTGTTCTGGTGATTGTTCCTATAACGATTATTAACTCAAATCTTCGAAAATGTCTCTTCAAAGGAAAAGAAATAATGCTTTGTGCCTTGTCCCGCCATTTTGAGTACTTCGTACAATCGCGGATTTTCGATTCGATTTTTTTGACGAAAAAAAATCAAAAGCACAAAATTGTATATACTTCCCCGGGATCACGGGTGAAGAAAATAGAGGGGCATCGATGCGACTTGCTCTCTCACAGATTTGGTCATTAGAAGGACTGGTGGGAGAAGTGCTACTTGCGACAACAAAGGACGAGAACCATTATTTTTTCCTTGTGGCTGGTATGTGAGCACAGGCATGTTCCTCGAACCTTCCTCTCTATCAAAAGCAAATCGATGAATGACATCAAAGACTTTGCACATTGATTTAGGTAGAACGTGTGCAGCACGCCTATAGTACATATTAAAATCGATTATTGAGGAAGGTCGCAATAATTGAAGCGTGATAGATAGCTTTTCCTATAAGTAGTCCTAGCTTTTGGAAAATACAAAGAAAGCAACAATTATCTTGCACGACGGCGCAATTACAACTACATAGTTACAGATAGGTGCCTATAATTTTCGCTCGGATAAGAGCTTGTCCCGCGGATTGAGTCGCATTTGCGTGAATTGACCCCCGGAGGTGTTCCCACCCGACCCTGAAGGGGAAGCCCTCAGAATTCCCCTCCTACCGTTTTCTTCCGGGAGGAGCCGGAATATCACCCTTTTAAACTCCAGGGACAGACTCGAGTGGGCCCTTAGGGAGCTTTTTAAGGATTTGCTCAGGTCTAAATTCTCCCATAATGTTAGCATAAGAATTGCATGCCCTTTATAGAAATATATGATTCAAGTGTCGTAACTGGTGCGTGTGAGGTATAGATCCGAAGAGAGGCCATTGAGAGTCTAAAACTTGAGATCGATGAGCCAGCAACTCCGCTAAGATTGTAGCGGAATAAAACACCGCTCGATGGCGTGCGGTCATGAGTACCGCTATCGCAAGTAAACTCCTGATCATGAACCTAGCGACCTGTCGGGCCTGCCCACGTCAAAAGCACGATTTGGGGGGTATCAGTTAACCTATTTCCTTCTTAAACTAGTGCATGCAACCCGAGGATTGGTTAGACTTGCCTGGATGCGATCAATTTGAGAAGGAAAATTAGTACTTTGTATTGGCGGAAGGATTTGACAAGGACCCTGAGGCACTAAGATCGACTCGATCATCCAGGACCCGCGCCTAGGTCTGACATTAATTAGGCCTAGTGGTAAGCAAGTTTCGAGCTGGCGATCACTTAAAAAGGGAAAGAAGAAAGAATCCTCTACCTTGAGCCACCAGGTCAATCACCTCGGGAGTTGAGCTTCTAGGCTTTACTTCGCAGTCACCTAAAGGCAGTGAACATCTCGTTCATGCATGGAAATGTCCAGATCGACTTTATGCCCAAAACTCCGATCCAAATAGTCATTTATTTGGTATCTCCCAAAGATTACTGTTCACGTTTAGAATGCCAATTTGGAGAGCTCATGAGAATGAAAACACTAGAAACTTAGGTTTTTCATTCTCATTTCTTACTTGAATACTCAAGGTCAACAATTATCGACTAAAACGTGTAATTTGATTTGGGATCGATCAAGCTCTACTCCCTAGCAAACCATTGGCTTAATCTAGTAAACCAATCAAGCGTGCACAATAATTTCTCGTTTCTTCACGAGAGAACAACAGGAACCCTCCAAAATTCTTTTCCGTGGACACCTGTCGAGCATGTGTTGGTGACAAGTGAATGAAGCAAGCACCTCAATTGAGCAGCATGGGCAGCTGAGAGGAACTGCTGGGGAATCGCTACATAGATTCTAGCAACAGAATCCACACGCATTTACGAATAATTGCTGCCACTTTCGATTGCTTTTGTCACGTTCTAACATCATGGGTCATTACCAGGATGTTGTTGCTTGTGGGGCTAGTTCTAGGTCATTGTTTAATCTCCTGTCTTTTTGGTTTCGTCAATGTCCAAACATGGCCGAATACGTACTGAAAGAAGCCAAAAGTTCGGTTCCTCCGCGAATCGTTTGGGCGTTTTGAGTGTTTTGACCAAATCATTACAAACAATGGCAAAAGTGGAGATGGCTTGGCGCATAGGAAGGTGATCTACTTTGCTAACTTCTCCCAGGAAATGGTAATTTTATTACTTATTTGGAGTGGGTACATCCAAAATGCATACGGGAAAAGAAATGGCCTTCTATTTGCCCTGCTAACAATTCAACCATACAATAAAATTGATATCTGTGAATGTACCAAATATCCAAGCAACGATTGAAGCCTGGAGTTAAGGTTAAGGTCAAAAAGGCTTTTTTTTTTTTTTTGACGAGGTGCTCGAGGTGAGCCGAGAGGATTCGGCCCTTGAGGAAATGAGATTGGGCTGCTGGGTTGCGACCTATAGGGAAGGGCTAGGCATCTGGTTACAGAGCCCCAGGCTGTCGGCCACGGGCTTCGAATGGCCTGTGGCTACTGGGCACATACCGAGCACCCAAACATGCGCCAAGGCGGCCAAGCGGGCACTCGGCCAGGTGATTGCGTTTGTCCAAGCACAATGGGCATGAAGTGAGCGCCTGGCTAGACCTGGCAAGTGCCATAAACTCGGCCTGACTCTCATTTTGAAAGCTTGTTTGAAGGTACTTTGCGGCGTTTTGTGTAAAAGTCTATTGAGAATGTTTCTAGGCTTTCTCTTTTATGAGTTTTGATATGAAACACTGAAAGATTATGTAAAATACTAAGGTAAGGATTAATTAAGTTTAATAGGGGCTTGGAACTGAGAGTGACATCGATTCAAACTTGTAGTCTTTCGTTCATAGAGGATTATTTTCGTTCGCTCCATGGACGTGGGTCTTAATTCCGGACCGAAGCACATATATCCTGATACATTATCTCTCTATTTCTTATATATTACCTTATTGATCTCATGATTTTGGTGGACGACACGATCCTATACCTAATAATCAAAACAAATAAATCATCGCACATTGAGCTCAATGAAAACTAAAATAACTTTCCCCTTTAAAAAGAGCCAAAGAAGGATTTGCCAAAAGAAACAATGTCATGCAGTGGCTTGAGTGGAAAATGACGCATGCATGCACAATTTTCCAGTCAAGAATCTACAAATCAAATAAAGGTTAGGTGACATCTCTTGATCTCATAGATGCTTTCCTGGATCCACTTTCTCTATAACCGCAGCCACTTTATCCAATTATTTAACCAAAAGTAAATTTGACTTTCTGAAAAATGGGGGGAAAAACCAGGTTTTCTTGCTGATGGAAGTGGTCCAAGGCCTCCACTAAGTGGCTTATATTGCTTTAGTTATGAATTAATAAGAGAGCCAATGCTTTTGCTCGATTCTAGTCACACAAGCATACATGTTAATGGATAGAATTCACCTAATAATGTTGCCATTCTCATCTCATTATTACTCACCTGTGTTTATGGATATAATTCACCTAATAATGTATCCATTCTCATCTCATCATTACACACATGTTTGTTTAATGGATCATACTAAAAGAATCGCTTGCAAACCTTAGTTATGGGTAGAATGAAGATGCTTGCTCACATGAAATGTGACCGGGACATGCCCGCCAAAATCATTTACTTCACACCATGTGTTATGAAGTGAAAAAACGTGCATTAATTGAAGTCGATTTCGATTTCAATTTCAATTTCGAACTATACTTAAAACTAGAAGTGGAAGAAAGGAAGTAACCCTAATCAATGATAATTACTACTTTTAAATCAAGTAATCGTTTGTGTGCTTTATACACCTAACAAAAGGACCGACAACGACCTCATATGGCGGCTTAGGTGGGAAAAAGATGGTGCTGAAAGGCATTGTATTTCCCCATGCATGGTAAGTGTTAGGAAGTTCAACCCATGCGGGACAATATTTCAACACCCCCTCACACGTGTAAAGGGAATTATGAGAGGTATTGGCTTTGATATCATGTTAGAGAGTTCAATTCAAAACTTTAAGTTGATAGATGAAAAAAGACCATATAAATATAAAGAGTATTTTAGGACCCGTTGTTAAGCGAAGTTGGATAATATTTCACAAGTAAGTTCGAATCCATTACACATTAAGAAGTTCGAGAAAGGTGATTTAAAGATAAGGATTAGCAATAATTAATCATATATTGAGTCGTTAATTTAAGTGGGCGTGACGTAGGTTGAGGCATCTTCTCGAGATGTTGGGAAGATCCACGACAGAAGTATTTGCGGTAATAACTGACTTTCACATTTTGCAAAAGTTGATCATATATAGCAAGCAATGTCTTTCTATTTAATCAATTTGTTAGCGAAAAATTGGGAGTCACTTTCAGCAATAAGCATTAATCTCCCATTAGTAATGAATTTATTAGAGATTGCATATTTTTCAAAAGAAAATGGAAAAAGTTAAGGAGAGGATTAAGACAAGATTTCCAATAAGAAGAGCATCTTCTGTTTGTGCAAAGAAAAATACATTAGATGCTCCACAACAGTAGAAACTCTATGTATATGACCTAGCCTGCTCCTTTTGGAGAAAGGGATTATCCTAATATTGGAATGATTAGAAAGATACTCGCGCTATGTCACGGGAAATAATTTACTGAATTACTACGTCAACGAGTGAAAAAGAGATGTTTCATGATTCATGGTGAGAATTAAACATGAAAGATCCAATTGTGTTTGTAGTGAGAATTGGTTAAATCATTAATATAGCCTAAGGTCCATCTATATATAATAAGAAAGATCGATAGAATAGCCTTCTATAGTTCAACACGTCTCAAAATCTAGGTAATTCTCACCTTTCATATGAAGAGACTTAATTGACGCATGTCATATGTGAAGAGCTCATACATAATTACTCAATTATAAGTTGCGCTACTTACTCTTAGGGATGAGTATGGTTCCAGGTCCCAAGATATGTATAGTAGATTGTAGGTTCCAAAAATTAGGGAACTAGTTCTAACGGGTTGGAACCTACAACAAGTTCTTGTGTTTTTCTTGTTCTATATCTTCATGCAATTCTGTGGTATTTCATGGCAATCAATGATGAATGTGTAATCTAGAACTACTAATCTGAGTTTCCATTTCCGACGATATCTATGATTGAGACTTTTACTTTGTTAATGTTTCGTATTTTTCATGAATCTGAATAATGTAATGAGTGTTTGGCCAATTGGAGTTGCAACCAAGAGGATTGGACTCCCCATTGTCAACTATGAGATTTACACATAAAATCACTTAGCTAACAAGAGATTTGTCATGAGTTATAGAAAAAAGTTATTGACCAAGTCTTTGATTGTCGACTCGGACTAGAAAAGATCGAGCAAGGCATGGTGGAGCTAAAATCTACCAAGTGTTGGGAGTTCTTAGTTAGCAAACACGGATGGTTGACAAGGTGATTAGATATTGCCAACAGTAGATATGTCAAACAAGCTGGTTGGGTTGAGTTGAAAATGATTTGACCCAAATTGACCCATTTTCATACAATACAAATCTAGTAACTCATATCCAACTGATACCCGATTTGAATCATATTATTAAAACATTTTTATATTTAACACAACATACAAAAACTCAAACCCAAACTAAAGTGAGAGCACTGAGTGAATAAGCTTGAAATCAAGTGAGGGAGAGAGAGAGAGTCATAGAGGTGAATTGGGTGAAATCAAGTGAGGGAGAGAGAGAGAGTCATAGAGGTGAATTGGGTCAAAGTAAGTTGTAAACCCATTTGCCTAACCATTTTAAACTCATTTATGGTCCACTTATTAAATGTAACAAACTCATTTATGATTCATTCACTTGAGAGAGTCAATGTGGCTGTTAGGTTGACATGATTCGAAGGTAGTGGAGCCGTAAATCTTGAAAGCCACTAACTATGGAGGCTGAGAAACGTGGGCTTTTATAATTGTCAAGAAGAGGGGTTGTAAGTTGCACAAGAAACCGTTAACATGGGGCGAGTAATGGAGCCATGATCGTCGACAATGGATCTTTGGTAACCGTTTCTAAATACATGTTGAATTATAATAGTCACCTAAAATGTTATTTGCTTTCCTTAAAGCTGCTGATAATTGTCGCTAGTAGCTTTAAATATTGAAATTGTAATTTGAGCAAGTGACCGTTTATCGATCAATGAACACTAGTTGTTTAATTTTATCCTATTATTTTACCTTTTAGTGCCATTTTACATGGCTGACCGCGATTGCCTTCAATTTTCGTACATTTAATTTTTTCGTCAATATGCATTTCCTATTCAAGAATTGATAAATGACCCTTCACATGCTTTGTCGATTTCCATCTCAATCTATATTTTGAAAGGTGCTTTGTCGGCGCTTTTTGGCGAAACAATCACCCATATACTGATTTCCACAAAACAAACTCGGTTCTTGGGTTGAATTAGAAGATGTCAGCTGGGGCGGGCTGGTTCCAAATGTAACTAGTTCAATTTTCGGTTCTGATTCTTTGGAACTACAAGGTCAATTCTATGTTCCGCCTTTGGAACCGATCACTCTCACTCGTGCATATAAAATCACTACATAAGATCGTTTTAAGCTAATACTCGATGGTAAGGTGTGAATATTTAAAGCAAAAAATATTTTTTTCCCACGAAATGGAATTTGTAAGCTCGAAAGTTGCATGTATTAGCATCTGCAAGTTAATTAATAATGTGTTTGATCAATAGAGAATGAGATTATCACAGATCATAGAGAAAATGTTCAAAAAAAAAAAATCAAGAGTGAGAAAATGCAAAGAAAAGTGGGAGATTGAGAGACTCATGAATTAAAGAAGATGCGTGAAGTACTACTAGACCCAGCCCCTTTAAAATATTGATACGAACAAGAGCCCAAAGGGCCCAAAACAAGTGAGGGAGTCTTCGTCTTCCTTGGCGTTTCGAATCAGTTGCCTCCATTACTATCGACTGCTTCTCCGGTCGGCAGCGACCACGAAGTTACGTTCCTCGGTGAAGAAGATGCGCGAGTTCTGCAAGACGGTTGTACGTCGTTTGCAAGGCCAATCCTAAGCACAAGCAGTGAGAGGGGATGGTGATGTTCGCCGGTGAAGGCCAGCTCCCTCCTGCGAACGGCTTCTCTCGAACCCTACAAGATTTGCGATTTCTTGTGTGGTTGGTGCTTTGAAATTAGTCTGCAATGTTGTGGGAGCTGCATAACTACATGCGATAAAACCCTATGATCGCACGATGGCGTTTTTACAGCTATGTAGTGACAAATGGGTGCCAAATATTTTCACTCGGATAACCAAGACCTAGAGCGTGTAAGATCGACCAATGTAGACTGCCCTTCGTTAACGTTAGCATAAGAATTGCATGCTCGGTACAAGAATATAAGATTTGAGTGTCATAACAGCTGCGTGCGAGGTATCGATCCCAAGAGAGGCTATCGAGAGTCTAAAACTTGAGATGAGTAAGCCCGCAACTCCGCCAAGATTCTCGCAGAATAAAAATCTGCTCAACGGCATGCGGTCATGAGTACCACCGTCCCAGGTAAACTGCCGATCATGGACCTAACGACTTGTTGGGCGTGCCCATGCCAAAAGCATAATTTGGCAGGACTTAGTTAACCGATTTCCTTTTTAAACCAGTGCATGAAACCGAGAATTGGTTAGGCTTGTCCGGACACGATCATTTTGAGAAGAAAACTTAGTACATTGAATTGGTGGATGGATTTGGACAAGGTCTCCTAGGTGCTAATGTCGACTCGACCATCCAAGATCTACAGCTAGGTCTGCCATCAATTAGGACTAGTTGTCAACAAGTTCGAGTTCGCGATCACTTAAAAAGGGGAAAGAAGAACGATCCTCCACCTTGATCCATGCACTGCCTCAATCACCTAGGGAAATAAGCTTTAGGCTTACTTAGTAGTCACTTAAAGGTAGTACTTAAAGGTAGTTAACATCTCATTCATGCATGGTAATGTCTAGATTGACTACTTGCGAGTAGCCGTTTACGTTTAAAATACCGACTTTGAGAGCTTATGAGAACAAAAACACCAGAAACCTAGGTTTTCCATTCTTATTTCTTACTTGAATACTCAAGCTCAACAACTATCGACTAAAATGTGTAATTTGATTCAGGATCGTTCAAGCTCTACTCTCTAACCAGCAATTGGTTTAATCTAGCATACCAATAAAGGATGTAATTTGTCGTTTCTTTAAGAGAGAACAACAGGAACCTTCTGTGGACACTTGTCGAGAATGTGTGGTGACAAGTGAAAGAAGCAAACACCTCAATCGAACAGCATGGCCAGTTGAGAGAAACTGCCGGGGAGCCACTGCATTGATTCTAACGTCAGAATCCACATGCATTTACCTATAAGTGCTGTCGCTTTTGATTTCTTTTGTCACGTTCTAACATCACGGGTCATCACCAGTATGTTGCTTGTGGGGCTTGTTCGTGTCTGTTTAATCTCCTGCCTTGTTGGTTTTAATCTTATTACATCTTTGTTGGAGTGGGAACCTCTAAAAGTGTGGGGACCGTTCAATTATGTGGGGTTGACCCACTATATGCAAGAAAAGATATGGCCTTCTATTGCACCGTTAACAATTCAACCATCAAATTGATATTGTGAATGTCTTGAGTTATGACCAAATATCTGAGCGATGATCGAAGCCTGGAGGTGAGGTTAACGTCAAGGTGGTTTTTTTCACGAGATGCCAGAAGTGCACCGAGAGGCTTGGGCCCTTGGCATGAAAAACCGAGCTATTGAGCCCCGACCTAGGAAAAGGGTTCGGCATCCGGTCACATAGTCCCGGCTGCCGATCACAGTCTTCGAATGGCTTGTGGCTACTGGGCATATGCCGAGCACCCAAACACAAAAGGGCCAGACACCAAGGCGGCCAAGTGGGCGCCCGGTCAGGTGTTTGCGTTTTGTCTAGGCACACTGGGCATGAAGTGAGCACCCGGCCAGACCTGGAAAGTGCCATAAAATCAGCCCGACTCACATTTTAAAAGCCCGTTTGAAGGTATTTGGCGGCGTTACATGTTAGAGTCCATCGAGAATGTTTTTAGACTCTCTTTATGAGTTTTGATACAAAAACACTGTGAGAGATTATGTAAAACATTAGGTGATCATTAATTAAGTGTAATTGGGTTTTGGGATTGGAAGACACATCGATTCAAACTTGTACTCTTTCATCCACACTAAATTACTTCCGCTCTTTTCATGGACGTAGGTCTTAACTCCGGATCGAAACACGGAAATCCTAATGTATTGTGTCTCTATTTCTTGTATGTTTCTCTGTTAATCTTGCGATTGTGGTGGATGACTTGATCCTATTCCTAACAATTGAAATAATCAAACTATCGCTCCTCGACATTAATGGAAAATTAAAACAACTTTCCCTTTAAGAAAAGAGCCGGAGCGAAATTTGCCAAAACAAAAATGTCATGATGTTGCTGAGTGGAAAATGACACATGCGTGCACAATTTTCCAGCCAGTAATCTACACATCAATAAAGTTTAGGTGACATCTCTAGATCTAATCTCATAGATGCTTTCCTAGATCCACTTTCTCTATAACCTCAGCCACTTCATCCAATTTTTTAACCAAAAGAAAATTTGACTTTCTGTAAAATGGGGCGAAAACCCTTGGTTTCCTTGCTGATGCAGGTGGTCCACGCTCCCCACTTAGTATTCTGTACTTCTACAGTTATTAATTAATAAAAGAGCCAATACTTTTGTTCGACTCTAGTCCTCAAGTGATTCATCTTTATGAGTAGAATTCAGCTAACAATGTTGCCATTCCTATCTCATCTGTATAGAGATGTGTTTGTTAAGGATTATACTAAAGAATGAAGATTCCTACTAACAATAAAATAGTATCTTAACATGCTACTTCCGGTTAATCCAAGTTGAATTCAAGTTCAAACTATACTAAAACAAAAGTGATGAAAAAAAAGGAAGTAACCCCAATGACTGATGATCAAGTTGGTGACATCTTTTGGTGTTTTCACGGAAAGATCAGTATTTTTTTAATCAGTATGTGTTTGTGCTCTTTGTATACCTGAAAGAAGAACCGACAATGACCTCATATGGCAGTTTAGGTGGGCAAAAGGTGGAGATGACAGGCATTGTTTCTCTCTCTCTCTCTCTCTCTCTCCATGCATGGTAAGCCTGAATTCATTACACATTAAGAGGTTCAAAAAAGGGGATTTCAAGATAAGGATTAGCAATAATTTATCATTAATTGAGTTGTAAATTTGCTATAAGTGGGTGTGACGTGGGTTGATGCATCTTCTCGAAATGTGGGGAAGGTCCAGGACAAAAGTATTTGCGGTGATAACTGACCTTCATATACTGCAAAAGTTGATCATAAATAATTATTTAGCAATATGCATCAATCTCCCATTGGTAATGAGTTTATTGGAGTTGCTTACTTTCCAAAAGTGATAAGATAAAAGAAAAGTTAAGGAGAGGATTAAAATAAAACACCCCCATAAGAAGAGCATCTTCTTTTCGTTCAAAGGAAAATAAATTAGATACTCCATGACATTATAAACTCTATTATCACCTAGTATTCTTATTTTGGAGAAAGATTTTATACTAGTATTAAATTACTAGAAAGATAGTCGCGCTATGTTACGAGGAAAATGAATAACTAAAATACTACATCGATTAATGAAAAAGAGATATTTCATAATTTATAGTAAGGATTAAACATCAAAGATCTAATTATGTTTGAGTGAGAATTACTCATATAAGAATATAGCCTAAGGTCCATCTATCATAAGAGTGATCGCTAGAATAGCTTTCTGTATTTCAACCACGTGTCGAAACCCTAGTAATTATGATCTTTCAGATGAATGGACTTGAATGATGCATGTCAGCTCATATAATAATTGCTCAATGATATGGGGGAAATTACCAAAAAAGCCCTAAACATATTCAAATTGTGCCAATTCAGTCCTTAACCTTTCAAGGTGCGAGGTGCGTTTGCTCTCAATTGGCCGACGTATAAAATGTTTATAGGACCAATATGTTTTCTATTGGGTACAACAAGAGTGTTTGGTGAATTGAAGTTACAACCGAGAGGATTGGACCTCCTGACCTCGAGTATGAGTATGAGATTGACGCTCAAGACCACTTTGTGAACCTGAGGGTTAGAAGGAGGAAAAAAATTCTAGTCTTTTTTAAAACTTAATATGAAAAAGGCGTATGATAAAATTGAATGGGATTTCTTGGAAGCTTGTTTGCGTAAATTGGGTTTTAGTGAAAAATGGGTTACATGGGTAATGCAATGTGTGCCAACAATCTCTTTCAGCATAAAATCTAATAAGGAACCTCTTCCTTATTTCCAACCTTCCAGAGGGCTTCGACAAGGTGTTCCTCTTTCCCCTCGTTTATTTATTTTTGTCACAAATGTTCTATCTTTTAGAGAAAGCAGTCGAGGAAGGCAGCATGAAGGGGATAGAGCTCAATACATTATGTCCCACCTTATCGTACCATCTATTTGCAGATGATTCCATCTTTTCCCTAGATGGAAGAATCCAGGATTGCCTTTCTTTGGCAGAAGTGTTGCATCAGTATTGCTTTGCTACCAGACAGGAAATCAATCTAAACAAATTAGGAATCTTTTCCGGTTTAGGCTGTCCATAATCTCCGAGAGCTTACATAAGACATGGCTTATGAACTACGTGTTCTTGACTTAGAAAAGACAGGGAAATATCTTGGAAAACCATCAGATTGGTGGGGGGGGTGGGAGGGGGGGTGGGAGGGGGAAAGTGTGGTGAGACAAAGAAACAAATGTTTGCCTGGATCCTGGGACAAGTGAAAAAGAAACTAGAGGATTGGAAGGAAAAATCAATTTTAAAAGCTGGAAAGGAGATTTCATTAAAAGCAGTGGTTCAGGCCTTAATATGCTTTGTCCATTTTTAAAATTCATGTTTTCATTCGTAAGGTGATAGAACAGAGAATGGCATTATTCTGGTGGAAAAATAGTGAATCTCACTCGGGGATACACTAGAAGAGATAGGAAATCTTGAAGCAAAGGAAGGTTAACGGAGGCATGGGTTTTACAGACTTACTGTGAACAAAGCTTTCTTAGGGAATCAAGCCTGGAGATTAATGAAAGACCCTTCTTCACTATGGAGTCAAATTCTTGAAGGGATTTACTTCCCTCGTAGAGACTTCTGTCACACAGAACTTCATGGGGCTGGCAAAGCTTACTAGTGGGAAGAGATGCTATTTCAAATTCAACTATGTGGATTGTTGGATCAGGGGAAGCCATTAGCATTCGAGATGACAGAAAAATAAAAAGTGGAGTAATAGGAGGGCCAGCAAATAAAGACGAACCAGCGCAAGTAGCATAGCTTATAAACAAGGAGGAGAATACATGAAACGAATCTCTTCTGCAGAACCGATTCGAAGAAGACACTGTTAAGGAAATTCTCACTATCCCACTGAGAACCCAATCAGTTCGAGACCAAAGGTGGGGCCTAATTCATTAACAGGTAAAGTACACGGTGAAGAGGGGCTATAACTCTCTCAGACTCGAAGAGGAGAGGACACTCTGAAATCAAGTATGGCTTCTTCCTCCTTCGTGGTTCCTCGGGTTCTATGGAACAGAATTTGGAATCTGCAAACCGCTCCTAAAGTCAGGATCTTTATATGGAATGTATGCCAGAACGGACTCCCCCACCATGGAAAACTTATATAAGCGAAAAATCGTACCCAAAACCTTTGCTCGCTGTGTAAGAACCATGTGGAAACGAGTGAGCATCTTTTTCTACTACTTCCATGTATGCGAGATGCATGGGCTAATCTGAACCTAAACATTCAAATCTCTCCTTAGGGATTGAGCAGAATGGAAAACTGGCTTACCCAGTTTTTACGGTACTCAGGAAACTTTCCTTCGCTGGAATTGGTGGCCACCACCCTCTAGTTTATGTGGACGTCTCGAAATAATTTCATTTTCAGACATAAAACCCCAAATTCGGAACCAGTACTGCGAGGAGCACTCGCTTCACAAAGCAATTACTGGAGATGATATTCAAAGCAAAATTCGAAACCAATTGAGCTTACCTCTCCACAGATCTGGAAGCCAATTACTGATGGGCATGCTTTGTAATGAAGCCTAGTTTATGGGCCCTTCGGTTTTCTCTTAGAAACAAAGAACGTCAGTTTTGAGACCCACAACAACCCCACACCCCCCCCCCCCACCAAAAAAAAAAAAAAAAAAAAAAAAACTAGTGATTTGAATCGGATTGAGATCAAAGCTTGACCTTGTCGGTTCTCCACTGGCGATTGGAATGCGGGTAATTTAAAGCAAAGTGCGACTAATTTTAACTTTGGGAAACTCGCATGAAATTAAAGTTGATTGTGTTTCTGTGGTCCAAAGGGAATTGAAAATGTCTCTCGGCATGTAGAGCTCTGCTCTAGCCTCTGGTGGTAGCTATTGCCCTAACCTATTTGACCTCTAAAACCCAGCTGATTAACGAACGTGAATTATGGTTTTCGTGTCCATTCCATACTTCATTTAAATTAATTAACGAGAGAATGATAGGAATCTAATTGGATGAATTATAAGTTTCGGGACGACATCGTACATTAGTCAAAAAGCGACTTGATTGAACCACGTAAAAGTGCAAATATGACCCTAGGCATCAATAAAAGTTCACAGACAACTAGTATTATTGTGTCTTTCAGCAACAGAAACTACTTGTTGTTTACAATCTGTTTCAAAGAAGGTAAGATATGTCGACCCAATACATCTTGTGAATTCAATTCCTTTTCGCTACGCAAAAAGTTGATAATAGTTGTGAAATGAGATCTTCCCAAAAGCCTTCCTGTAATTATTTTTGGTGCCGCGATTCCAAACTATGAACATCGCACTATTCCTAGTACGTTCACAGTGAAGCTAGCTCTGTAGTGAAAATCATAAATCACACGGTTGGGATTAGTGAGAACTAAGAAGATATTCAAAAGGCAATCATCATCACGATTAAAAACAAAACACAATACCACATGAAAAAGTAACTTTAAAACTTACCATTTCTCGTGAATGCTCCAAATTTCGTGACATTGAGATTGTGAAGTTGCTCTAAGCTGACTACAGAGAATGGCATTTCCATGGGTACATGAACGCAAAGCTCACGCGAGACTTGTCCCATAGTTGGTCGAAGCCGCGGATCGGCTTGCAAGCATGCGAACGCTAGCTTGGCGATCAAGACCATGTTTTGCGCATCTCGAAGATGAAGTCTAGAAGGTGAGAGACGTTGATCCAACACATCCTTCAACATCATTAGCGACTCGGATTGGGTAGACGATGAACATTCCCAAGAGATGTGATATCCTAGATGCTTTCCCATGATTGTTTCCAATGCAACGACTCCAAAGCTATACACATCGTATTTTTCGGTAGGAATTGTAGAATAAGCCAGCTCTGCAAGTAGAGAATTCACAATTTTTTATAACCTCGATGATAAGCTGTATTCAAGTTAACAACATTGCTTCCCATGACATGACGATTACAAGTACAAATTTCTACGTAATCTACACTAACAACACTGATTTGATCATAGGAGTTTATGCTTTGATGGAGTTCAAAGAATTTTGTTCGACGCTTAAAGTAAGAGCATCTTTAGGTAACACAAACTTAATGTCCTTGAAATGGATCGATTACGATGTTTTTCCTCATTTGCCAATTCTTAGTTATCGGTGAAATAAAAAAGCTTTCTATCTACAATGAACTTGAAAACTTTGATGGCGTAAACAAATTTCCATAAGAAGATTAAATGACTAAAGAACTGCACCACACTAGCAAAATTTCAATTATAAAAGAGATGACTAACACCGAATGTCATTAAAATTGCAAAAATTACGAAGTACCTGGAGCAATATACTCGATGGTGCCAGCGATAGAAGTCCAGTTTGATGAATCCGGCCTCAATAGTCTTGCAGTGCCAAAATCGGAAACATGAGCCTCATAATCGCGATCCAATAGAATGTTGTTACTCGTCAAGTCTCGATGAATCAACGGAGGCGAACATTCGTGATGCATATAGGACAATGCATCCGCCACTCCTCAGACCACATTTACTCTCTTGTCCCATTGAAATTCTATTGCTCTTGCGTCATTGTTCAAAGTTATTCTCAAGCTCCCTCTTTCCATGTACTCATACACCAAAAAACAATGTTGGGCATGAGAGCAGAACCCATAAAATTTCACGATGTTATGATAGCGTATATTTCTTAAGGCTTGAATTTCCCTTCCAAATGGTATCAAATCGACGATTTCACTATCTTCCCGAGATGATGAGGTTTGCTTGACAGCAACCGTTTGACCTTATGATATATCGGCTTTATAAACAATTCCATATGCTCCTTCACCCATAGTACTTGGAGTCAAATCCGTCCGTGGCCTCGATGATTCGATCATAGAAAACCTTGCCATCATAACTCAAAATACGCATAAAATCCAAATCATTTGCCCGTTCATTGTTCTCTCTCTTGAAAATCCTTCTTCGGCGGTGATTGATGATTACAAGAACAGGCAAGGTGCAAGAGAGAAGGAGAAACCCCAAGAAGGAGAGAACGAGGACAACTGTGATTCTAGTTCCAATGCGTTTCTTGCTCACGGTAGAATTGCATTTGGGTAAACCAATAGCATTTCCACATAGCCCTTTGTTATGTTGAATCGCCTCGAATGGAGCCTCAATGAAAGCCTTCACGATTGGGAGAGGACCTTCCAGGTCATTGTAGGATACATCAATGGAAGTCAAGGCCGACATATCACCAAAAATATGTGCAATAGAACCGGAGAGGCTGTTGTGGGAGATATTTAGAACTCGCAGCATTCTTAACTTTCCAAGCTCTCTTGGTATGTTTTCAGTCAACATATTATGACTCAAGTCAAGAACCTCAAGGAATTGTGCGTTGCCTATCTCAAAAGGGATGCTTCTCCGAAATTTGTTTCTGCTCAAGTTCAAGCCCAACAAATTTTGGCATGAGCCTAGCTGCACCGGTATCAATCCGCTCAAATTGTTTGATGCCAAGTTCAGATGTGCCAGATGGGACAAAAGTCCAATCTCAGTCGGGATATTTCCTGTGATCGCATTGTTGCTTAGATCGAGTTCTAACAACAATGATAGGCTTCCCAATTCCCTTGGAATCTCCCCATTTAATTATTTAATGAAAGATCCAGTCTCTGTAATTGAGCCATCCTTCCAAATATTGGGGGTATCTCACCAGAAATGTTGCCGTTTGATATCCTTAAGCTCGTCAAATTATGACAACGCTCCCATTTCCACGAAAGTTCACCGTTCAAATGATTGTGGCTCAGGTCCACATAATATATATGCGGATATACTCTAAAAGCTTATGTAATGTTTCCAGTAAGTTGGTTTCCTTCTTACCTCAATCTGATTAAAGTGCTACAGTTCTCCACGCTTGTTGGGATGGGACCCTTGAAATTATTATTGAAGACAGAGAAATGCTGCAATGATCCGTCAAGGCATACATCTTCTGGCAGTTCCCCCTCTAATTCATTATTAGATAAATCCAACCTAACCAAACGTGTTAACTTATTAAGTTCAAAAGGCAAGGAACCAATGAATTTTTTGTCACCAAGCCCTAATACTGTCAGATTCGCCAAGCTTCCAATTAATGCAGGGATTCGACCGGTCAAATTATTAGAGGATACTGCCAATTATCTAAGAGATATCAACTTCCCCAACTCTTGTGGAATCGAGCCTGAAAGATTATTTGAGTAAAGATATAAAATCTTTAGATTGCTCAAGTTCAGTAAAGACAATGGAATTGGACCAACCAAAGAATTCTCTGACAAATCCAATCGTTCGAGGTGTACCGATTTCCCAATTTCTTGAGGGATCGAGTACGAGATTGCATTTCCATTGAGGTTAAGAAAAGATAAACTTGTCAGGTTTCCTATAGAAAAAGGAAATGAGCCAATGAAACTGTTGTGCCCCAGGTAAAGTTCGGTGAGAGAAGTGAGCTTGCCTATTTTCGAAGGAATGGATCCTGACAATCTATTTCCCCATAAGCTAAGAACCTTCAAGCTCCTCAAGTCGCATATTTCTTGTGTAATGGAACCAGAAAGGATATTCCTTGAAATGTCTAATTTGGTTAAGTTGCCCAATTTTCCAAGAGAAGTAGGAATTGCGCCAGTGAGATTGTTGGATGATAGGCCAAGTTCAATAAGAGAAGCGAGCCTCCCGAAATTTGAAGATATAGGTCCCGAAAGTCCATTTTGCCATAACAAAAGTAACTTCAATTTTGTCAAGTCACTAATCTCTCTAGCAATGGAACCACAAAAGTTATTTTGTGAAATGCTAAATTCGATTAAATTGCCTAATTTTCCAAGAGAAGTAGGAATGGGGCCTGAAAGTTGATTTTTCCATAGGTAAAGATAAATCAGGCTACTCAAGTTCCCTAGTGAAATAGGAATAGGACCAGTGAAATGGTTTCTCGAAAAGTCAAGTTTCAAAAGAGAATCCGATCGTCCAATCTCCCGAGGGATGCGTCCACTCAAGTTGTTTGCACACAAGGACAAAGAATGAAGACTCTCTAGCATACCAATACTTGGAGGAATGTACCCGGATAGTTCATTGTCACAAAGATGAAGAGAGTTGAGTTTGGAGAGATTACCGATACTTGCAGGAATGGATAGTTGATGGATTTAAAAGTAATGTGCAGTTTTCTGGACGGTTTTACAATTTTAATCCTTGGAAGAAGTTGCCGATTAGAAAAATAAACAAAAGTTTTCATGTAAATTAAGTGGACACCAAAAAAATGGTATCTCTCCTTTAAAAAATGGTGCGGACATGGATAGATAAAGATCCATTTTGTCAATACATCGGTCACTCTCTCGAACACGAATAATGTAATAGATTAGCTTAGACGAGATTTGGGTGATGGGCACTGCGAGCAGACACCACCGTGATTAGCCTAATAAGAACAAAAAAGGGAAGAAAAAGACTCAATAGCACAATTAAATTCGCCTTGCTCCGTATTTAACCAATGAATCATATTGCCATATACCGACATGCAAGAACAATGGAAGACGCCATCGTCGTCGTCCAGCTCTTCTTTTTTTACATTGTTCTCATTTCAAGAAATGAGAGCGATTGCTTACCGGAAATACTTGAAGGACTCGTCAGACGAAAAACGCTACTCGGCGGTTCGACTCCAGTAGAAACCGTCACTGCTTGGTAAACCAGAAACCAGAGCTCCTTTAGGTTCCAAGTTTTTCGTTCTGAACGATGAACGTAAGGAGCATCGCCTAAGTATCAAACTGAAGAAGGCAAGAGAGGAACGAAAACCTTAAGCCAGTAAAAAAGAATGCCAACATGCATGCATCTCAACAGATGTTACTGAAACCCATGTGATTGCTGATGGTCATCGTTTCTGCATCATCCAGTGTAGAATTCTTTCCTGTTACAGTATATAGGAATCGCGTCTTCTCTCGACAATCTCGTAGAAGGTTAGCCGGCAACAAAAAGGTGGTACTGGTGCATGAATTGATCCCTAACCAAGCATAACTTCTGCCAAGCTATTCGACCCTCTTCCTGTTGGGAGTTTTCGGACCTCTGGGCTTAGTCACGCGTCCGACATTTACAGCAAATGGAAGACCAAAAGTGACGAACCGGCACGTTATTGAAGCAACGGAGTGAGATGGAAAAGCATGCAGGAGATCTCCGGAGGATGGAATTACCACGATCGTGAATGAAAGATAGGGAAGCCGATGGACAGTCTTCAGCACATTAATTTTCACGTGCAAAATCTAGTATTAGCCCCTTTCAGGATAGTCTTCTCCATGCACAAATTTCAAGTGCAGTCTAGATTAGCAGCCCTTTCAGGTCCCGCACATATTTATGCGAACATAATGTCCAGAAAATAGCTGCCAAATCTGAGTCCACAAAGACCAACCACAGGAACAATAGCAGAAGCAGCAGCAGCAACAACAATTAACCCGGCTAAGTAGGATTGGGCATGTCGCGACCTAAAAAATTTTCATTTTTCGGGCTAATGGATTATTAAGACTAAGCTTAACTCGAGCCCTCCCAAACCTTACCAATTCGCAACTTAGGTTTAAGTTTTTAACATGCAAATGTCTTCATGCTTGGAGTCGCCACTAATCATTTTGCGGTAGGTCGATTAGAAACCTAAATAAAACATAGGGAGATATGTTTTATTCCTACGAACCAGAGATTCTAAGCTCGGGGACTTGATTACGCTAGATCTAGTCTAACGCTCTTTCGGTACCTTTTCTTTTCAAAAATATTTTGGCATGCAGTTTGGATTCATTTCAACTTAATTACTAACATGTGAGGTGTTCATGCGGGTGCGCAAACCACCAACTTAACACTCAATAATTGAATATTAAATTGCAAGATTGGAAGAATTACTTACCTCGAAGCAACGCAAACATCTGCATAGTTAGTTAGAAAATCACATTAACATCATAATATGATTTCTAATTAACAAGCAATTCACTCAATTTTTCTTTTGATTTTCACTTATTTAAATGAAATCTAATCTATATGCAATGACGTGCAAAAATGACATGCAATTAATGCAACCTAGCATGCAAACTATATGTCACGCGACGACGTGACCTAATTCTAATGGCAGGCAAATGATTTATTTTTGGTATTTTCTAATGAAATTCGGAATAAAAATATGCCTAAAATAACATGCAACCTATGATGACTTAACATATCCTAACATGACTTATTTTTGGGATTTTTGTTAAAATTCGAAATAATAAATTACTTAAATTAAGAATGCAATCTATCCTAATCTACCATAAAGCAATTCATTCTTTTTTTGGGGTTTTCATGAAAATTCGGAATTAAAAAATAACCTAAATAATCTAATAAGATTAGAATATTGCTTAATTTAAACTAGGAAATAGATTATCTCAAGTCCTAATTTAAATTAAATAATTACTCTATCTTCTAGATACATTTAGGGTTCCCTAAACATGCAAAACTCAAATTCAAATCCTAACTGATATTTTTTGAATTTTCTGTTTAAAGGAAAGCAAACAATAAAAGGAGACAAGGATAGCAACCACATTCAAATTGTCCACGCAATCCGCCAAATTGGTTTCAAACTCGGATTAGGCACAAAAATCGAACTATCGGTCATATCTATAGGGTTATAGATATTGACGGAAAGTTGATCGTTTAAATTTGGAAAGCAGATAAAGATCATTATCGTATCCAAGTGATTATGGATAGGATAATAATTTTCCGTATCGCCGCGTATCGTACCTTAGGAATAAGGTCAGATAGTCGTCCAGATACGTTGCTAAATTATGAACGATTTCTAATTTTGAATATTTTCAAATATTGCGGATATATCGAACATTATCCTAAGATATCTAAATATCCACATGATATTCATGAAATATTCAAAACATGCAAATTAGGAAATTAAATTTTTTGAAAAATATAGGATAATGTTCAATCATCTAATTTGCAGATAATCCCCAATTTTATCAATTTCGGAGAAACATCTTCTGAATTTTAAAGGAATGAAAATCAGATCTGGACACAGATACTGATCAGATTGTGAAAATTCCTTTTGAAAATCCAAATGACCTCCGATTTTGATGAAATTAATATCAATGGAAAGATCTCGATCTCAGTATGAACTTTCATGAAGAAAAATTTTTCATATTTCGAACACACAAATTTATGAAAATTGAAGAACACACGAAGGTCAATCTGGAACTGATCTGTCATCAGATTCATGCATATATGACGTTGCAGATCGTATCATGTTAACACGCTTGGGATTTTATGAAAATTTTATGGTGAACAGAAAAAGATGTGATCTACAATTTTCGTGAAGAAAGTTTTTTCAAAATATGATCATAGAAAATCATAAAAATCACGGAACAGCACAACATCAGTCAGAACATTATCAGAACAGACTTCAACATCATATTCCAGATTCTGATCCTAACTTCCGAAATAGTTTTGACATAGCAAATCAGGTCCGATTGAGGCATATGATATATCAAATCAAAGCTTAAGACGTGCTTTACGATTCTCTAGTTCATCACTTCACAAGATTTTGACATTAACGAGCTGAAATTGGCATCTCAAGCATACTGGTTTCTATGTACACGATTTTACAGAACAAAGTCCAAGTGCACTTACCTTGTTTAACGATGCTCCGGCACGAAATCGAGCGATCCGGCCTCCGTATTCAGATAAAAAACAATACGGAGAAGTCTCGGAAAGCTCGGCCGACCACCACAGTGATGTGAAAACGCCAAGGAGCGTTGCTGCAAGTTCTGGATCGCCGGAGGAAGTCGCCGATCAGTCGGTTCAGCAGCTTGAACCGGTTGATCACATCATCGGCAGCAGCGTTAGCGGAAGGCAGCGACGTCGGCGGGCGGTTGAGGCGCGACGTCGGCGGGTGGTTGAGGCGCGACGACGGCGGTGCGGCGTGCCCCCGGTGGTGGTGCGCGACGTCACTTTCTCTCTCACACTTGCCTTTCTCTAAAAATCAGATCTGAATTATGTGTAGTCCCCTCAAAATTCTGACCTAAACATGCTTATATAATACTAACCTAGATCAATTAGATGGGCTCTCTAGTCCTAATGGGCTTAGACTTGGGTTTAGGTCTTAATCTAATTTCTGATTTTATTTAATTCCTAAACGGGCTGAATTAACTTGGGTTTTAATTTAATTGAACATAATTGGCTGAATTAAGCTCAAATTAAAACGACTAAACCTATTTGACTCGTAATTTTCGGCCCTTGCCTTTCCGAGCGAACCGAGTCCCATTCGATGAATTTAAGCTCGTTCGCCATCACCGATCCGATGCAAAATGCGATTAAATTAAAATGAACCTAAACTATATGTTATGCAATTTAAATATTTTTGTTTAGGGGTTAAAAATTAATCCCTAATTTTCTATGCAAATTACGACTAAATGATTAGTAAAATTTAGGTGTCAACAGCTGCCCCTCTTTGAAGGTGAGCTCGTAGAGGTTGCATTCAAAGACTAAATGATACCTAAATTTCAACTATGCAAATGCAATGAATGTTGTTTTTGTCGGGATAATGAATCCCATTTTTTTAAAATGCAATAAGAAATGATGCATGCTGACATGAATGGAAAACATACCTGGAATTGCTTACCTGATGTCGCGAGATAATGCAATTCGAGGCATGACTTTGACTTGTATGTTGTTCGACAAATGTCTGGGCTCAGTCCCATAGGTTTTGCCTGATACACTGTTGATGAACTTCGGTGATCTGCAATTAAGTCAAAACACACGAAGAAAGTTTGACGTATCCAATCATTATCTGGATTCGCGAGAGCAGTTTGTAGCGAAAAAAATGTAAAAACGTTTCGACCTTTACAAACTACCTATACATCTCCATAGGTATTTGTAAAGATTTAGCCGCTGCGCCTATATCTTTGACTCATAGGTGCGTCACGGGGAAACTCAAGAGGATATTCCGACCCTTATGAGATACCTATACATCTCCATAGATACTCATAAGGATTTGGCCGCTTCACCTATACATCTCCATAAGTGAACTACGGGGGAACACCTGAGGTTGAGGAATATTCCGACCTTTATGAAATACCTATACATCTCCATAGGTACTCATAAAGATTTGGCCGCTCCACCTATACATCTCTATAGGTGAGTAGCGGGGGAACATCCAGGACGGGGAGAATATTCCGACCTTTATAAGATACCTACACATCTCCATAGGTACTTGTAAAATAGGTACTTGTAAAGATTTAGCCGTTTCACCTATACATCTCCATAGGTGAATCACGGGGGAATCTTTTCGAGATTGTGTAAAAATCTGTGATTTGGTGAACAAATGGGCTAGCCCGAATGTTCGAGGGTTTCTTGACAAAGTACCTGGACATCATCGGAGGTACCTGTAAAGGGCTTGATCAATAGACACCTGAACATCATCAAAGGCATCTAGAGATCGCAACAAAAAGATCAAATATGGGACCTGACGATTGCTCGAACAGGTTGGGAATACCTAGATAGTCATAAACATCCAAGGGATAGAGATATACTTACCTGGTGATATCTTCGACTTTTGAGGGTGTGTCTCCTGCTAGACACGGCTTTAGCAACATGTGATATGCATTCGCATTATCAAGAACACATATACACATGCACTATGATTTCAACTAGTTTTTCATGCACGATGGTTTCGTCAAATCGGCATTACAAACTTCGTTGGGGATAAATCATGACAAGACAATCCGAATTCACAAGCGGATATCTTGAAAATGTCGAATGAGGGACTTTCAGTCCGAAAGGTCTTTCACTCATTCTCAATGAAAAAAGCTGATTTATGAGAATCTCTCTATCTCACCATCATTATGTGGACAAGGGTCCGAGTATTCTCGCAAGTGGTACGACCCTACCAATCTGAGAGGTTTTTGCTAGGAATGTAACATGGCTTGGTCAATGGCTTAGCAAAAGGGACTCTTCGAGTCAAGGCTATTGAAAGAATATCCTTCGTAATCGTCTCCGGGCTTACAAGTCAAGAACTTGCTCGCCCTTCTTCGAGCTAAGCTTATAAGCATCTGAAATACTACGTTAGTTCAAGTGCCCTAATGTGAAGAGACTTTGTAAGGGACATAACGTAGGCTAGGCTCATGGGTTGAGAAATGAATGGATCATTAGGCTCAAAATATGTATAATTGGGGTGAATAAGTTGGTGATCATCTTGGCATTGTCACCAGTCTTCTTCTTCACCAGGGATTATCTCCTCGGTAGATGTTCCATTAGCTTCGAGAGTTCATCACTTGATTCCTTTGAGACTTGTAGGATTGCTGCTCTACTGGGGATGATTTTGATATGTCATATTCTGACACATTTTTTGTTGGGCATTGGCCTTGCTTTTATCAGGAACACTGCTTTTTCTTGCCCTTCCTTCTCCTTTTTTTTTTTTTTGGACATTTAATACATGTTGCTTACAACGTAAACACTGGCTAGCTAATTTGACTGATTGACTTGCTGCTTGAACTCAGAAACTCCTTGTCTTTTGTCTTCTATCGACACTTCGGATATGCTGTGTAGACAATGACGACTTTTGCCTTGCCCCAGTGTAGGCGATGATCACCAACTGGGTTTAAGAAATGAAATTGTAGGCTCAATTGGGCTTAGCAAAGGATAAAATGCGTATAGGATAGAGAAAGAAATGCTCTTCGTCATCCTAAGGCACTTGAACTTTCGTGTGAATTCATCTGAAAAAGCAACACTCGAAGATTGATGCAAGTGAGAGCAAGAAAATTTCAATTCATTTTTCACCTTATGATACTGATTTACCTCCAGTTTGCCTCGATATGGGGTAGTTCTTGACAGGGGTAATTTGAAAGAAATTTTCCAAGTGTTTAGGCTCAAAGTGGTGAAACAATGGATAAACTGTAGTGTTTGAGATAGAGAAATGAAATGCCTCTTGTCATCTCGGTCGTCGTACCTTTTGCGAGATAACTCTTTACCTTGCAGACATGGAATTTTTTCAACTCAACTCAACTCACTGGGGATTAATGCATGGGACTGTGTATAGGATATGGCTTGCCTTTCATCATCCCAATGTACCTCATTCAACACATTCAATTTATTCCACATGAGTTATCAGATTGTCTAAATAGACTTCCCCTTTGAAGCTAATGATACAGACCGACAAAATCATGCAGAAATTAAAGCCAATGCAAACATCATAGCTTGAAATTGATCGAAATCATTTATTCATCAATGAAATGTTTGCAACTCGGAAGTATAAAACCAAACCTTAGAAAACTTTTGCTGCAGAATGTCAGGTTTTATCAAGGATAATACATCTTTACAGCATCAGAATTAACAGGGTTGGAGAACTCACGACCATCCATTTCTGCGAGAATCAGGGCACCTCCGAGAAGTACCTTCTTAACCACATATGGACCGATGTAGTTTGGAGCAAACTTTCCTCCGGGAATGGGGAAAATTGGCAGCACCTTCCTTAGGACTAGATCATTTACCTCGAAGTTTCTTGCATGTACCTTTTGGTTGAAGAACCTAGCTATCCTCTGGTGATAGGTTTGACCATGGCAAATGGCTCTCAACCGCTTTTCATCAATCAGGTTTAATTGCTCAAGCTTTTGTCGCATCCATTCCGCTTCAGACAACTCCACCTGGGATAAAACTCGCAAGGAAGGGATTTCTACTTCAACAGGCAGGACTGCTTCCATGCCATACACCAGGGAAAAAGGGGTCACACAGACAGAGGTTCGAATGGAAGTCCGATATGCCATTAGTGCAAATGGCAATCTCTCATGCCAGTCACGATAATTTTCAGCTGTTTTGGCCAGGATCTTCTTGATGTTCTTGTTAGCGGCTTCAACTGCTCCATTCATTTGTGGACGATAGGGAGACGAATTCAGATGCCGGATCTTAAACTCATTGAACAACTGATCCATGAACTTGTTGTTCAAATTCGTCCCATTATCAGTGACAATAGCCTCGGGGACACCATAACGAGCAATTATGTCTCGCCTGATGAATCTTACAACATTCTTCACAGTAACGTTGGCGTAAGATGCGGCTTCAATCCACTTGGAGAAATAATCAATCGCAACCAAGATGAAATGGTGTCCATTCGATGCCTTGGGATTGATTGGACCAATCACATCGATGCCCCACATTAAAAAAGACCATGGCTCGGATAACTGACGTAACTCTGAGGGGGGAACATTTATTTTATCCCCATAAACCTGACAGCGATGGCATCTTCGAACATGTTGGATACAGTCACTTTCAAGACTGAGCCAATAATATCCCAATCTCATGATTTTCTTAGCTAGCATATGGCCATTCATGTGTGGACCACATATCCCCTCGTGTACTTCTTGCATGATTCTGGTAGCTTCAGCTGCTTCTACACACCTCAACAGGATCGAATCATAAGATCTTTTGTATAGCTTTTCACCACTGACAAAGAATTTTGAAGCCATTTTCATTATGTACTTCCTGTCAGCCGGAGTGCATCCTTCAGGAAACTCTTGTCTCTGGATATAATTCATGATGTCGTAATACCATGGCTTCTCGTCCGGTTCTCCGGTCACAACCATACAGTAGGCCGGCTTTGTTAGGACTTCGATCTTCAAGGGTTCTATCTCTATTCCACCAGTCACTTGCAGCATGGATAATAACATTGCTAGAGCATCAGCGAACTGATTATGGGACCTCGACAAGTACTCAAAGGAGATGTCTTCGAATTCCTCTATGATTTCTTCGAGGTATTCATGGTACGGCACTAGTTTGGTGTCCCTCGTCTTCCATTCTCCTACAGTTTGGAGAATAATCAGAGCGGAATCACCAAACACTTTCAATTTGGTTATCCCCATTTCCACTGCGGCTTGAAGTCCGAGGATGCATGCTTCGTACTCGGCTATGTTGTTGGTACACGGGAACACCAACTTTGCTGCTACTGGATAATGCTGCCCATCTGGGGATATTAAAACAGCCCCAGTGCCGGAACCATACAAGTTCACGGCTCCATCAAAAAACATGGTCTATGTGTCTTCCTTTATTACCAGAATGCGGTCTTCCGGGGAATATCTATCATCATCCGAGGTTTTAGGATTCTCGGCTCCGGTTTTAGAATTGATTACCCCTACTCATGCATGTTGTTAAATATGCCTTGAATTTTATGCACTCGATCCGATTCATCACCCGATCCGATATATTTTTTGTGCAACCCAAAAGTGGAGAAAAAATTGCGATTTAGTTCGTGACGCGAAGAGTTGGGCCGATAGGCCTAACCTGAAGCAAGCGAACAAATCTTTATGACGGACTGCCCAAGCTGGAGCAAGCAAACAAATGTCTTGGGTGGTTCGGGCACGTAGCCCCCGAGGAAAGTTTTTGGGGAGCACTATTTATACTGCAGCTAGGTTTTTTTATTAACAGAGAGATTTTCGTATTGTGAGAGATTTGTAAGCTGTGAGGTTTTGTTAAGTCATTTTTTCGATTTCTGAAAACTGTACTCTTTTTTATTATAGTGGAATATTGTTTTGCTTCGCCCGTGAATGTAGATCACCTTGTGATCGAACCACGTAAATACCTGTGTTCTGTATTTGTTTTTCGCGGTTGTCACCAACACATGTAAACTCACCACATAAGATCTTCTCAAGTTAATATCCAACGGTTGGGTGTAAAAATTTGAAGTAAAAACCATATTCTTCCTTTAAAACAGAACCTTTTCTTTTTTTGGCCGGACCATAAAACAGAACTCGCAAGCTCAAAAGTTGCATGTATTAGTTTACTTATATAATAATGTGTTTGATTAATAGAGAATGAGATTATCACATATAATTAAAAAAATTAAAAAAAGAAAAAGAGAAATCAAGAGCGAGAAAATGCGAAGAAAAGCGGAAGAAATGAGACTAATGAATTAAGTAGATGTGTCAAAAGTACAACTAGTCCCAGCCCTTTTAAAATCTTTGAAACGAACCAGAACCCAAAGGGCCCAAAACAAGCGAGGTAGTCTTCGTCTTCCTTGGCTAGCGTTTCGATTCAGTTTTCTCCGTTCCTGTCTATTGCTTCTCCGTTCGGTAGCGACCATGAAGATTCGCTCGTCGGTGAAGAAGATGTGCGAGTTCTGCAAGATGGTGAAGTGCCGCGGGGCACGTGTACGTCGTTTGCTCGGCCAATCCCAAGCACGAGCAGCGGCAGGGGATGGTGACAATTCGCCGGCGAAGGCTAGCTCTCTCCCGTGCACGGCTTTTTTCAAACCCCTACGAAAATTTGCGATTTTTTCGTGTGGTTCCCGCTTTGAAATTAGTCTGCAAATGTCATGGGAGCTGCATAACTACATGTGATGGAACACTCGGAGCATAAATTAGTTTCGAGGCCTAAACACAGCACGGACTAATCCTCTCTTCCCCTTATGCGATGGAACATAAGGGGAAGACGAACGCTCGCAGCACAAATTAGTTTTTGTTCGTTTCTCCCCAATTCAACAACTCCCGTTGGATTGAATTTATAGCACCGACTAATAAATTGTAGAATGAAGCATCTTTAAACACCGTCACATCTCAAGGATTACGTAGTGCATTATAGCCTTGATTTAGGCTGTTAGAGTTCGGAGAGCACAGTAAGCCAAGTGGATAGGCCGAACCATAAAAATGAGTCCATGAACTTTGGCTATAAGTATAATGTGGTTCTTGAATTTTTAATTTGTTCAATATGATCCATGTACTTTTATTTTGTTCAATGTGGTCCCTGAACTTTTGGTACATGTTCAATTTAGTCTCTATATTATATGAAAATATTCAATGCCTTCCTTAATCTTGAATTAATGGAAAGACTAAATTAAACAATTTCACATAATTCAGGGTTTATATTGAATATGTCACAGAAGTCCAGATATCGCATTGAACAAATTAAAAATTTCGGGAACCACATTACACATTCAAGATTATGGACAATATTGAACATTTTCACATAGTTCAAGAACTAAATTGAACGTGTACAAAAAGTTAAGGGACTACATTGAACAAAATAAAAGTTTAAGGACCACTTTACACATTGGGCTAAAGTTCATGGACCGCATTAAATAGATTCAAAGTTCATAGATTACATTGCACATTAAGCCAAGCTCAAGAGCCATTTGTGTCATTATCTCTTTCTTTTATCCCTTACACTCCTTTATATTTTGTTGAAAGAAGATTACTATTTTTGTATACGCACGATTGTTTCTATAGCACCGGCGCATGTTCTACACACTGTCCAACACTAATTTGTGAAGAAGTCCAAAGACTCCTAAGATAACCAATTCACCTCCTTATTGATTTTTTGTGCCTACTCCATTTATCCATTTGCATATATCCTATTGATATACGAAAAAAGATACATAATCCAATGTCAAACTACACATTATCTTGTTATAGTATTGAGAAGGGTTCCGTAGAAATTAATCAATGAAAAAATCTAGATGATAAACTATGAAAAAGCATTAGATGAAAATGATAGTTCCGTAAATTATTAGTTCTACGGGAGAGGACCAAAATCAACACTAGGATTCAAATTAATATTTTTAAGAAATTCTACTACTATTAAAGAAAAGCTTCCAAATTAGGACAAGAATACTCAATATGATCAATGTGGTCTTATCCTTCCTCAAGCTTTCAATCGAAATCATTTCAAATGTGGAAGAGGAGGGATTTTTCACAATGCATCGAAAGAAAACAATTAAGTTTTCTCTACATTCTAACTGTAGAGATTTCAAAGTCGTTATCCTTATCCTTCTTGGGACGAGAAACCAAAAGTCGTTATTGAAGAAAGTCAACTGAATGATAATGTGTGTTAGAAAAGAAAAGGTTGTTTGAGTGAATATTGCACATATTAAGGAACGTGAATGCCATGCTTCATTTAAATTAATTAAAGAGAGAATGACAATAAATATATTAAAGTATATTAGGCATCTAATTGGACCAACTAAAAGTTTAAGGACGACATTATACATTAATCAAAAAGTGACTTGATTAAACCAATTAAAAATACAAGTATAACACTACACATCGATAGAAGTTCACAGACAACTAGTGTCATTGTGTCTTCCGGCAATAGAAACTACATGTCGTTTACATCTCTCTTCAAAGAAGGATAAAGATGTCGATCCAATGCATTTTGCAAATTCAATTCCTCTTCGCTACGCAAAAAGCTGGAAATAGTTGCGAAATGAGATCTTCCCAAAAGCCTTCCCGTAATTATTTCTGGTGCCATAACTCCAAACTATAAACATAGCACTATTCCTATAACGTTCACAAGGAAGCTGGCTCTGTAGTGAAAATCATAAATCACATGATTGGGATTAGTGAGAACTAAGAAGATATTCAAAAGGCAATCATCATCATGATTAAAAACCAAACACAATACCACATGAAAAAGTAACTTCAAAACTTACCATCTCTCGTGAATGCTCCAAATTTCTTGACATTGAGATCGCGAAGTTGTTCTAAGCTGATTGCAGAGAATGGCATTTCCATGGGTACTTGAACGCGAAGCTCACGCTAGACTTTGTCCCATAGTCGGTTGAAGCCGCGGATTAGCTTGCAAGCATGTGAACGCTAGCTTGGCGATCGAGACCACGTTTCGCACATCTTGTAGACAAAGTCTAGAAGGCGAGAGACGTTGATCCAACACATCCTTCAACATCATCGGTGACTCAGATTGGGCGGACGATGAACATTCCCGAGGGACGTGATATCCTGGATACTTTCCCATGATTGTCTCTAATGCGACGACTCCAAAACTATACACATCGCATTTTTTGGTAGGAATTGTAAAATAAGCCAGCTCTGCAAGTAGAGAAGTCACGGTTTTTTATAACCTCGATCATAAGCTGTATTCAAGTTAACAACATTGCTTCCCATGACGTGATGATTAGGAGTGCAAATTTCTACTTAATCTACACTTATAACACCGATTTGATCATGGGAGTTTATTCTTCGACAAAGTTCAAAAAATTTTGTTCGACGCTTAAAGTAAGAGCATCTCTAGGTAACTCGAACTTAATATCCCTGAAATGGATCGATTATGATGTTTCCGCATTTGCCAATTCTTCCTTAGGGGAAATCGAAAAGCTTTCTATCTACTCTGAACTTGAAAGCTTTGTTGGAGTAAACAAATTTCCATAAGAAGACTAAATGACTAAAGAACTGCACCAAACTAGCAAAATTTCAATTATAGAAAGGATGTCTAACACCAATGTCAATAAAAATCGCAAAAATTATGAAGTACCTGGGGCAATATACCCGATGGTGCCAGTGATGGCAATCCAGTTTGATGAATCAGGCCTCAATAGTCTTGCAGCGCCAAAATTGGAAACATGAGCCTCATAATCGTGATCCAATAGAATGTTACTACTGGTCAAGTCTAGATGAATCAATGGAGGCGAACATTCGTGATGCATATAGGACAATGCATCCGCAACTCCTCGGACCACATTTACTCTCTTGTCCCGTTGAAATTCTATTGCTCTTTCATCATCGTTCAAAGTTGTTCTCAAGCTCCCTCTTTCCATGTACTCATACACCAAAAAACAACGTTGGGCATGAAAGCAGAACCCATAAAATTTCACAATGTTGCGATGGCGTATATTTTTTAAGGCTTGAATTTCCCTTCCAAATGGTATGAAATCGACGATCTTACTATCTTCCTGAGATGATGAGGTTTGCTTGACGGCAACCGTTTGACCTTCTGATATCTCGGCTTTATAAACAATTCCATATGCTCCTTCAACAACATAGTACTTGGAGTCAAATCCTCCCATGGCCTCGACGATTCGATCATAGAAAACCTTGCCATCATAACTCAAATTACGCATAAAATCCAAATCATTTGCCCGTTCATTGTTCTCTCCCTTGATAATCCTTTTTCGATGGTGATTGATGATTACAAGAACGGTCAAGGTGCAAGAGAGAAACCCCAAAAACGAGAGAACGAGGACAATTGTGATTCTAGTTCCAGTGCATTTCTTGCTCATGGTAGAATTGCATTTCGGTAAACCAACAACATTTCCACAAAGCCCTTTGTTATGCTCACTACACATCGAATGGAGCCTCAATGAAAGCCTTCACGTTTGGGAGAGGACCTTCCAGGTCATTGTAGGATACATCAATAGAAGTCAAGGCCGACATATCACCAAAAATATGTGCAATAGAACCGGAGAGGCTGTTGTGGGAGATATTTAGAACTTGCAGCATTCTTAACTTTCCAAGCTCTCCTGGTATGTTTTCAGTCAACATATTATGACTCAAGTCAAGAACCTCAAGGAATTGTATGTTGCCTATCTCAAAAGGGATGCTTCTCCGAAATTTGTTCCTGCTCAAGTTCAAGCCCAACAAACTTCGGCATGAGCCTAGCTGCACCGGTATCAATCCGCTCAAATCATTTGATGCCAAGTTCAGATGTGCCAGATGGGATAAAAGTCCAACCTCAATCGGGACATTTCCCGTGATCACATTGTTGCTTAGATCGAGTTCTAACAACAACGATAGGTTTCCCAATTCCCCTGGAATCTCCCCGCTTAAATTATTTAATGAAAGGTCCATTCTCTGTAATTGAGTCATCCTTCCAAATATTGCGGGTATCTCACCAGAAATGTTGTTGTTTGATATCCTTAAGCTCGTCAAATTATGACAACGCTCCCATTTCCACGAAAGTTTGCCGGTCAAATGATTGTGGCTCAAGTCCACATAATATAGATGCGGATATACTCCAAAAGCTTCTGTAACGTTTCCAGTAAGTTGGTTTCCTTCGAGCCTCAATCTAATTAATGTGCTACAGTTCTCTAAGCTTGTTGGGATGGGACCCTTCAAATGATTATTGCAGACGGCGAAATATTGCAATGATCCCCCAAGGCATACATTTTCTGGCAGTTCCCCCTCTAATTCATTATTAGCTAGCTGCAATTTAACCAAACGTGTTAACTTATTAAATTCAAAAGGCAAGGAACCAATGAATTTATTGTTATGAAGCTGTAATATAGTTAGATTCGCCAAGCTTCCAATTGATGCAGGGTTTCGACCGGTCAAGTTATTAAAGGATACATCCAATTGTCTCAGAGATATCAATTTTCCCAACTCTTGTGGAATGGAGCCTGAAAGATGATTCGAGTAAAAGCATAAAATCTTTAGATTGCTCAAGTTTTGCAGAGACGATGGTATTGGACCGAGCAAATCATTCTCTGACAAATTCAATTCTTCGAGATGTACCAATCTCCCAATTTCCGAAGGAATGGATCCTAACAATCTATTTCCGCAAAAGTAGATAAACTTCAAGCTCCTCAAGTCACATATTTCTTGCGGGATGGAACCAGAAAGGATATTCCTTGAAATGTCTAATTGGGTTAAGTTGGCCAATTTTGTAAGAGAAGTAGGGATTGGACCAGTCAAATTATTTTGGAAGAGATTAAGAATAGATAAACTTGTCAAGTTTCCAACGGAAAGAGGAATTGAGCCAGTGAGACTATTGGATGATAGGTCAAGGTTAATAAGAGAAATGAGCATTCTGATTTCTGAAGGTATAGGTCCTGAAAGTCCATTTTGCCTTAACCGAAGAGACTTCAAACTCCTCAAGTCACTTATCTTTATTGGAATTGAACCAGAAAAGTTATTCTGCGAAATGCTGAATTCAATTAAATTGCCTAATTTTCCAAGAGAAGTAGGAAGCGGGCCTGAAAGTTGATTTTGTTGTAGGTAAAGACAAAGCAGGCTGCTCAAGTTCTGAAGAGACAATGGGATTGGACCAATCAAATCATTGTCTGACAATTCCAATCCCTCGAGAGGCACCAATCTCCCAATTTCTAATGGAATGGATCCTGACAATCTATTTCCCCCTAAGCTAAGAAACTTCAAGCTCCTCAAGTTGCATATTTCGTGTGGAATGGGCCCTGAAAGTTGATTTTGCTGTATGTAAAGATAAAGCAGGCTGCTCAAGTTCTGAAGAGGCAATGGGACTGGACAAATCAAATCATTGTCTGACAAATCCAATCCCTCGAGAGGTACCAATCTCCCAATTTCTAGAGGAATGGATCCTGACAATCTATTTCCCCTTAAGTTAAGAAACTTCAAGCTCCTCAAGTTGCATATTTCGTGTGGAATGGGCTCTGAAAGTTGATTTTTCCATAGAGAAATATTGATAAGGTCGCTCAAGTTCCCTAGTGAAGTAGGGATGGAACTAGTGAGAGCGTTTATGTAAAAATCAAGTTTCAAAAGAGAATCCAACCGTCCAATCTCCCGAGGGATGTGACCACTCAGGTTGTTTGCACATAGGGACAAAGAATGAAGACTCTCTAGCATACCAATACTTGGAGAAATGTGCCTGGATAGTTTTTTTTTTGGTAAAGGAATGTGCCCGGATAGTTCATTGCCACAAAGATCAAGAGAGTTGAGTTTGGAAAGGTTACCGACACTTGAGGGTATGGAGCCATAGATCGAGTTGTCACCAAGTTCCAAGCTAACCACATTGGTTAAGTGGGAGAAGTCAAGGCCGTCCAGAGTTCCTCTCAAACCAAGATAGGAAAGATTTAGATGGGCGACAACTCCGTAGTCATTGCAAGAGACACCAGTAAAGCTGCAAGGACTGTTGCCGTGCCATGAAGAGAGGAGAGATTGGCTATGGTTGTCAAGAGCAGATTTCCAATTCAAGAGAGCTTCTGCTTCATCCTTATTCTCGGTCGCTTTGACAGTGAAAGAAGAAGTGGATGACACAGAAACGCCTGCACCATAAAATAAAGTGGTGTCCACCAAGAAAAGCGAGAAGAACAAGAAGGCACCTAAAGGAGAGTGGTGGGACAGCGATGAGGAAGAAACCATGATTTGGGGGACGGTTGGTTTATGAGAGGTGAGGTGGTTGAGGTCTCCATGTGGTTAACCAGATTGATGACATACTTATAGATGGAAGATCACTCCTAAAACCTCAGTCGGAGCCAATGCCTTTTACAGTTGTCCAACGTTTTCCAAGCAAATGGGGCCTTGCTCATTGACGATAAATTGCAAAATAAAAAATCTTTTCTTTTTTCAATCAGTTTAACTGGGAAATTTGGAAATTCAATGCCGACCATTTCGAGCAGAAATTGAGAAAAAAATGGATCTTTGACATCAGCTTCTACTCTGCTATTTCCAAAAACTCCGTTAATGATCTTCATGGACAGAATAAATAAGTAGATATTATTTATACTCACATAAGGCAATCACTTAACCAACGCCTTGAATTTAAATCTCCATATAATTGTAATGCCCATATGAGGATCGTATAGTTTAATTAAAACCACTTGAATAATAGATATTTATGTTTTACTATTTACTTTTGAGCCGAACGCACTTTCACCTTTTCTTGATCTAAAACTTAGGAACTTTTTCCCATTTTATAAATATTGATACGTGAATTCACATACAAATTTTTCATAATTTTCATAATATATGATTAATGCTAGCAGCCACCACTAGTAGGGGTGATCGGTTCCAGGGTGGGTTGGGTCCAGACCTGGAACCTAAAATCAACCATGTTATAATCGATTCCCAATTTTTGGAACCTGAAACTGACCCTGTTTTCCCTGGACGCTATTTTGGAACCGACCCTGTTTTTCCGATCCGGTTTCAGGGTCTACTCGAGAACCTGTTTTTTATTTTCCTTTTTTCTTGTTTCATTTTTTTCTAGCAAAATAATATATGTAGTAATGAAACGATTCAAAATAAAAGATGAATAATAAAAACCACTATCCATCAAAAGTAACAATCCCCAAAATGGGCAATTGAAATTACAATCCATCAAAATCAATAATCCAAAAGCACTACGTGGCAAAACATAGTTTAAACGCATAAAACTTTAAGAGTCACATTTCAAGGAATCTATTCAACATATTTAACTCCTTATTTTGCGCTATGATGATAGAACTCCTCACTTCTGTTTCCAAAAATCCGAAGGCTCCGATCCACACATCAGAATCTGATAAACAATTGTCCCATGCCATAAGAATTAAAAAGAAGTGGACAAAAAGCTCCGGCATCCTTCCCTGTCTTGCGAGAGGACAAAAAGCTCCAACTGAAAAGTAATGAATATACAAATTAGTGATTACTTATTATGATATGAGATCTTGGTGATTGCCTACTCGAGAGAGAGTTATAGATTTGCTGTCTTTTTCTTTTTGACTAAAATAGACCTAACATCAGGACATATATCTAAACATATACACTGACCTTTTGGAGGCGGCCTAAATCCAGCTATGTTACCTTCAATGGGTTCAATCTCTAAGAAAAATCCTAAAATTCACACATAAAGAAAAATCAATAAGAAACCATGCTCTAAAGACAAATGCAAATATGCTGATTAATGAAGTCTATTTACTCACCACAAAATCGGAGCTTGCACAAAAGGAAGTCTATTTACCAATGATAATGTCCTCGGTAAGACAATCCAAATCTAAAAACCCAAAAAGAGATTAAATGAAGTATTCACTCAATAGATAATATGTGAATGAATTACAAAATAGAAAGAAATTTAAATAACTTACCTGACTCAAACTTTTCCGCATTCTCAATGCACTCTTCAACATTAATTAGCACGCGAACAGCTCTCAACCAATCTTGAGTGCAAATCAAACCTTCCACTACTTTAGGAGTCAAAGAACTTCGAAAGCCGTCAAGCACACGTCCTGATGTACTAAAAGTCGACTTCGAAGCAACAGTAGTCCGGGAATTGACAAAACATCCCGAGCCATCAAAGATAAGATTTTATACTTTGACCCAGTACTCTTCCACCACATCAAAAGGTCAAGATTAATGACATCTTCACTTTCGGCTTCAAGATACCGATCAAGCTCAGATTTGTTTTCATTAAGCACTATTTTCTTCGCGTGAAAAAAGCTTTGTCGCCAAGCTTGGATGTCATCCTCATTGTCACCTTCATTGTCATCAGTATTGACATTGGAACCACTACTACTAGTGCTCACACTTGAAGCACCAAAATTTTGCTTACTAGAACCAACAAGGGATTGCTTATAAAATTTATACAAACGCTCCAAGGCCAACTTCACCTTATCATGCATCTCATCAATTTTTTCTTCATCATCATAAATTTGTCCGTAACCGTACTTCACATAATTAACTTTTTTGTGGGATCCAACGCAACCGCAATCAACACCATCATGTTTATTTTATCCAAACTCCCATAATATTTGTCAAACTTCTCATTCATTTTTAAACCCATAGCTTGAAGCTTAGGGTCTAAAGAATTCGCTGCATGATTCAAATATTTATACAAAAAAGCTATACCCTCAAAGTAATCATTTGAAGTAACATATGAACTCCCCGACATCCGTTTGGTGGCATTATAAAACTTTTTCGGGAATTTAGAAAGAATGATAGCATTTTCCTAATCTTCATTTCGAGGACAATCATTGTCAATCTTCCTTAAGAAAGATGAATCATCTTCTTCCATCCTTTCAAAAGCTTTCCTGAACTTTATGGCGGTGTCCAACATTAGATAAGTGGAATTCCATCTAGTGGTAATATCAAGATAAACTGAACCCTTGTATGTGATTCTCCCGTTCTCAATACAAGATTTAAATGTTTTGGCTCTCACTGGAGAACTCCTAACATACCTAACTACATTTCGGATACGTGCAATATAATCACGCACCTCATTCAATCCATCTCGAGCACTCAAGTTTAATATATGAGCTGTGCACCTCATATGTAAAACATCACCATTCAAGATCAAAAGCCTTTCCCTTGAAAATTTTTCCTTCAAATAATCAATAGCCACATCATTTGAACTAGCATTATCCACGGTTATTGTGGACACCTTATTTTCTATTCCCCACTCATAAATGCACTTCTCCACTATTTTCCCAATCTCCCTACCCTTGTGACTATGCATCACCACAAAATTGATGATTCTTTTATGCAACTTCCAGTTTTCATCAATAAAATGTGCAGTGAGACATAAATAGTTCAAGTTTTGGATGGAACTCCACATATCAGTTGTAAGTGCAATCCTAGAATTAAGCTTACCAAAGTAAGCTTTCAAATAAGTTTTTTCATTCAAATACAACTTCATACAATCTCTAGCCACCGTAAATCGTGATAAATGCTGGAAAAGAGGCTGTAATTCAGTGACAAAATCACGAAAACCAACATGCTTAATCGTGGAAAATGGTTGTTCATCAATAATAATCATTCGAGCAAGCATGTGCCTAGAACGTTCTTGATCAAACTTCCACGTTGTCAAGACACTACCACCACTAGTATTTTCCCCTGCCTTGCCAACCACATCTTTGTTACGTGGTGCAAACAACATTTGTTTCTTATCTGCATGAGGATACTTTTTGCACTTTGTCAAGTGCTTCCGCATAGTAGACGTTCCATGATCAACAGAATAATTATACTCAGTCCCACAGTGAATGCACTTTACTCTAGTTGTTTTTTGTGTTTTTTCATATATAATTCTCGAAAAATTATCCCAGACGTCCGATTGATTAGCTCGCTTTTTACCAAGAAGACGGGAGTTAGATACACCCACCTTGTTTGTCGCACTCACGGTCGTAGAGTCCACTTCAGCTGCTCCTTGGAATGGCAATTTCATGAGCGGACTCATTTCATTATATCCATTCACTTCAATTGATATTTCTTTGTCTTGATCCATCAACTAAAATCAAATTATACAACAATGTCAGGATTCTACTGAAAACAAATTATACAACAATGACAAGATTCTATGATCAAATATCACTGTTCTTGTCTACGATGCTAAACTGATATGTGACAAATTATTCCCTTCCTATTCATAAATTACAAGCAGCACCTAGCAAGCATAAAATGTTAGCGATCTGCATGCTAACAGGCACAGGTTCTTTTCTTTTGTTCCCGCAATTTGAGTAGATAAAGAGGATCCATCCTTCTCAAAGTTATGAATTAAACTAATGTATATATGCAAGTCTCGTCTTTATTAAATAATAAGCTTAACAAAGCAACATAGACAACACTTTTTGTGTACAAACTCCTAAGTGCAAATTAAGAGAAGATATAAGTTCACATTAGCCATTAACATATGTTTTAGTTCGCTCACAAAATTAGCTTTTAGCCAGGAATCAGTCTCATTGAGACTAAATTACGGTCACACTTTGCTAAGAAAAAATGTTTGCAGTGGCAACAAAAAAATATCATCATGTCTGAAAATTAACAAAGTCGGTCATGATGGAACCTGTGTCAGATGAGACAATGCTTCAAGGAAGTTTCAATCAAGCTGGATAGCTTTTAAATGTGCTTCTTCAGAGCTTTGATAGTCACCAACTGAACACAATGCCAACCCCTACGCAACAATATGTCAAATATCTCAACAATGTAACCTTTGTAACTCTGGCAGAATTCAACATACCCAGAATCAAATAATACGGATATTTCAATAATAGGACAAACCAAATATGTATATGCAGATTTGTTCTCCTTGTCGAGCTTAACACAGGCAGATAAGTCTGCAACAGCAGCTTCAAAATCCTTGAACTTGAAATTGACGATTCCTGGATAAATAAGATACTCATAATTACATGTCAACAGAAAAACTCAAACTCGAACGCAAAACCTCAAACTCGAACTCGAACATTTTCCCAACACAAGAACAGATTCGAAGCTCGAGCTCGAAACCATCTAAGCTTGCAACAAAGACGAAGAAGAGAGATTGAGGGAACGGAGGACTCATGGATTGGTGAGAGCTAGACGAGAGAAGCGATTGTGATCTTGCGGCGAAGAGAGAAGTGATACAGGGGAGCGGCGAAGAGAGAAGAGAGGTAGGGCAACGTGATATTCATTTAGGATTTTTTTTTTAACATTATCCTAAAAATCGGTTCTAAAACCGGTCCGGTTCGGTTTTTACTTGAAACCGGAAACCGGACCGGTTCTAACCGGTTTCAAAAAAATGGAACCGGTTCTAACAAGAACCGGTACCCGGACCTGTTTTTCGAGTGGGCCGGTCCTGTTTCCGGGTAAACCTGGTCCGGTTGCACACTACTAACCACTAGCGATAATGGCTGGAAAACGTGAAGAACTTGTAACAAGGTTGGCCTTTGGAGGAGCAATGATCAATGATCGGTGATGGTTGGACTCCGGCCATTCATCAAAGTAGTAATGACTTGCTGTCTCGAGGATCCAATCACACAAACATCATAAGTTAGAATGGGAAAATTATCCAAAAAGTCATAAACTTATTATACTTTTGCCAATTTAATCTTAAAATTTTCAATTGTGTCAATTGAGTCCCAAACATTTTCATGTTTTTTCAATTAAGCCTATTTTGCCAATTTTGGCCGAAAATTGCTTATTTGAACGTCAATAATCCTACGTAGCATAGCCGAAACTAACATAGACACTTTTTTTAAATAATTTTTTTGGTTTTTTTATTTTATTTTCTTTTCTTTATTTTTTTTTTTTCTGAGTGCTGATGACCTTGCCCCACATTAGCGAGGGTGTGTAAGCCCTCGCCAGCTCTAGGCGAGAATTGCCCTCGCCAGATCTAGGAATGGTTGTCCTTGCCAGATCTAGCGATGGCCGCCCTTGCCAGTTGTTGGCGTGGCCGGCCCTTGCTTGATCGTGGCTGTCGAGGGTGACCTCGCCCAATCCTCTCTGGCCATCGCCTGAGACCAGCCACTAGCCAAAAGGAAAGAAAAATAAGAAAACTAACTCAGAAAAATTTTAAAAAGTTGTCCATGTTAGTATTGGTATGCCACATCAGCATTTTCCAATTAAAATTGGTCGGACAGACTCAATTGACAACATATGAAAAGGTTTATGATTCAATTGGCACAATTGAAATGTTTAGGATTGAATTGATAAAAGTACAAATACTTTAGGATTTTTCTGGTAAATTTTCCATTAGAGGATCGAAAGTTGATTTAACCCCATTCGAAGAGAAAACTCAACTAGAACGAGATACATGAGGCTCAAGATTGAAACGATTAGACACTTTACTAACAATTCTCACATGCTTCTTCAAAAGCAAGTTTTAACTGCTTCTTAATGTGCATCCTACGTCGACTCGACACGATTAACCCACTCTTTTAAGTAGTTGCCGAAAAATATTCCAAACGCTATTTAGAAGTCAGTCTCAGTCCGCACCGGGCATTTTTCAAAGAGAATCTTGCCCATGGTCGGGACTTTCTGAAGATGACATTACTTAGTGAGGACAAAGAAAGAAAATTGGGACATGGCAATTTACCTAACATCTACCATGGAAGTCCCGCTCAGCGGTAAGATTCCCCTTACAGAACACAATACAAGTAAAAACATAACTGATCAAATGGTGTTTTACTCCAGAGATCAGGTGATATTGCCAACAACCTTTCAATTCATCCTCAATCCAATAAAAAGAAAAGACGGGTCCATTCACATGAAAATCAAATCTATCCTCCAATTCAATTTTGGCTCTAGGGGCTGCGACGATCATGGACCAAACGTAAAAAACTCGCCGCATCTCGATGCCTAGATCTCGATCGTTCTAACACAAAACCACAACTATGTCCATTTTCATCATTGACTAGCTTTTGCTAGATTCCAATTCCTAAAGCTGGTCATATCCAATTGAATCGGAGTTCGATTTTTTGCGGTTTGGCCAGCATCTAGAATTTAAGAAAAAATCGGCACCAAGAAATCCGCGAACAAAATACGGAGCCGACATGTACGAACGCGTTCTTGCTCCTGTTTTCTACACATGAGTCCACAAACAAAGTAACATCATCAATCCCCCCACCGGAGGGGTGTTTACTATTGACTGCTGCTCCCTGTTTCCAAGCTGAACCATCCCCTGTTTTTCCTCCTCCCCCTGGCTGGGGGTGTGCAACCGGACTAGGTTTACCCGGAAACCGGACTGGCCCACCCAAAAAATAGGTTCGGGTACCGGTTCTTGTTAGAACCGGTTCCATTTTTTTGGAACCGGTTAGAACCGGTCCGGTTTCCGGTTTCCGGTTTCAAGTAAAAACCGAACCGGACCGGTTTTAGAACCGGTTTTTAAGATAATGTTAAAAAAAAAACCCTAAATGAATATCACGTTGCCCTACCTCTCTTCTCTCTTCGCCGCTCCCTTGTATCACTTCTCTCTTCGCCGCTCCTCTGTCCCAGTTCTCTCTTCGCCACAAGATCACGGTCGCTTCCCTCGTCCGGCTCTCACCAATCTGTGAGTCCTCCGTTCCCTCAATCTCTCTTCTTCGTCTTTGTTGCAAGCTTAGATGGTTTCGAGCTCGAGCTTCGAATCTATTCTTGTGTTGGGGAAATGTTCGAGTTCGAGTTTGAGGTTTTGCATTCGAGTTTCAGTTTTTCTGTTGACATGTAATTATGAGTATCTTATTTACCCAGGAATCGTCAATTTCAAGTTCAAGGATTTTGAAGCTGCTGTTGCAGACTTATCTGCCTATGTTAAGCTCGACAAGGAGAACAAATCTGCATATACATATTTGGTTTGTCCTATTATTGAAATATCCGTATTATTTGATTCTGGGTATGTTGAATTCTGCCAGAGTTACAAAGGTTACATTGTTGAGATATTTGACATATTGTTGCGTAGGGGTTGGCATTGTGTTCAGTTGGTGACTATCAACGGGTTGAAGAAGCACATTTAAAAGCTATCCAGCTTGATTGAAACTTCCTTGAAGCATTGTCTCATCTGACACAGGTTCCATCATGACCGACTTTGTTAATTTTCAGACATGATGATATTTTTTTGTTGCCACCGCAAACATTTTTTCTTAGAAAAGTGTGACCGTAGTTTAGTCTCAATGAGACTGATTCCTGGCTAAAAGCTAATTTTGTGAGCGAACTAAAACATATGTTAATGGCTAATGTGAACTTATATCTTCTCTTAATTTGCACTTAGGAGTCTGTACACAAAAAGTGTTGTCTATGTTGCTTTGTTAAGCTTATTATTTAATAGAGACGAGACTTGCATATATACATTAGTTTAATTCATAACTTTGAAAAGGATAGATCCTCTTTATCTACTCAAATTGCAGGAACAAAAGAAAAGAACTTGTGCCTATTAGCATGCAGATCGCTAACATTTTATGCTTGCTAGGTGCTGCTTGTAATTTATGAATAGGAAGGGAATAATTTGTCACATATCAGTTTAGCATCGTAGACAAGAACAGTGATATTTGATCCTAGAATCTTGTCATTGTTGTATAATTTGTTTTCAGTAGAATCCTGACATTGTTGTATAATTTGATTTTAGTTGATGGATCAAGACAAAGAAATATCAATTGAAGTGGATGGATATAATGAAATGAGTCCGCTCATGAAATTGCCATTCCAAGGAGCTACTGAAGTGGACTCTACGACCGTGAGTGCGATAAACAAGGTGGGTGTATCTAACTCCCATCCTCTTGGTAAAAAGCGAGCTAATCAATCGGACGTCTGGGATAATTTTTCGAGAATTATATATGAAAAAACACAAAAAACAACTGGAGTAAAGTGCATTCACTGTGGGACTGAGTATAATTATTCTGTTGATCATGGAACGTCTACTATGCGGAAGCACTTGACAAAGTGCAAAAAGTATCCTCATGCAGATAAGAAACAAATGTTGTTTGCACCACGTAACAAAGATGTGGTTGGCAAGGCAGGGGAAAATACTAGTGGTGGTAGTGTCTTGACAACGTGGAAGTTTGATCAAAAACGTTCTAGGCACATGCTTGCTCGAATGATTATTATTGATAAACAACCATTTTCCACGGTTGAGCGTGTTGGTTTTCATGATTTCGTCACTGAATTACAGCCTCTTTTCCAGCATTTATCACAATTTACGGTGGCTAGAGATTATATGAAGTTGTATTTGAGTGAAAAAACTTATTTGAAAGCTTACTTTGGTAAGCTTAATTCTAAGATTGCACTTACAACTGATATGTGGAGTTCCATCCAAAACTTGAACTATTTATGTCTCGCTGCACATTTTATTGATGAAAACTAGAAGTTGCATAAAAGAATCATCAATTTTGTGGTGATGCATAGTCACAAGGGTAGGGAGATTGGAAAAATGGTGGAGAAGTGCATTTACGAGTGGGGAATAGAAAATAAGGTATCCACAATAACTGTGGATAATGCTAGTTCTAATGATGTGGCTATTGATTATTTGAAGGAAAAATTTTCAAGGGAAAGGCTTTTGATCTTGAATGGTGATGTTTTACATATGAGGTGCACAACTCATATATTAAACTTGATTGTCCAAGATGGATTGAATGAGGTGCGTGATTCTATTGCACGTATTCGAAATGTAGTTAGGTATGTGAGAAGTTCTCCAATGAGAGCTAAAACATTTAAATCTTGTATTGAGAACGGGAGAATCACGTACAAGGATTCAGTTTGTCTTGATGTTACCACTAGATGAAATTCCACTTATCTGGTGTTGGACACCGCCATAAAGTTTAGGAAAGCTTTCGAAAGGATGGAAGAAGATGATTCATCTTTCTTAAGGAAGATTGACAATGATCCTCCTCAAAATGAAGATTGGGAAAATGCTATCATTCTTTCTAAATTCCCGAAATAGTTTTATAATGCCACCAAATTGATGTCGGGGAGTTCATATGTTACTTCAAATAATTACTTTGAGGGTATAGCTTTTTTGTATAAATATTTGAATCATGCAGCGAATTCTTTAGACCCTAAGCTTCAAGCTATGGATTTAAAAATGAAGGAGAAGTTTGATAAATATTATGGGAGTTTTGATAAAATAAACATGATGGTGTTGATTGCGGTTGCGTTGGATCCCACAAAAAAGTTAAATTATGTGAAGTTCTGTTACGGACAAATTTATGATGATGAAGCAAAAATTGATGAGATGCATGATAAGGTGAAGTTGGCCTTGGAGCGTTTGTATAAATTTTATGAGCAATCCCTTGTTGGTTCTAGTAAGAAAAATTTTGGTGCTTCAAGTGTGAGCACTAGTAGTAGTGGTTCCAATGTGAAAACTGATGACAATGAAGGTGACAATGAGGATGACATCCAAACTTGGCGACGAAGCTTTCTTCACGGGAAGAAAATAGTGTTTAATGAAAACAAATCTGAGCTTTATCGGTATCTTGAAGCCGAAAGTGAAGATGTCATTAATCTTGACCTTTTGATGTGGTGGAAGAGTACTGGGTCAAAGTATAAAATCTTATCTTTGATGGCTCGGGATGTTTTGTCAATTCCCGGACTACTGTTGCTTCAGAGTCGACTTTTAGTACATTAGGACATGTGCTTGATGGCTTTCAAAGTTCTTTAACTCCTAGAGTAGTAGAAGGTTTGATTTGCATCCAAGATTGGTTGAGAGCCGTTCGCGTGCCAATTAATGTTGAAGAGTGCATTGAGAATGCGGAAAAGTTTGAGTCAGGTAAGTCGTTTAAATTTCTTTCTATTTTGTAATTCATTCACATATTATCTATTGAGTGAATACTTCATTTAATCTCTTTTTGGGTTTTTAGATTTGGATTGTCTTACCGAGTACATTATCATTGGTAAATAGACTTCCTTTTGTGCAAGTTCCAATTTTGTGGTGAGTAAATAGACTTCATTAATCAGTATATTTGCATTTATCTTCAGAGCATGGTTTCTTATTGATTTTTCTTTATGTGTGAATTTCAGGATTTTTCTTAGAGATTGAACCCATTGAAGGTAACATAGCTGGATTTAGGCCACCTCCAAAAGGTCAGTGTATATGTTTAGATATATATCCTGATGTTAGGTCTATTTTAGTCAAAAAGAAAAAGACAGCAAATCTATAACTCTCTCTCGATTGGGCAATCACCAAGATCCCATATCCTAATCAGTAATCACTAATTTGTATATTCATTACTTTTCAGTTGGAGCTTTTTGTCCTCTCACAAGACAGGGAAGGATGCTGGAGTTTTTTGTCGACTTCTTTTTAATTCTTATGGCATGGGACAATTGTTTATCAGATTCTGATGTGTGGATCGGAGCCTTTAGATTTTTGGAAACAGAAGTGAGGAATTCTATCATCATGGCGCAAAATAAGGAGCTAAACATGTTGAATAGATTCCTTGAAATGTGACTCTTAAAGTTTTATGCGATTAAACTATGTTTTGCCACGTAGTGCTTTTGGATTATTGATCTTGAGGGATTGTAATTTCAATTGTTCATTTTGGGGATTGTTACTTTGATGGATAGTGATTTTTATTATTCATCTTTTATTTTGAATCGTTTCATTACTACATATATTATTTTGCTAGAAAAAAATGAAACCAGAAAAAAGGAAAAAAAAAACAAGTTCTCGGGTAGACCCTGAAACTGGATCGGAAAAACAAGGTCGGTTCCAAAACAGAGTCGGTTTCAGGTTACAAAAATTAGGAACCGATTATAACAGGGTTGGTTTCAGGTTCCAGGTTTGGACCCAACCCACCCTGGAATCGATCACCTCTACCCCTAGCTGCAATCCTCTGTTCTTCCACCCGAAATTTTCCAGGTCATCATGCTTATGGGCTCTTTTTGTTTTTAAGTGTATTTGTTGATATTTGAGAAATCCCTGTTAGAGATTATTGTTAGAGATATTATTAGGTATTATTTGATTTTTCGTTATTTTTTAGAACAGATAGTTTCCTTGTTAGACTAAGATAATTAATTCTATCGTTAGATCATATTGCTTCCTTTCTTGTACATACTATTCATGTACAAATACCCCTTGATCTCTCCCTCTTTTTTTTTTAAAAAAGATCCTAGAATTATTTACAAAATCAAAATGTTATAGAACATTTGGAAAAGTTATATATTTTTTTTATATAATTTTTGGTTCTTTTCTTTTCTTTTCTTTTTATCAAGTGTCGGCGACCCTTGCCCAGCATTGACGAGGGCGTCGTAGCCCTCACTAGCTCTGGGCGAGAGTCGTCCTTGCTAGATCTGGCAAAGGGCCCTTGGCAAGGGCCGCTGTTGCTAGCTATCGAGGGCAACCTTGCCCGATCGTGGCTATCAAGGGAAACCTTGCCCAGCCCTCTTTGGCCATCGCCGACGGTCAGCCATTGCTTGACCAGCCATTGTCCGAAAGGAAAGAAAAAAAGTTCATAAAATTTTAAAAAAGTTGTCTACGGTTGGCCTCGATACGGCACGTCAACGTTTTCCAATTAAAATTGGCCAGATGGACTCAATTAGCAATACATTATAAGGTTATGACTCAATTGACATAATTAAAAGATTTAGGACTTAATTGACAAAAGTACAATAAGTTTATGATTTTTTTTTAGTAATTTTCCCATTAGAGGATCGAAAGTGGACTCAGCCCCATTTGAAGAGAAAACTCAACTAGAATGAGATATGTGAGGCTCAAGATTGAAACAATTACACACTTTACAAACAATTTTCACATGCTTCTTCAAAATCAAGTTTTAATTACTTCTTAATGTGCAAATTACATCGACTCGACTCGACTCGATTACACCACTCTTTTGAGTAACCGCTGAAAAATATTCCAAAGGCTGCTTGGAAGTCAGTCTTGGTCAGCACTAGGCATTTTTCAAAGAGAATCTTGCACATGGTCGGGACTTTCTGCGAGATGACATTACTTAGTGGGGACAAAGAAAGAAAATTGGGACATGGTAATTTACCTCGCATCTACCATGGAAGTCCCGCCCAGCAATGAGATTCCCCTTACAGAACCACAATACAGTAAAAACATAACTGATCCGAAGGTGCTTTATTTCAGACATCAGGTGATATTTTCAACAACCTTCTAATTCATCCTCAATCTAATAAAAAAAAAAAAGAAAGGGTCCATTCACATGAAAACCAAAATCTATCTTCCAATTCAATCTTGGCGCCAATGGCTGCAATGATTACGGACCAAACTTAAAAACTTGCTGCATCTCGACGCGCAGAATCTCGATCATTCTAATGCTAAACCACACTTTGGATTCGGGCACTATCTAACCATCTCTATATTCATCATTGACTAGCTCTGCTAGATTCCAATTCCTGAAGCGGTCATATCCAATCAAATCAGAGTTTGATATTTTGTGGTATGGCCAGCGTCTGGAATTTAAGAAAAAATCGGCGCCAAGAAATCCGCAAACAAATACAGAGCCGACAAATACCAGCGCATTCTTGCTCCTATTTTCTACACATGAGACCACAGAGAAAGTAACATCATCTGTACCACAAACTAACGTTAAACATTAGACAAAGATTGTCCCCACCAGGGGGCATTTACTATTGACTGCTGCTCCCAGTTTCCAAGCTGTACCATCCCCCGTTTTTCTCCTCCTCCTGCCTGTAATTCTCTGTTCTTGAATTTGCCCATTTCACCCGAAATTTTCCAGTCATCATGTTTATGGGCCTTTTTTTTTTTTTTAAGTGTTTTTATTGATGTTTGAGAAATTCCTATTAAAGATTATTGTTAGAGATATTATTAGGTACTATTTGATCTCTCTTTATTTTTCAGAACATATAGTTTCCTTATTGGACTGAGATAACTAATTTTATGTTGATCAGATTACTTCCTCTCCTGTTCATACTATTTGGGTATAAATACCCTTTGATCTCTCCCTCTCTTTTTTTTGAAGATCCTAGAATTATTTGTAAAATCAAAATGTTATAAATATTTGGAAAAGTTATATAGTTTTTAGGGATAACGACACAAATAGTCCATGAACTTTGGTCTAACGTGCAATGTGGTCCCTGACTTTTAATTTGTTTAATGTCACCCTTGAATTTTAGCCCAATGTTCAATGTGGTCCCTAGACTTTCAATTTATTCAATATAGTCCCTAGACTTTTGGTACATGTTTAATGTAATCTCTTGACTAGATGAAAATGTCAAATGTAGTCCCTAAACTTGAATTAATGGAAGGACGACATTAAGCATTTTCATATCGTCCAGGGACTGAACTAAACATGTATAAAAAGTTTATGAATGATACCGAATAAACAAAAAGATCAGGGACCACGTTGCGTGTTGGATTAAAATTTAGGGACCACATCGAACAAATTAAAATTTTATAGATCATGTTATATATTGAGTCAAAGTTCAGGGACCGTTTGTGCCATCTTCCCTTCCCATATTTTAATCTTTATCCTTTCGTGAGTCTTGAAAAACCAAAAGCCTTGCCTCGGGCCATCAATTTGTTTCCATCTTGGCACTATTGAGTTTTCTGGAAAATTTGGCCCATCCTTTTTCAACAATAGGCTTGAGCTTGCAAGGAGCCCAAACGGGCCCAAAACACGTGATGTGGTGGTAGCCTCCGTCTTCCTCGCCTCGCCTCGGCTTAGGGTTTGGAGCCAGTTTTCCTCCGTCACTAACGTCGATCGCTTGCTTCCTCCGTCGGGCAGCGACCATGAAGATCCGCTCCTCGGTGAAGAAGATGTGCGAGTTCTGCAAGACGGTGAAGCGCCGAGGGCGCGTGTACGTCGTCTGCTCGGCCAACCCCAAGCACAAGCAGCGGCAGGGGATGGTGACGTTCGCCGGCGATGGCCAGCTCCCTCCCGCGTACGGCTTTTCTCGAACCTACCCCTCACGAAATTTTCGATTTTTGTTTTTTTTGTGTGTGTGTGTGGTTCGTGGTTTGAAGTTAGTCTGCAAATGTTATGGGAGCTGCGTAGCTACACGGGGTGGAGCATAAGGGAAAGAGAGGATTAGTTGGTACTGTGTTTAGGCCTCGAAAGAGAATTTTGTCTTGTTGGGCATCTTTCCTCGTACTGTGCACGTTCATGGGATTCTCTTCCAGTTGATTAGTTGGTGTTGTGTTCTGCTGATCCATGCTCTCGTTCATGGGGCTTCTCTTCTAGTCGACCTTAACTTGATTGCTTGGAATTGGCCTTCTTGCATTCTGGATGTTCCCAACATGGTGATGTTGAATCTCCCATTTACGCTGTTTCCGTCTTCACAACTCCTTTATACGAGAAGTGTTTTTTGTTTTTTCGAATTAGTTACTTTCAACCAGTGCCCTTTTACTGGTTCTTCTCGTAGCTGAACCTCAATGGCTCTTACATTCCATTGCTTTGCTTTCTCCATCAACTGGGATCGACTTTGCTGTTTCTCAATCACCCAATCCCAGCTTTCTTCCCTTGGGAATCCACTGCGCCTTTACAATTTTCAACAAAGCTTCCAATGATGTATCATCTATTGCTCCACTATTATAGTGTCTAGCATGGGTACTTACTCTTAAATCTGCACCAGAGTTGCTTGGCAAAATAATGCTGAATCTTTACTTGCAATGCAAAGTTATGATTGAGTTCCTAGTGTAGTTTTCTTGTATTTTCTGAAAAATTGTGTGATTTTGTAAGTTGAAGTAATCCAGAACATTGCTAATTACAATCAATTTGATGGCAACTAGTGATATTGTAATAGGCTCCCTAAGTATTCCCCTCATGCGGAGGAGATCAATCACATTAGCCACCCGGTGTCTTATTGTGTGCCTCAAAGTTGCTACTTGCTAATGGGCGGAGTATGCAACTGTTTTAGGCAAACCATGCCATTTTATATGTGCACACTAGACTCAAGAGCAACTGTTTCTGTTGATCTTGAGTGCCTCGGGTTTTCGTTTTTTCTTTTCTTGGAGCTTACACAACTAAGCTACATTGGGCACTCGAATGAAATTTCATTGAACATACCTCTGCGTGTTTTGATTATATTTCATTTGCATTTTTCCTACTTGTAGATTAATGCATATAGTTTTTCCTGATTGCAGGTCATCAGAGATGGGCTTGAAGCAGTTAATTTCGCCTACCTCCAATGCGCAGACCATCATTATGGCTCTTATGCCCAAGAAGCCTGAGCCGTCTATGCTGTTTGGATGGCGGTCAAGCCTGGCATCCCTCCTATTCAAGTAGGGCATTTTGTTTCAGATACCTTTTGCTTGGGGTTTACGAACATATAGCTGTCGTAGGCAACAGATATGCTCTGCTTATTCCTTGAGAGATATTGGGTTAATTTGCTATCGGTGATTGGCACATTTGCTTCATAACATGTATTCCTGGTATGATCTTTCCTTGTTCCCCTATGTAATGCCATGGTTCTCACTGTAATACTCTTTAAACTGGGGAGATCCACTGTAGATAGAATCAACTGCTGGATACAGTGCCTAACTCTCTCCCTGTCACCGCAGAGTCGGACTAAGCTCAAAAGTTTAGTGCAGCCTTAGTAATTAACAAGGCTTTTGAATTCGGTTTTCAACGGTGGTTTAGCTCATACCTACGTTACGGCCTGAGAACTGTGCAGAATTTGTCGCGATAGGTTTTTATTACGCAGAAAAGGGTTTTACAGGGGGAGATGGACCACTGGCAACGGCCTGAGAACCGTGCAGAATTTGTCGCGACAGGTTTTTATTACACAGAAAAGGGTTTTACAGGGGGAGATGGACCACTGGCAACAACTCCATCGGACCTTTCTAGATTGAACTTCGCACGAGCTGCCTCGTCTTCTTGGGGGTTTCTTCCCAGAAAGACGTTCCATGCTTTTGGAAAATCTCACTTTTGGTGTGTGCAATTTCTTTCAACTACGGATGTTAAATCATTTCACGAGATGTCGCTGCAAAATCTTTATTCATGGATATTGGTGTCCGGTAGCAGCAGGAGTATCGATTCGATACAAGACGAAACCTTGAGTTGTCCTTGAACTGCTCTTCTGCCAGCTAAAAGTTTCGTCACCAGACTCGCTGCAATGTATCTTGAGGGAAGTATAAAGAAGTTGATTCCTCAACAATTTGCATTACTGTTTTTTTCTTCGCAGAAAATGTTACATTTCATGGAAACAGTTATTTAAGTAGTCATTTTCCTGACAATATTTTCCGATATTTAATTGAAACACAAAAATGAACTAAAAAATATTTTCTGTCATTTGGTAAATTTTCCTTGAATACACGAACTATTTGGGTGTTAATGACTTGCGCATGGATAATTTGGGAATCGGGCATGGACATTGGGGTTTTGGGCCCAAGTCCTCGTCTCCCAATCACGAGCAAGGGTACTGGTCTCAAGTTTACAGACGCCCAATATGGGTCTCCAACGCTTACGCACGGGTCCATCGAGGTCGGCCCCCAAACCCCAACGCTAGGGACCAGGTCCCCAATGCCCAAGACACGAGTCCATCAAGGCGGGTTCAGGACCTGGCACTGGTGCCGAGGATCCAGGCCCAATCTTGATGGATCTGGGCCCAGCCTCGATAGACTCAAGCTCGACATCAATGGTCTCAGGCTCAACGGCTGGGGATCCGGGTACAAGTGTGGAAATATCAGTCCCAAGCCCTTGGAACCCGAGCATAGGTGCTGTGGTCTTAAACTCAACCTCAATGGACTTGAGCAAGGGTGTTGGGAACTTAGGAAAAAGCACAAGGGTCCTATGCCCATCCTTGATGTATTTGGGCTCAGCCTTGATGGACTTAGGCTGGGGTACTTAGAACTTGTGCACGGTCTCGGGCACAACCTCAATGGACTCGAAAATGAGCACTGAGAAGTCGATCTCGGCCTTGATGGACCCAAGCACAAGCGCTAGGACTTGGGTATGAGCGCCAAGAACTTGGTCTCGGGCATCTGCATCTCAGGTTAGGCTTCGATGGACCAGGGTGTCAATGTCGAGGACCTAGGTCCAGGCACGAGGGTCCTAAGCTCTGCCTTGATGTACTCAGGCTCAACTTAGATGGACCTAGGATGGTGGGGTCATAGGCACGAGCATAGGAGTCTCGGGCGTAGCCTCACTCGAGCGCCAAGGTCTTGGACCTTGCCTTGATAGACTCAAGTTTGCTGTCAATGGACCTTGGTAGACTTGACCAGACCTCTAGACACACCCTGCTACCAAGGGCACGAGAACTAGCGTCAAGGTTCCTGTGTCCAAATGCAAAGTTTCTGGTCCAAAAATCGATATTTGATCATATTTTGAAAAATGATTTCCAATTCTTAAAAATAAAATCATTTTTCTGAATTTAAGTATTGGTTTTTCGTTGATTGGGACAACCTTTTACGTTGACTCATTTTCCTAAATGATTCAAACACCAGAAAAGATTTTTCCAAAAAAAAAATTCCGTGAAACAAACAAAACCATTGTGTCACAAGTAGGAAGTGGCCGATTTTATGCACATTTTCTTCTATATTCCTCGTTTATGAAAATCAATTGCACATTCTGAGTTTAGAATAGCCAATAGAAACCACTAGGGCCACCCTTCCTACTTGGAAAGGGGGAGATGGGGAGGAGACGTTTAATTTCAGATGTAGGTTTCAAGTTAAAGTATGACAGACAAAAAAAAAAAAAAAAAAAAATAGCCAATAGAATGGGCTATGCCGTTACTGTGGGCCGAACTGGACCCTATGCGCCACATCCCATTGTGCGATCATTGCTCATGGACATCTCATTTTACTCTTCACGCTTTTAGTTTTTGAGCATTGAGAAAAGGGGGGAATTCCACCACATTATACCAGCAATTGTAACCCATTTAGAAATCCTAATACAAAAAGGAGTACATCCTCTCAGAAAAATGGGCTGATCCTTTACCTCAACAAGAGGGGGAGATTTGGAACACCATATTTTTACGCCAATAGTTAAAAAATTATTTAAATTTCAGAAAACTATGAATAAACTCATGGGTGAATCTATGTGTTACCCATTTGATTGTTATGAAAAATTTAACAGTTTCGAGTTTTTTTTTTTTATAAAAAAAGGTCAAAAGTATGTGATTCTTAAGATTTAGATTATGAGAAACGCAAAAAGTAAAAGTTATCTTGATAGGTCAATGTTCCCCGGCAAGCACGTGATCAATTCTTGATTCAGAAAACCATGACCACCTTCTCGTGTCCTCAAGCAAAACACCGTCCGACGGTCGCTTGGTTGCATGGGCGGTTCGTGTGTGGCTTGACCATATTTCAAGAAGTAGCGTCAGTCTCACGAGATTTTTCTTTTTGTCAAATCTTGTTAGCTTATTTATTTACTAAATTTGATCTCACAGATGCGAGGTTGTTTACATTTATATGCAGTGTACGTGATTTGAAAAATTCTATCTTATCTGGCCTTATTATTGTCAGTACAGAAGTGTTATTTGTTCAAATGCATCCATAATGATTGACCTTAGGAGCGTATGTACATAAACATTATATATATTGACAATGTCCCAGTCACTTAAATATCTTTGGATTTAATATCAATTCCTAGTGAAAATAGATTATGGTCGAGTTGTTATTAGACCGTTCATAATCGAACTATGCGACAAACCCTCCGAAAGAGAAGTCCATGTGTTAACCCACCAACTCACACCATCCTTCGTTCCTATCTCGAACATGAACACAACGCAAAACATAAAAACAAATGTCGATCCAATGAATATCCCACGGGAATGAAAAGAGGAATCCTTTCAACTTGGTAGACAAATGTCCATAACATCATGGGCAAGCTGCATTTGTTTATGCAGGCCAAACCCTAGATTCAAGGAATCGAAACGTGTGTGTTATCTAATTTGTCCAAATTTTTAATTAACAAGAGGGTCATCCACATACTAAAGTTTAAAAAGGAAAAAAGGGAGCAACATTGAACCTGGATTTTGTAAAAGTACCACGTTTTAACAAACCCAATTGACTAATCCACCATCCCCATTATTTATTTTTATGTAATTTTTTTTATGGTGGACTGAAAGTGTCGTGTACCAAATTTGTCCCAACATCTTATTATTTTCTCAAAAAGATGGAGATGGTGACAAACCATTAGCACCCTTTTTAAATTGGATCGGGCTCATTGGTGACTCTCAATCGAGGACGATGCATTGAACCGTGTGTGTGCAATTTGTCAACAGTGGCAAAAGCGGGTGTGGAAATTTCAGAACATTTTTCATTGGACTTTGAGGAGGAAGAGATGATGATGATGAGTCGTGGATTAATTATTAATTTACGCATTTTTTGTGGCCATAAGCTTCAGATTAACGTGTCCATGTCCATCTAGACTATGATGACTTTGGTCTATATATATAACCGAAGTTGGCATGTCTTTTTTGGGGGTTAGTTGCCTAATGACAGATCGATATAATGTATAAAGTGGGTGCATGGATGGATCGCTTCCTTTGATCGACAGTCTCGTTATTTAAACAGAAATTAAAATTCGAGATTAATTGAATTAACAGCTAATGAGCCAAATCAATTTGCATAAAATATCCCGAAAATAGAAAATAGTCCTGAAATAACACAAAATCTAATGGTTTTAAGGCCGAAAATGACCTCACAAGGTCCCCCGGGGGCATAATATAGAACTCCGAAGGAGTTTTCTCTATTGATAATTTGAGTCTCGCAACTTTTTGTCATAACTTTCCAGCAACAATTACAGCTTTTGAAGGAAAGGATAATATAGTTTCTAAAAAATATTCGGTAACTTCTCATAGCTGCAAGAACTGGTAGGAATAGTTATCTAGGCCTGTTTTGAGATGCAATAGATTTAAAACATGTTTAATCACGAATGCAAATCATAACACTTCATGCCACAGCTAAACGCAATCATGGTTATACCTAATGAATACTGCATCCAGGATTACATCTAGAGACAAGAAGGCCTTAGGATGAGGATGAGAATGTATACAAAGATTTCGACACATATGACAATGACCTAGTAGCTCCTAGAAGAATTCCTTCCCACGCTTCATCTTGAAATCCGCTATTCAATTCCTTGATCTCCCCCAATTCAAAGAAAATACCACTTGGTAACAACCTCCTGTCAAGACTACGTGCAGATGACGGAATTACTTAAAAGCTTCCTCAAATCTTTACTAAGAATGGTGAATGTTTAACACAGAACTTAGAGATCAATGAATTATGTGCTTTAAACGTGGGGCAAGATTACTTTGATTTCGGAACTCATGGATGCTCTTTTAGAACTTTGAATCGAATCAAACAAAGCTTGATGCTGTTCATGAAATTAGATCAATTGATCCACCATTTTGAAACTAGCATAAATTGTTATGATCTTAAATGGTCCAACAACTTGACTATGGTTTAGCTGGAGAATCTTCTCATATCAGTGGGCAAAACCCACAATGATAACCACATTATATATATTGTGGTCCTATATCTTTATCACATAGTTGCCATGTTGAGGCTGTAAAACATCTAGATTTGCGTGTGCTATGGATAAAGTGGAGGATGTAATAAGTTGACAGCATTTCCTTTGTTGTCTCAGAATTAGAGGGAACTGAATGCACCCAGGAGTTGAGGTGCCAAGTGGATCGTCATGATGCTGATGAAATGAATTTTGATAATAGGAAAAATTACACAAATAGTTTTCGTATTTTGATCCAATATGTAATGTTATCCTGAATTTTAATTTGTTAAATGCGATCTCTGAATTTTGGTCCAATATTCAATATGATCTCTGATCTTGGGACTACATTGAACATTTACGAATAGTTTAGATATCATATGAAATAAATTAAAAATTCATGGACAGCATTGAAATAGAGTTTAGAGATTATTTAAGCTATGATTCCTTGATAATACCCAAGTGGCTCATAAAATGAGTGCCTTGGCAATTAGAAAATTGAAAAAGAAAAAGGTACAAATACTTTATTGGTGATGGAAATCGGAAGAAATTAACCACTTGATCGAGAGTGATGACCGACCGCGTGCTTTTGGACCAGGCGTTGCACGTGCCCAGAAATTCCGGGGGAGCCCCGGGACAATAAACACGCACCTCAAGTTGGTAAAAAAAAATTATGAAGGGCTATAAAATCTTTTGTTAATAGTAAAAAAAATTGTTCTGCAAGTAGTGTTGATCGATCAATTAATACGTTTACAAGCTTTAATTTAGCAAATTATTGTTCCATCATTAAACACTTGACTCGACCTCAATTGTGGAAAAAAAAAATTCGAAATTAAGAGTTAGAGCAAATTATTCCGGACATTTATTGGATATACCGATGGTGTAAGAAAAAATTCATTACACAAGGACAGTTTAGGCGCTAACATATACACTTTTTAATTTTAATAGATGAATTTGTACTGTGAATATATAAGAGTTTCCATTTCATGACTATTTGGGTAAAAAGTATTTCACGCCAGCAATAGATCTTGTGTAAATTGTCGTGGCACCATTGCTAGCCCTTCTAAAAACTATTAGATGTACGTGTGATATAATTTTAAAATATTTTACGCACTCCCCCATGCGTATATTGGACTTTCATCTAAGGTTAAAATGTGGAAATATGTAATAGAGGAGGCAAATGAAGGGAACCACCCAATTAGTTATAAATATATTGTATGGATGTTAATTTAGTTATAAATTTTTCAATTTTGCTAATTTAATCTTGAGCCTTAACGCAAAATTCCGATGTTATCCTTTTGGCTAATTTTTACTAGAAATTGGCCACGTGGAGGTGTGCCACGTAGAACAGCCAATAATGACTAAACTACTATGTCCCCATGAGATAAATTTTTCCAGATTATATTTCCTTATATCCGACTTTATCCTGTATTGGACATGAACCAAATAGAAGATATGATAATATCCTAACTTTTATCTTAACTACTAAACGTAATATAAGAGATTTTTGTGAAAATACTTAACTTTTAGAACGGTTGATAATGAACCACGTAATTTTACACCTCACGAGCAGTCTGATCATTGGACGGTGTTTCTGGAAACTTTTAAATTTCACAGGGAAACACCGTCCAACGGACGTGGTCCGAAACGTCACCTTTCTCTGCTGGAAAGAAGACACAAGTGGGATTGATCCTCAAAAGTGGAGAAGGACCTCAACTTGGACTGTGGTGAGGTCAAGTTGCAGGTTGTCTCATGCACACTTCCCATATTTGAATTCTCTGAAACCTTTGAAAGATCATCTGCATTCGTGACAATACCTTATCATTCAATGCACATAATGCATTTTTCTTTTTATGATGTACCAGGAAATTGCAAATGCATCGCGACCCTTTTCTTCCCCCCTACAATGTCAGTTCCTTTGACCCTCCCTCCATCTTTGACAAACCCCAAAACCCTAATTTCGCCTTTTCCTTTCGAATACTTTGATTGCGTAATCACATGATCTTATTGTACACATACAAGACTTGTGAATCCACCAAGAATGGCCACTGTATTTCACTTCCTAAGCTGATCACAACATTGGAAAAATCTTGGCATATTGGTCCAGAAAATTTACCTTGACCTGGCTAATTATGGAGCCCATCTCATGTCCTGCTATTCTGTGTTGCTATTGTTCCTTTGAAGACCAGCCACTTTGTAGCAGAATCGGAGCAAGTTGAGGAGTTGAACTGCAAAAGATTGTCTCACTCTTGTTGTGGGATGTGCTAGTTGCATTTCTGTCTGAATCTGAAGAATGTGACTGCACACCACCACCACCAAACATCATTATTGATTTCAGGGTACATTCATGGGACGGGCTTGAGGGTCCCATAGGGGTTAATTTGTGAAAATTTAGATGTGCATGGGAGACAAATGAGAAATATAGAAAAAAGATGTAGTTGATATTGTTTCTTTTATTAGCCACATTGTCAGTAGTACTTTAATTTCGTCATAACTTGGCATTTGATAATTTGGAAGAAGGTAACAATTTGCAGGTCCTTTTGTGCACTTTTGCCTTTTCGATTGGATATTTCCCAGTTTTTTTTGTCCAAATGATGTGATTCCTCTTGTTGAATCATCACAACTTGAATGGGGAGGTCAAACTAAATTATGGGGTAATGTTTTGGATTCATTTTTTTCTTTGACATATGCCCTTTTTCTAAACCATTCTCTCAGTTGCTAATTATTATTATTTATAATTTTGAAAGAGGATTTAGAAAATCTAGTGGACAATTGTTGTTCATTATTGACGATCACATTGAAAAAATTAAAAGTTCGGGAATCATATTACAAATTATGTCAAAATTTAGAGATTATTTGTATTATTTTCCCTTTTATCTACTAAAGTTATCTATCTTTTATTTTAAAAAAAAGTTTATTTTACTTATAACAGTTGCTAGCTTGAAATGTGAATTATTAAAGATAATGTGAATCCTCGAACACGTCTCTCACATATACGTTGGAAATAGGATGTGGTCTCATGTTGAAGTTTAATGGCCCATCGTACTATAGTTTTTTTTTATCTATCATACTCTAATTCTCAACTCACTCTCAGACTCTTGCCTTACCTCTTGCAAAGCATAGAAGTCGAAACTCACATCTGAAACTAATCGTTCCCACTTCTAGTTTCCTGAAAAGGTGGGAAATTGAACTCTCCACCTCCCTCTTTCCAAATAAGAAAAGTGGCCACTGACGCAAACCCCAGTGGTTGTATTATAGTTAATGAAGCAAATAAAACAGATCAAGAGATCTATATGTTAGACCTCCTATTTTGATATATCATGAAAAGTCACGGACCTTTCATTTTTTTTTAAGTTTAAACGATCAAGTGATTAAAAATATTTTAAACGAGCTAATGAAAACAATGAAAATTTTTTTGTAGAGACCGTAAAACTAATAGAGATCCTCTAAAAAAATTCAAGCATTTTCAGTTTACCATTCAAAAGGACAAAGTGTGAATAATACAATAGCAATGGTTTGCGGAGGAAGAGCGGGAAAATGGAAAATAAAATGGTAAATGTACGTTAGCCATGTTACACATGTTCAATGCATCACCCCTCTCGATATTGGTAATATTCTTTGATAATCCAAGGCAGTGAGCACAGAAAATTTAATCGAGTGAATAAAAGAAGAGAAAATTTAATCGTTTTCTCATGATTGTAAATTCAATGTTAAGTTTTTGGATGATTGTCCTCATGAATCATATCGCATATTTATGCAATACATAGCAGTTCATCTTATGCAAGCCCATGTCATTTATAGCTAGCAGCCCCATAAAAGATCATATACCAAATAAAAATCCGCAATTAAACACTCAAGGGTGGATAAAAGACTCATTCGATATTGCATGGAATTACTATTATTCCAAATTTCTCCCAATTTTAAATCGATATTTGAAATAAATAAATAAATTACATCAAAATAACTAAGGAAACTTCATCTCATCAATCGATTTGGATCAATTTTCCACGTCTATGCTCAAGTTGCATTTAGTGCATTGAACATTCATAGGAAAGAGCTTTTGTCTGTGTTTCGGAGTCGCGACAGGTTCTGACCTTTCCATCTCATTCACTACAAAAGTGGTCCAAGTCGACTTGCCTCGTACGCTGCTCTGGCTGCACCAAAATGACAAATCCACTCCAGCTGAAGTTAGATGAACCTGTCATTAAAGTTAAACCCCATTAACATCTTCATGAACTAATGAATAAGAAAAAGAAAATTAATGCCAAAGCACATATGCTTGAAAGAAAATTCGTATTAATATTGTCTTGAAAACACTGGGTAAACATGAGACATTTGTTAAGGGTTGTCAATTGTGCTTTGGAAATATGAACATTTTTCATTTGAAGCGCGTCATTTTTTGAGATATATTCACTTTTAGTCTTTAAAATTTGTCGATATGTGTTTTTCCAAATTTTTAGAAGTTTTAACTGATGTGTCCTTAGGGCACTTGCTAACAAGATCCAAGTTAGAACAATTCAACTTTCAAAGTATTGATCTTATGCAATGCAAGACCGATCGCTTTATTAGAAGCGCACGATTTCTTTGGTTACTCACTAATTGGCCCAGAAAAAGTTGCACATTCATTTCTTTTAAGTAATAATGTTTCATATACTAAGAATAGTTTACAAAATTGATATTTTATGCGATATGTAATATTCAACTTAAATATGAAAATGTTCTACTCGTGTAAATGCCCACTCATTACTTGTGATATGACATAACATAGTAATATTGTTAATAAATTTCAATTCTTGCCTAGCATTATCCTTTTTATTTTGTAGTATGGTGTTTCTTTTTCTTTTCTTTTTAGAGTTCGTTGATCTTATTCCAGCGACAAAGAGTTTGTCAAGAAGATCTTTGTGAAATTAAAAAGGTAACTATTTGTCGAAAAGTAATTTTCTCTACTTTTGTTAAGTTTTCCCCGAAACATTTAGATTTAAGGAGTTATGGTTTGCTTGATAATTTTCCTCTAACAATTCCGCTTCACCATACATTCGTGTTGCACTAAGAAAATAATAAAATTTAGAGAAAATTTCCTCAAATGTCCCTCAATATATATGTTGTGTATTATCAATTTATACGCCATAAAAAAATGATTGCAACTGCCAAGCCTTAGCGATGGCAGGCGAGTTAGCGAGAGTCGCGCTCACCCAAATATGGACAAGGGTGACAAGGGTAGCCTTTGCCAGATTTAGGTGAATGATGGCTGGCGAGGGCAACCCTCGCTTGTGGCCAACAACTGGAGATGAACAATAGATTAGGGAAAAAAAAGGAAAAAAAAAAAGGAAAGGAAAGAAAAGAAAAGGAAGAAAAGAAAAAATTCAGAAAATGTTGCAAAAAGAGCAAAAGTCATCTGTGTTGATTGTGCCATGTAGGACGGTAATCAACATGGAAGATTGGCGCTAACTGGACCGTCATGTTAGAAATTTCAGGCCTGAATTGGTTAGATGGACTATATTAGAAAATTGTTAAAATGTTTAGGATTAAATTGGTTAAACTAAAAAATGTATGACTGAATTGACCCTCATAAAATAGCTTTAAGATTTTTTGGACAATTTTTCTGAGTAGACAGGGGTGACCAGTGCCTAGTGACCCAGTCTATTAGTTGACATCCGGAATGAATGTATATATATATACTGTTGCAATAATTGAAATATCTTTGGATGTGTTTCATCGGAATTTCTTCTGGGACGAAATATCTTTCACCAAAAGTTATCTTTCAATTTTTTTACTAAAGGAGACAGGTTCTATGTCGATTCCAGATAGGAAATATCACAGGTAAATAAAGAGATCAACAACTTCACTTTAGATAGAACTGTACAAACAAAAATCGTGCCAAAATTTAATCGACAACAAGGCCTAGCAATTTCAGACTTTACAACGGAACCTGAGGTGGCTAGCAAGGATCACCTATAGGGGGTGAATATATGATTTTAAATAACTCTTGGTAAATTTAAAGCGGAAGTAAAGGATCAAGAATAAAGTTTGAATAACGTTTAGATTTTAAATAGTTTTTTATAGCAATTGTGCAATGTAATAAATGAAAGGACATTTACGGAATAAGAAAATCTGCACACAAGACGTATAGTGGTTTGGCTTAGATTAAGCCTACGTCCACTCTCCCACGCTGATAGCTTACTGGCTGAATTCTATTATATGATCAATGAAGAGATTACAGATGTGAGTAATAGCATTCAATAAAAAATAGGTCACACTATCTCACTTAATCGCTCTTACGATATTTCTCTCAAGGGTCACAAGTTTTAGCTCATGATAGATAAGTAACAAAGATCAGAGTATGTTCAGACTTTGGAATTTTAAATTATGGATTTCGTCTCTTGCTTCTGCTCCTTGTCACTTGGTCTCCGTTTATACTCATCCACTTTCAATTTAGCCATTTGACGGTTTTCAGATGATCATCTTTCAATCTTCATCATTGATACATTTATATTAAAAGGATTGAATAGCTGTTAAGTGACAAAATCTGAATTCCGCTGAATCTGGTTGCTCATACAACCAAAGTTTTAGTTTCCATAAGTAGAACTTCTCAATTTAATGAGAAACTTGCCTCAATATTGATTGCCAATCAATTTATGATATTTTGCATTTGCAAAATAACTTTCTAGATTAAGTCAATCACATCTTTCTATATATGAAATCCAAGTCAAATTACTAACCATTAAGTACTTTTTGAATTTCAGCCAAAATCTGGATTTATATTGTCTAGTCATGTATTTAGAATTTATGTTAGGATGGGTTGTTCTTTAAACTTTGAACCCTTCATTTTCAGTGTAAAGTCTAAACATCTTCTGTCGAATAAAGTATGAACCTTTTAGCTTAAAGAAATTCCACAAATCTGAACTTGAATAAGATTGCCATATCTTCTTTTCCAAGAATAACTTTCTGAAATCAAAATACTTAAAAGCATTTTTCAGGATTACAAGATACATATGGATAGTTTTGTCAACTTCAAAATCTATTAAGAGGTTTTTTCAACAAACCGAACATAATCAAATTATGTCAGAAGTTAATCGACGACAAAACTTGAGAACGAAAAATGTTACATTGGAATTTGATCGACAATGCACCACCTATGATAAAGATACACTCTAGAATTTATTCGACAACGCAAATCTGGGAATTACAGCTAAGAAATAAGCCAAAATTTAATCGATAACATGAGTCTGAAATATAAAAGTAAAGTGCAGGAAAGTAAAGATGATTGAAAGACAACAAATTTGTTTGATTTGTGTACGTAGGAGACTTTTCAGCATGTGAGAAATGGTATTTATAGTAGTTGTGCCATAACCATCTCTTAGCATTTCTCTTGCAGTTGTAGCTATGTTCCTTTACCTCCGAAAGCTTTATGTCCATATTCTCATGATGCCACGATCTTGCCTTCGGACGGTTATTCCTTTAAAAACGCGTACCAGTTGCTCCATAACCTCAGTTACTTTGTTCCTTGGCAACTTCAAACTTGTTACCGCACCTCGATGCCCTTTATGCATTCAACTTTCTTCTTGCACCTTGATAGTTTATCAATCTTATTTATTAATACCCTTGTCCAATATCGTTAATCATATATTGCCATATATCGACTACTGATTGGTAACAATTATCGATGTGTGCCAATATCGATACATATCTTGACCGTTGACCATAGGTCACTTGCTTGATAATATTTGACGCTTTAATCACGTGTCTACTCATGTTGACGACTGGGTCACTTGCAAAGAGGATGTAATATGAATTTTCACTTCTTTGGACAAATTAATTGTGAAATGCATTTTGAGTATGGTCAAGTTGTTATTCAACCATCTCTAAGCGAAATAACGACAGGCCTTCCTACCAACTTACACCATCATTCATTCCTATCTCGACACAAATCATGCAATCCATAAAACAAATGTCTATGGAACGAATTATTCCCTGGGAATGAAAAGAGTTCACCTTTGGTATCTGAATGTCCATAAGATTATGGGCAAGCAGCATTTGTTTTCGCAGGCGTACCCTCTAGATTCAGGGAATCGAACATATATTATATCTAATTGTCCAAATTCGAATTAATAAAAGGTCATCCACTTACTAAAGTTCAAAAAAAAGGGGGGAAAACATTGAACCTGGATTTCGTAAAGAACCATATTTTAACAAACCCATTTGACTAATCTACCAGCCCATTATAATTATAATTATTATTTTTGTAATTCTTTTTGTGGGCTGAGACTGTCGTGTGCCAATGATGATTGTAACAAACGAGACTTAAGGCGAGGATTATGCATTGAACCGTGTGTATACGCATTAGCCAACAAGGCAAAGGCATGTGTGGAAATTTCAGAGCAGTTTTGAGAAGTCATTGATGAGTCATTAGTCATAATCTTATGCATTTATTGGCAATAAACTTCTGATTAACGTGTTCATATCCATCTAGACTTTGATGACTTTCGTCTATAAAATAATCCAAGTTGGTGTTTCTTTAGTTGCCTCCTTACGGATCTATATAATATAGATAGTGGATGCCATGGATGGATTGCTTCCTTTCATTTGACAGGCTCGTAATTAACCCTCAATAGAAATTTAAAATTTAAAATTAACTCAATAAAAAAGAAAATGAGCTAAAAATATTTTTCTAAAGTAGCCCGAACATAGAAAATGGTCTGAGATACATCAAATCGATAGATTTTGAGGGCGAAAATGACCTCAAATGTACAGTAGGGGCATAATATACAACTCTTGAAAGTGCTTTCCGAATTGATATTATGGATCTCATGACTCTTTTCTGATCGAAAGTTGTAATTAACTGATTGAACAATGTACAAATCCTATTCTCCAACTAGACACTTGGAACATTTATTTTTCTAAATGTTAGAAAAACTCTAATAATCTGAAAGATCATGTTTTCTTTTTTTTTCTTTTTTGGTAAGGTAAGTATTTGTTTTCATTGGCGTAAAAGTCCACTTATTTATTAGCATCACTAGTCTCTTTAGGTTAGCCTTACTTTTATTCATTTTTTGACGAATTTGATTGAAGATCATGCTTTCGTCACATCATGTTTTTGCCGCATCAACGATTTTTATTTAAAATTGGCCTAATTGACTACATTGAAAAATCGTAAAAAATTTTAAGAATATACTAATTTTAAAACTGAATTGGTGATCGTACTAAACAATAGATTTAGGATATTTTAGACAATTTTTTCCAAATTTCCAAATTTTTGGTCAAACCTTAATTTTGACATGAAGCTGAAATGTTTTGGGAAATTATGTGGTCCTCAATCACCCGCCGGGGAAGACACTCGGTGATGCAGAGTATGAGCTTGTTTGTCATCACATTCCAGGAATAATTGCGGCTCTGAGAAAGTAGGGTATTACAATTTCTAGAGGTTATTTGACAACTTCTCATGGTTGCAGGAGTTTCTAGGAATAGTTATCTCATCGTGTTTTTAGATGTAGTAGATTTAAAATATTTATTATCAAGTATTCAAATCACAACACTTCACGACACAGTTACGTACAATCTTGGCTATATATAAGGAACATTGAATCTGATATAACATCTAGTGACAAGAAGGCCTTAGAATATGGATGAAAATGTATGCAAACATTTTGTCGCACATAACATTGAACTTGGAAGCCAATTGGCGGCATGCTTTAAATGTGGGGCAAGACAACTTTGATTTCGGAACTCATAAATGTTTGACTACAACTTTAAATCGAATCAAACGAAGTACTATGCCATTCTTGGAAATTAGATTGAACCATCCATCGTTTCGAGACGAGCAGAAATTATTTTCATCTCCAATTGTCCAACAACTTGACAATGCTTTAGAAGGAGAATCTTCTTACATCAGTGGGCAAAAAAAACCCCACAAAATGATAACCACACGGTCCTATATCATTATCGCATAGTTTCCATGTTGAGGCTATAAAAACATTTAGAATTGCGTATTCTAAGGACAAAGTGGGAATGGGCTGAATTTAACCCATGATTTGAGGTGCCAAGTTGATCATCACGATGCTGACGCATCGTATTTTTCTAGAGAAGGGGATTGCGAGAAATTAACCACTTTGCACGTGCACTGACATTCCGAAGGAGTCAAGGAAATATATATATCTCAAGTTGGTAAAAAAGAAAAATTTAATGAAGGGCTACAATTTTATTGGAGATGCTGATGGTCTAAAAGATTATCAACATTCCATGACAATTGCCCTATCGTTCAATGCATATCGCGCATCTTTCTTTCCATGATTTATCAAGAATTGCAAATGCATGAACTTCAATTCGTGACCCGTTTCTTCCCCCCTGCTATGTCAGCTCTTTTGACCCTCCAATCTTTGACTTTTAAGGACTTGTGAATCCAATCCACCAAGATTTGGGTAACTTGACTTCACTTCTTAAATTGATCAAGACATTGGGAAAGTATGGAGCCCATATTCTGTCGTTCTACCCAAGCAGAAAAAACATGACAATAATTCGAGGCGAAATTCTTAACCTATTCCTTTGAAAATCAGCCACTTTTGTAAGAGGAAAAGGAGCAAGTTGAGTAGTTGAACTGCAAAGGTTGTCCGGTTCTTGCTGTGGCCTGTGGGGTGTGTTTAGTTGCTGTTCCGTCTTGAATCTGAAGAACATGACTGCACACACCACCACCAAGCATTATGATTAGTTTTGGCGTATATTCATGGGGTGGGATCGAGGGTCCCGAAGGGGTTAATTTGAGAAAATTTTAGATGTCAGTGGGAGACAAATGAAAAATTAAGGAAAATATGTGGTTGATCCTTTTTTATTAGCCATATTGTTGGTAGTAGCCATACTGTTGGGAGTACTTTAATTTCCTCACAACTTGGCTTTTGATAATTTTGGAAAATCTACCAATTTGCAGGTCGTTTTGCACTTTTTCCCTTTTTGGATTGCATACATATAAATGGTCAAATTGATGTGATTCCTCTTGTTGAATCCTCACAACTTGAACGAGGAGGTTCGACTAGGTTATGGGTATTGTTTTGAATAAGTTCATTTTTTCCCTTTGACATGTGCCCTCTTGGAAATGGTAAATACGATTGTATCCGACCGTATGTGTATCTATACTTGCTTTGGATATGAATTTCACATACAGAAATTTTTATACATTATCGATTTTGATACAAATCAAATGTAGATATACTGCTAGTAGTATTATGAATTCTTTTTCATTATCACATTAAATTGTGCACTATCAAAGTGGACATGCTTTCCATCCGGAAAGAGGTAATAATTCTTTAATTTTGGAAGACACTAAGTTTTTGAGCATTGGTCTATTTAGGAAAATGAACTTAACTTTTTGGCAAAATAGACAGTGTTTGAAATTCAAAAGAATCATATTTTACGAGTTAGAGATTTCATTTACTTCTGAAGTACCATTTTGTCTATGATAAGAAAATTGGATGATATATAAGAGCCTTTCAAGAAATTTATAAAGAGATATTATATGTATAAATATAATTTAAAGGGGCCCTTTCATGAAATTTATAAAGAGATATTATACGTATAAATATGTGATTCATGCTAACCCTAAGAGTTATTCTAACGAAAATAGAATTGACTGTTTTTTTTCTGGGTGTAGAATCAACTATGTTGGATTCAAATGCATGCGTGCGATAAAAAGTAAGGACGAAAGATACCGATCGATGGGGATCGAACATATCTCAACCCAACACCATCACGAGCCCCAATTCTGTGCTAATTGTTAGATCATCCAGCATCACTTGTTTGCAGTATACCACTCGCATGGGAGCAGCTCAAACAAAGAAAGAAGAGTTCAGTCTGAATTTAGGCCCGTCCCACCCGTCCACTGCTAGGTTCGAGAACACAAGGTGCTCGAAAATCTCTACATGGTCGATCAATAAGTATCACATCTCGATCAATCAATCAACCAGTCCGCCGATTCTTAAGACAATAATCACTGTTCACCGATGGGAAGCAAAGCAAGACGACTAACTAACCGGTAGAGGCCGTACGCCGACAGAGCCCGATCCAACGGCGGGAAGCCTCTAACTTGCCTAGCCCCTGTTTGTACTTTTCCTCTGGGACGACCTCATAAGTCAGTCTCGTCGTCCTAGCTTTCTTGGCTGTACAATGACACCGACTTAAATGTACAATGGGATCTGCATGGGAACGGCATGCAATTGCAAGGGCGCGGGGCCCCGCCCTAATTCCCCAAATTCATTGTATTGTCCCCCCTCAACTCAACTTGCGGCGTCCAACGCAAGCGAACCGAGAAGTGCTTTGCGCGCATTTGTGGGCGCCCCCCCTCCCCCCGGCCCGGGCCACGTGGGCCCATCCCCTGCCGTTCATCCATCTACGTCCCGCGATGCTTCTCGAAATATAGTGTCGACACCCGTGTCACGTTTGGTGGGACGTAATTTATACTCTCTATCGATAGGAAGAATCAGAGTCGCCGGAGAAAGCCAGACTCGATAAATCATTTAGTAGTGTAAAGTAGCAGCTATAGAATCAAGAGTCTCAAGAGCTTGTGTGAACTGTAACTGAACTTTAAGAGCAGAAATGAGTCTTAACCTGTCAGAAAGTTTTTACAGATTGAATTCGTATTTTATTGATAGTTTGGGTTGAGTCCATGAATAGATACTTCTTTCTTTGTAATTGAGAGTTGTAATTAGAAGGGTGGAATGTTCTAATTACAATGAAATCCTATAGTGGATGTAACTCTAATTTAATGATGAATTGGGACAAATATCTGCGTCTTGATTTCTTATACTCGTCTTTTTTCTCTATTCCATTGTGTTTGTGTGCTTAATTATAACAACGTTTGCATCGGTAATTCTATTTTTGTTCTCGAAAAGGAAAAAAAAAAAAAAGGGCGAAGAGCTCTCTAACTGAAGCAGCTACAAAAAAAGACGAATCCAGATTAGTTAAGGCGGGGGGTAGGGGGCAGAACTTACTTTTCCCCCTTCAGATTGACCAAAAGACAGAAAAGGACGATAAAAAGGAAAGGTCAATCTTCAAACGGATAAGGCTCTTGGTGTCTTTATTTAGCCCACGGGGGTAAAACGGGCATTTCACCTTTCCAACTATCTATTAATGTTGTCTATCATTAATAAACAAAAAATGTTGTTTCACAACTAATAACAATTGCTAACACGGAGCAATACAGGATCACTCTCGATTTATTTGAAAATATTTTCACTTATTACAAATGATTTCTAATAAAAGGATGGAGAGATCAAAATGTAAGACCTCATATTTTGATATACCATAAAAATCACGGACCTTCCATCTTATTCGAAAAGTCTATACCGTAGGTGAACACAATTTAAATATTTAAATGAGCTAATGAAAGACAATGCAAAAAAAAAATTATGTCGAGACAATGAAACCGATACATATCCTCTCAAATTAGATGGTGAATAGACATTTTCTGGTTTAGCCATAGTGTATATCAGCCGTGTTACACATGTTTCATGCATCATCCTCTTGCCGCCATAAATTTTCTTTCATAATCTAGGGCGACGAGTATTGTTAATCAAATGACAAAGAATGAGAAAAACATGATTGATTCATCAAGATAGTAGGCCGAATAATAGCCTCTTTGAAGATTTTGGTTATATCACATAGTTACCACCCCAATCAACAGTGACGAGATCGCCGAAAGATTACGTACCAAATAAAAGCCCTTAATCAAATACTCTCAGATCAATACAAGACTCGTTGGGCATCGCATAAAATTACCATTTTTCCCGGATTTCTCATGAATTTAAATCTATATTTAGATTAAAAAAAATTATGCCGCAATAACCAATAAAACTTCATTTCATCAATTAAATTTGGTCAATTTTTCACGTCCATTTCATGTTGTGGATTCGGTCTCCGAGTGCATTGAACAATCATAGGAAAGAGCTTGGAAAAGTGTCAAAAAAGATCCAGCTTAAAAAAATTTTGACTTTCAAAGACTGATCGCTTTATCGAAACTGCCTAATTGTTTTATTTGGTTAACTCAACGACTGCCTTGAGAAAGTTGGGCCTTTATTTTATTTTTTTTTTGACTTAACAAGGTTACATATGATAAAAACGATATGTGGATCTAATATTTTATGTGATATAAGACTCAATTTAAATATTGAATATTCTACTCGTATAAATGCTCACTCATTTGGTTAAGAAATTTCAATTCATGCCCTAGCATTACATAAGACTCAATTTAAATATTGAATATTCTACTCGTATAAATGCTCACTCATTTGGTTAAGAAATTTCAATTCATGCCCTAGCATTACTCTTTTTGTTTTGTAGCATGTTTTCTTCTTCTTGTTAATTTAAATACTGAATAGGATCACACAACCTAATACATCGCATCAATAAGAGATAATATATGTGTGCGTCCTCTCAGAACAATGGGCTGATCCTTTACCTCAACCAGTGGGGGTAGATTAGGAACACCACACTTTTGGCCCAATATTTATAAATATTATTTAAATTTCAGAAAATTATGAATAAACTTATTAGTGCATCTATGTGTTACCATTTGACTGTTATGAAAGATTTAGCGGTATCGAGTTCTTTTTTTTTTTTTATAAAAAAAGGGTAAAAAGTATGTGATTTTTAAGATTTAGATTATGCGAAAAGTAAAAAGTGAAAGTTATCTAGTTAGGTCAATATTTCTGAGCAAACACCCGATCAATTCTCGATTCAGAAAACCATGATCACTTTCCCATGTCCTCAAGCAAACCACCTTGCGGGGCGGTTCGTGCATGGCTTGACCACAGTTCAATAAATAGTGTCAATCTCACGAGATTTTTCTTTTTCAAATGTCGTTAGCGTAATTATTTACTTAATTTGATCTCTCGGATGTGAGGTAGTTTACATCTATATGCAATGTTATATTCGTTTATCGAAGACCATACGCGACTCGAAAAATTTTATCTTATATGGCCTTATTCTTATCATTATAAAGGTTTTATTTGTTCAAATGCATCCATAATGATTAACCTTAGGAGTGTATATATTGACGATGTCTCAGTCACTTAAATATATTTGGATTTAATATCAATTCCTATGTGAAAATTGATTATGGTCGAGTTGTTATTCGACCATCTATAATCGAACTAGGCAACAAGCCCTCCGAAAGAGAAGTCCAAGTGCTAACCCACCAACTCACACAATCCTTCGTTCCTATCTCGAACATGAACACAATGCAATACATAAAAGCAAATGTCGATGCAATGAATATCCCAAGGGAATGAAGAGAGGAATCCTTTCAACTTGGTAGACAAATGTCCATAACATCATGGGCAAGCTGCATTTGTTTATGCAGGCCAAACCCTAGATTCAAGGAATCGAAACGTGTATGTTATCTAATTTGTCCAAATTTTGAATTAATAAAAGGGTCATCCACATACTAACGTTTAAAAAGAAAAGGGAAAATTTCAAAAAGGGACCCAAAGTTAAGTCATTTTCTCAAATAAGAGTTTCAAGTACAACTTGTTTCAAATAAAGACCTAAAGTGCCATCATTTTCTCAAATAAGGACATGAGATAGTCATATCAGTCTTAAATAAGAATATGACCTCATCAGCCAAATGGTATTTTTATCTTTTTAATTTTTTAATTTTTTTCTTTCTTTTTTCCTATTTATATTTTTTTCTTTTCCTTTTCCTTTTCCTTTTCTTTTCTTTTTTCTGTTTTTTTTCCTTCTCTTTTTTTTTTTTTTTTCCTCTCTTCCCTCTGCTGGCCATCACCGAGGCCATCTCCACCAGCCTCAGGCGAAGGCAGCCCTCGTCTAGACAGGCGAGGGTTGACCTCGCTTGTGTCAGGCGAGGACCGCCCTCACCCGACATCGACGAGGGTGAGGGTGGCGAGGCAAGGGTTGCCCTTGCCAGATTTGGTAAGGGTCGCCTTCACTTGCCTAGCCGAGATGACCCTCGCCCGACTTCAGTGAGGGCAGGGGTTGCCTTTGCCAGATCTTGCAAGTGTTGCCCTCGGTTGCCCAACCCAAGTGAGGCGACCCTCACCCGACGCCAACAAGAGCAATCCTCGCTTGACGCTAGCAAGGGCGGCCCTCGCATGAGGCCATCGTCGGCTAGGTGCAGTGATCGTTAGGAAAGAAGAAAAAAGAAAAAATAAAATAAAAGGAAAAGAAAAAGAATGTAAAAAAAATCAAAACAATTGACTTATATTTTTTTTGACTAAAATACTCATTCTCCATCAACGAAATAGTCACTGATCAGCCAAAGGTCCTTATTTGAGACGATTTGGCCATTTCAAATTGTTATTTAAGACGATTTGACCACCTCATACCCTTATTTGAGATAATGTTCACTTTAAATTATTATTTGTGAAAATGACTCAATTTCGAGTCTCCTTTTATAATTTTCCCAAAAGACAAAAAAAGGGACAACATGGATTTCGTAAAAGTACCACGTTTCAACAAACCCATTTGACTATTCCACCATCCCCATTATTTTTAAAAAAAAAAAATTTTATGGTGGGCTGAAACTGTCGGGTACCAATTTTGTCCCAACATGTTATCATTTTCTTCAAAAAGATGGAGGTGGTGACAAACCATTCGCACCCTTTTAAATTGGATCGGGTTTGTTGGCGACTCTCAATCGAGGATTATGCATTGAACCGTGTGGATGCGTGTTGTCAACAGGGCCAAAAGCGGGTGTGGAAATTTCAGAACATTTTTTCAGTGGACTTTGAGGAGGAAGAGATGATGGTGATGAGTCGTGGATTTGTCATTAATTTACGCATTTTTAGCGGCCATAAACTTCGGATTAACGTGTCCATGTCCATCTAGACTATGATGACTTTGGTCTATATAAATAATCCCAAGTTGGTATGTCTTTTTTGGGGTTAGTTGCCTAATGACAGATCGATATAATGTACAGAATGGATGCAAGGATGGATTGCTTCCTTTCATCGACAGCCTCGTGATCAAACAGAAATTGAAGTTCGAAATTAATTGAATAAACAGCAAATGAGCCAAAAAATTTTGCCTAAGCTAGCCCAAAAATAGAAAATAGTCCCGAAATAACACAAAATCGATTGGTTTCAAGGTTGAAAATGACCTCACAAGGTCCCCTGGGGGCATAATATGGAACTCCAAAGGAGTTTTTCAAATTGATAATACGGGTCTCGTAACTCTTTCTCTGATCGAAAGTCATAGTCACTAGTTGAACAATCACCCGCATTGAAGACACTCCACATTGTCATAACTTTCCAGCAACAATTACAGCTTGAAGAAAAGGATAATATAGTTTCTAAAAACATACTCGGTAACTTCTCATAGCTGCAAGAACTAGTAGGAATAGTAATCCAAGTGTGTTTTGAGATGCAGTAGATTTAAAAGATTTATTATCGCCAATGCAAATCATAACACTTCATGTCAAAGTTAAACACAATCATGGTTATACCTATGAATACTGAATCCGGGATTACATCTAGTGACAAGAAGGCCTTAGGATGAGGATGAGCATGTATACAAAGATTTCGACACGTAAAACAATGACCTAGTAGCTACTAGAAGAAATCCATCGCACGCTTCATCTTGAAATCCACTATTCAATTGCTTGATCTCCCCCAATTCAAGTAAAATACCACTCGGGTAACAACCTCTTGTCAAGATTACATGCGGATAATGAAATTACTTAGACACTTTCTGAAATCTTTACTTAGAATGGTGAATGTATAACACAGAACTTAAAGATCGATGAGTTATGTGCTTTAAATGTGGGGCAAGATTACTTTGATTTCGGAACTCATAAATGCTCTATCAAAACTGTAAATTGAATCGAACAAAGCTGGATGCTATTCATGGAAATTAGATCAATCGATCCACCGTTTTAAAACTAGCATAAATTGTTACGATCTTCAATAGTCCAACAACTTGACTATGGTTTAGCTGGGGAATCTTCTAATATCAGTGGCCAAAAACCCACAATGATAACCACGTTATGTATATTATGGTCCTCTATCTTTATCACATAGTTGCCGTGTTGAGGCTGTAAAATGTCTAGATTTGGGTGTTCTATGGATAAAGTGGAGTGAATTGGTTTTACCTTTGTAATAAGTCGACAGCATTAATTGCTTTGCTATCTCAGAATTAGAGGGAACTGAATCTACCCAGGATTTGAGGTGCCAAGGGGATCGTCATGATGCGATGAATGAATTTTGATAACAGGGATAATTGACACAAATAATTTTTAAACTTTAATTCAATAAACAATGACTTTTATGAATTTTTAATTTGTTTAATATAATTATTGAACTTTAATCAAATGTTCTTTGCAATTCCTGAATTTTTAAACATTTCATATATTTTAAGGATTACATTAAATATTAACTAATAATTTAAGAACCATATTGAATAACCAAAAGGTCTATGGACGACATTGCGTATTTGGTCAAAGTTCAAACGCCACATTACACAATTAAAAATTCATGAATGATATTACAAATTGAACAAAGTTTAGGGATTATTTATGTTATTATTGCTTGAAAATACCAATTGGGTCATAAATTTTTTTCTTTTTGGTCGAACAAGTGGGTCATAAGTTCAATTTGCGAAAACGAGTGTCTTGGCAATTAGAAAATTTAAAAAAGAAAAAGGTGCAAATACTTTTTGGAGGTGGAAATTGGAAGAAATTAACCACTTTATCGAGAGTGACGACCGATCGCATGCTTTTGGACCAGGCTTTGCACGTGCACACCGCACAGACATTCCGAGGGAGCTACGGGACAATAAACACACACCTCAAGTTGGTAATTTGTCTTTGTTAAGGGCTATAATTTCGTGAGCCTAATTCCCTGAAAAACCTCCAATTTTAGATTAAGTTTCAAATTTTTTCCAAATTTTTTTTATCTCAGAAAAAATCTCAAACTTTAGGTTCAATTCCAAATCTGGCCCAACTTTTTTTTGTCTCAGAAAAAACCCCAAACTTTAAGTCTAGTCCAAAATCTACCCTAAATTTTGTTTTAAGTAAAAAAAATCACCAAAATTCAATTTATTTTCAAAAATATACCTCCATGATCTAGTCTTAACTCGACGTGGAAGTGCCATATCGATAACAACTCCACATTAATAAAGTAATGGGGCTTCTTTTTAGACAATGAAAAGTTTGAGGCAAATTTGGACTAAACCTAAAAATTGGGTTTTTTTTTTAAAATTAAAAAAGTTTTTTTGGGGTGGATTTGTTATCGTCCCTAACTTTCATATCCTATAACGGTTTTATTTTGGAGAATTTCAACAATTTTTATTTGGTTGGATTTGTTATCGAAGTGAAAATGCTACATTGGTCTGTACCTATCGCCCAATTACTTTGCTGATGTGGATTTGTTATTGACATGGAAGTGCCACATCAAAATGGGACTAGATTATGGGGGTATACTTTTGAAAATAATTTGAAATTTGCAGATTTTTTTTTATACAAAACAAAATTTGAGGGTGATTTGGGATTGGACTTCAAGTTTAGGGTTTTTTCCGAGAAAAAAAAAGTTCAGGGCAAATTTGGGACTGAACCTAAAGTTTGGGATTTTTTCTAAGACGAAAAAAAATTCGGGGCAGATTTGGGACTTGACCTAAAGTTTGGGAATTTTTAGGAAATTCACCCTAATTTCATGTTGATAGTAAAATAATTGTTCTGCAAATAGTGTTAATCGATCAATTAATATGTTTACGGGCTTTGATTTAGCAAATTATTGTTCCATCATTAAACTCGACCTCAATTGTGGAAGAAAAAATTTCTCAAAAATTAAGAGTTAGAGAAAATTATTCTGGACTTTTATTGGATGTGATGGTGTAAAAAAAAAAAATCATTACACAAAGGAAAGTTTAGGTGCTGACATATACACTGATTTTTATTTTAATAAATGAATTCGTTCTATAAATACACAAGAGTTTCCATTTCATGACTATTTGTGTAAAAAGTATTTCACGCTAGCAATAGATCTTGTGTAAATTATTGTGGCAACACTGCTAACCTTTAATGCACGCGTGATATAATTTTAAAATATTCTAAGCATTTACCCCCAGGTGTAGATTGGACTTTTGTCTAAATTTATTACGTGGAAATATATAATAGGATAGACAAATGGGGGGATTACCAAATTAGTCATAAATATATTATATAGATATTAATTTAGTCATAAACTTTTCAATTTTGTCAATTTAATCATAAATCTTAACACAAAATTCCGATGTAGTCCTTTCGACTAATTTTCACTGGAAATCATTCACATGGAGATTTGCCATGTAAAACAGCCGATAATGACTGAACTGCTAGGTCAGTGATTTTTAGTAAAAATTGACAAAAAAAAACTACATTGAAATTTTGCACAAAGATTTAAAGCTAATTAGGTAATTTTCCTTAAATAAGGGGCAGGAAAAATGTGAAACTAGGGCCTCCTACTCTAATATTATGTGAGATTTTTGTAAAAATACTTAACTTTTAGAACGGTTGACAATAAATCATAAAATATTTGATCGTGTTTATGGAAACTTTAAAATTTCACAGGAAAAATGGTCCAGCGAACGTGGTCAGAAACCTCACCGTTCTCTGCTGGAAGGAAGACACAAGTGGGATTAATCCTCAAAAGAGAAAAAGGACTTCAACTTGTTATATGGTTAGGTCAAGTTGTAGGTTCTCAAGCAAATTTCCCATATTCGAATTCTCTAAAAACTTTGACAGATCATCTGCATTTCATGACAATACCTTATCATTCCATGCACATAATGCATTTTTCTTTTTATGATGTACCAGGAAATTGCAAATGCATGAACTTCAATACGCGACGCTTTTCTTACCCCCTACAATATCAGATCCTTTGACCCTCCCTCCATCTTTGACAAACCCCAAAACCCTAATTTCGCCTTTAACTCTAAAATAATTCGATTGCGTAATCGCATGATCTCATTGTCCGCATATAAGACTTGTGAATCCACCAAGATTGGGTAGCTTAATTCGACTTCCTAAACTGATCAAAACATTGGAAAAATCTTGGCATCTTGGCCTGGCTAAGTATGGAGCCCATCTTTATGTCATGCTATTCTGTGCAGCTGTTATTGTTCTTTTAAAGATCCGCTGCTTTGTAGCAGAATAGGAGCAAGTTGAGAAGTTGAACTGCAAAAGACTGTCTCACTCTTGTTGTGGGTTGTGCTAGTTGCCGTTCTGTCTGAATCTGAATAATGTGACCGCACACCACCACCACCACCACCACCACCAAACATCATCAGTGAATTTAGGGTATATTCATGGGATGGACCTGAGGGTTCCCATAGGGGTTAACTTGGGAAAATTTAGATGTGCATGGGAGACAAATGAGAAATAAAAAAAAAAGAAGATGTAGTTGATATTTTTCTTTTCTATTAGCCACATTGTTGGTAGTACTTTAATTTCCTCACAACTTGGCATTTGATAATTTGCAAAAAAGGGTACCAAATTGCAGGTCCTTTTGTGCTCTTTTACCCTTTTAGATTGAATATTTCCTAGTTTTTTTCGTCAAATTGATGTGATTCCTCTTGTTGAATCATCACAACTTGAATGGGGAGGTCAGACTAAATTGTAGGGGTGTTGTTTTGGAATAAGTTTATTTTTTTTCTTTGACATATGCCCGTTTGCTAAACCATCCTCTTAGTTGCTAATTATTATTTATAATTTTGAAAAAGGATTCATAAAATCTAGTGGGCGATATGATGTTCATTATTAACGACCGCATTGAAAAATTAAAAATTGTAAAATAATATTACACATTTAGCTAAAATTTAGAGACTATTCATATTATTTTCCCCACTATCTAAATAGGGACTATTTGAGATCAAAATTTATCACAAAAATATTAATTTGAAATTTTTCATGATATTAATTTTATAAATAAAAAGTTGTTTTATTCGTAACAGTAGCTAGCTTGGAGCATTATAGGATCTCCCCACTTTAAATCGATATTTGAAATTAGTAAATAAATAAGTGACGTCATCATAATAACTTCATCTCAACAATCGATTTTGGTCAATTTTTCACGTATATGCTCCAAGTTGCATGAGTGCATTGAACATTCATAGGAAAGGGCCTTTGTCTGTGTTACGGAATCGACAGGTTCTGGCCACTCCATCTCAGTCACTCGAAAAGCCGTCCAAAGTTGACTTGTGGAGCTACACCGTACGCTTCTCTGGCTGCACCAAAACGACAAAAGCTAACTCCAGCTGTAGGTAGATGAATCTGTCATTAGAGTTAAACCCCATTAACGTCTTCATTAACTAACGCCTAAGAAAAAGAAAACCAATGCCAAAGCACATACGCTTCAAAAAAATAATCATATTAACATTGTCTTGAAAACACTTGGCAAACACGAGACATTTGTTATGGGTCGTTAATTGTGCTTTGGAAATATGAGCATCTCTCATTTAAAACACATCATTTTTCGAAATATATTCATTTTCATTATTTAAAATTTGTTGGTATGTGTTTTTGTGAAGTTTTAGAAGTCATTATTGATGTGTCATTTGGGCACTTGTTAACAAGATCCAATTTAGAACGCTTCAACTTTCAACGTGTTGATCATATGCAATACCAGACCAGACACTTTATTAGAAATGCACGATTTCTTTGGTTACTCAATAATTGGCCCGGATATTAGATGAAATATCAAAGATGTTCTGTTCTGCTCGTGTAAATGATCACTTATTACTTGTGATGTGACTCAACATAGTAAATATTGTTTACAAATTTCAATTCATGCCTAGCATTATCATTTTTATGTTGCGGTGTGGTTTTTGTTTTTCCCTTTTTTTAAGAGTGCGATGATCTTATTCTAGCGACAAGTTCTCCCACAAACATTTAGATCTCAGGAGTTATAGTTTGCTTTATAATTTTCCTCTAATATTCTGCTTCAGATAGAATTATACAAATATAAACTGTGATGGAATTTAATTGACAATAAAGCCTAGAAAATTTAGACTCTACAACGGAATCAAACGTAAACAAACCATGCAGGAATTTAATCGGCTAAAAAACTTGAGAACACAAAAATATTACGCGTTACAACACCTAGGATAAAAATACACGCCAAAATTTAATCGACGACGTGGACCTGGGAACTACAGCCAATAAACACATTGAAATTTATTCGACGACACGAGTTTGAAAGATAAAAGTAACGCAAGAAAATAAATATAACCGAAAGATAGTAAATTTGTTTAAATTATGCGGGGGCTGATCAGTAGATGAGCGATGGTATTTATAGTGGTTGTACCATGACCATCTGTGAGTAGTTCTCTTGTGGTTGTAGCCATGCTCCTTTACCTTCGAAAGCTTGGTGCCCATATTCTCATGATGCCACAATGTTGCCTACATACAGTTGTTCCTTTTAAAACACGTGCCAATTGCTCCACAACCTTGATTACTTTGTTCTCCAGTGACTTCAAACTTGTAACTGCACTTTGATGCCCTTTATGTGTCTAGCTTTCTTCTTGCACCTTAATATCGATCATCGTTAACCATATATCATCATATATTGACAATCGAGTGATAACAATTACTAATGTGTCAATATCGATATCTATTTTGGTCATTGATGATGGGTCACGTGCTTGATTGTATATGACGCTTTAATTAAGTGTTTATCCATATCGACAACCTGATCATTTTTTGGTGCAAACAAAATGTCAGATCAACTTTCACTTCTTTGAACAAATTGTGATGTGCGTTTTGAGTATGGTCAAGTTGTTATTCGACCGTCTCTAAGCGAAATAACGACAAGCCTTCCTACCAACTCACACCGTCATTCGTTCCCCCTAAGATTATGGGGAAGCAGCATTTGTTTTTGCAGCCGTGCCCCCTAGATTCAAGGAATCGAACGTATATGTATTATCTAATTGTCCAAATTTGAATTAATAAAGGGGTCATCCACAAACTAAAGTTTAAAAACAAAGAATGGAACAACATTGAACCTGGATTTCGCAAAGAACCATGTTTTAACAAACCCATTTTACTAATCTACCTGCCCATTATAATTATAATTATTATTTTTGTAATTCCTTTTGTGGGCTGCAACTGTCGTGTGCCTATGGTGATGGTGACAAACCAGACTGTCAATCGAGGATTATGCATTGAATCGTGTGTATGCGCGTGAGCCGACAAGGCAAAGGCGTGTGTGCAAATTTCAGAGCAGTTTTAAGTGGTTATTGATGAGTCATTAGTCATAATCTTATATGCATTTACTGGCCATAAACTTCTGATTAACGTGTTCGTATCCATCAAGACTTTGATCACTTTGGTCTATAAAATAATCCAAGTTGGTATTGCTTTAGTTGCCTCCTAACGGATCCATATAATATAGATAGTGGATGCCATGGATGGATGGCTTCCCTCTTCAATTGACAGGTTCGTAGTTAAGCCTGAATAGAAATTGAAATTCATGGTTAACTCAATAAAAAAGCAGATGAGCCAAAAAACATTTTCCTAAAGTACCCTGAACATAGAAAATGGTCTTGAGATACATGAAATCGATAGATTTTGAGGCCAAAAACGACCACAAAGGTACCGTGGGGACATAATATAGAACTCCTGAAAGGGCTTTCCAAATTGATATTATGGATCTCATGACTCTTCTTTGATTGAAAGTTGTGATTTACTGATTGAACAATGTACAAATTCTATTCTCCAACTACACGCTTGAGCATTTATTTTTCTAAATGCTAGAGAAACTCATTAATAACTTGACCAGAACCGGAAGAACTAAAAATTAATGTCGACGGAGCCTACTTGCCTGGAACAAATGAAGGTGCAGTGGCAAGTGTCTACTGAGATAACTCTAGGAAACCAATTGATGGCTTTGTGTAATCTATTAGGGCGTCTTCAGCAGCTCAGGTGGAGGTGCAAGCCATGTGTTGATACCTAAATTTTACTAATCATTTAGTCGTAATTTGTATAGAAAATTAGGGATTATTTTTTAACCCCTAAACAAAAATATTTAAATTGCATAACATATAGTTTATGTTCATTTTAATTTAATCGCATTTTGCATCGAACCGGTGATGGCGAACGAGCTTAAATTTCATCGAATGGGACTCGGTTCGCTCGGAAAGGCAAGGGCCGAAAATCACGAGTCAAATAGATTTGGTCATTTTAATTTGAGCTTAATTCAGCCCATTATGTTCAATTAAATTAAAACCCAAGTTAATTCAGCCCGCTTAGGAATTAAATAAAATCAGAAATTAGATTAAGACCTAAGCCCAAGTCTAAGCCCATTAGGACTATAGAGCCCATCTAATTGACCTAGGTTAGTATTATATAAGCATGTTTAGGTCAGAATTTTGGGGGACAACACAAAAATATTACGCGATTTTAGAGAAAGGCAAGTGTGAGAGAGAAAGTGACGTCGCACACCACCATCGACGACGTGGACCTGGGAACTACAGTCGTCACGCCTCAACCGCCCGCCGACGTCGCTGCCTTCCGCTAACGCTGCTGCCAATGATGTGATCAGCCGGTTCAAGCGGCTGAACCAACTGATCGGCGACTTCCTCCGGCGATCCAGAACTTGCGGCAACACTCCTTGGCGTTTTCACATCACCGTGGTCGGCCGAGCTTTCCGAGACTTCTCCGTGTTGTTTTTATTTACGGAGGCGGATCGCTCGATTTCGTGCCGGAGCATTGTTAAACAAGGTAAGTGCACTTGGACTTTGTTCTGTAAAATCGTGTACATAGAAATCAGTATACTTGAGATGCCGATTTCAGCTCGTTAATGTCAAAATCTTGTGAAGTGATGAACTAGAGAATCGTAAAGCACGTCTTAAGCTTTGATTTGATATATCATATGCCTCAATCGGACCTGATTTGCTATGTCAAAATTATTTTGGAAGTTAGGATCAGAATCTGGAATATGATGTTGAAGTCTGTTCTGATAATGTTCTGACTGATGTTATGCTGTTCCATGATTTTTATGATTTTTTATGATCATTTTTTGAAAAAACTTTCTTCACGAAAATTGTAGATCACATCTTTTTCTGTTCACCATAAAATTTTCATAAAATTCCAAGTGTGTTAGCATGATACGATCTGCAACGTCATATATGCATGAATCTGATGACAGATCAGTTCCAGATTGACCTTCGTGTGTTCTTCAATTTTCATAAATTTGTGTGTTCGAAATCTGAAAAAGTTTTCTTCATGAAAGTTCATACTGAGATCGAGATCTTTCCATTGATACTAATTTCATCAAAATCGAAGGTCATTTGGATTTTCAAAAGGAATTTTCACAATCTGATCAGTATCTGTGTCCAGATCTGATTTTCATTCCTTTAGAATTGGAAGATGTTTCTCTGAAACTGATAAAGTTGGAGATTATCTGCAAATTAGGTGATTGAACATTATCCTATATTTTTTAGAATATTTAATTTCCTAATTTGCATGTTTTGAATATTTCATGAATATCATGTGAATATTTAGATATCTTAGGATAATGTTCGATATATCCGCAATATTTGAAAATATTCAAAATTAGGAATCGTTCCTAATTTAGCAACGTATCTGGACGACTATTTGACCTTATTTCTAAGGTACGATATGCGGCGATACGGAAAATTATTATCCTATCCATAATCACTTGGATACGATAATGATCTTTATCTGCTTTCCAAATTTAAACGATCAACTTTCCGTCAATATCTATAACCTTATAGATATGACCGATAGTTCGATTTTTGTGCCTAATCCGAGTTTGAAACAAATTTGGCGGATCGCGTGGACGATTTGAATGTGGTTGCTATCCTTGTTTTTTTATTATTATTTGCTTTCCTTTAAACAGAAAATTCAAAAAATATCAGTTAGGATTTGAATTTGAGTTTTGGATGTTTAGGAAACCCTAAATGTATCTAGAAGATAGAGTAATTATTTAATTTAAATTAGGACTTGAGATAATCTATTTCCTAGTTTAAATTAAGTAACATTCTAATCTTATCAGATTATTTAGGTTATTTTTTAATTCCGAATTTTCATGAAAACCCCAAAAAAAGAATGAATTGCTTTATGGTAGATTAGGATAGATTGCATTCTTAATTTAAGTAATTTATTATTTCGAATTTTAACAAAAATCCCAAAAATAAGTCATGTTAGGATATGTTAAGTCATCATAGGTTGCATGTTATTTTAGGCATATTTTTATTCCGAATTTCATTAGAAAATATCAAAAATAAATCATTTACCCGTCATCAGAATTAGGTCACGTCGTCGCATGACATATAGTTTGCATGCTAGGTTGCATTAATTCGCATGTCAATTTTTGCACGTCATTGCATATAGATTAGATTTCATTTAAATAAGTGAAAATCAAAAGCGAAATTGAGTGAATTGCTTGTTAATTAGAAATCATATTAGGATGTTAATGTGATTTTCTAGCTAACTATGCAGATGTTTGCGTTGCTTCGAGGTAAGTAATTCTTCAAATCTTGCAATTTAATATTCAATTATTGAGTGTTAAATTGGTGGTTTGCGCACCCACATGAACACCTCACATGTTAGTAATTAAGTTGAAATGGATCCAAACTGCATGCCAAAATATTTTTGAAAAGAAAAGGTATCGAAAGGGCGTTAGACTAGATCTAGCGTAATCAAGTCCCCGGGCTTAGAATCTCTGATTCGTAGGAATAAAACATATCTCCCTATATTTTATTTAGGTTTCTAATCGACCTACCATAAAATGATTAGTGGCAACTCCAAGCATGAAGACATTTGCATGTTAAGAACTTAAACCCTAAGTTGCGAATTGGTAGGGCTTGGGAGGGCCCGAGTTAAAATTAGTCTTAATAATCCATTAGCCCGAAAAATGAAAATTTTTTAGGTCGCGACACCATGGTGGAAGCTCTGATGCATTTCTCCACGCAAACTAGAGTCTCACTTAAAGTGGAGTCAGATTATTCAGATCTGATAAACGCACTCACTAGCGGAGTGCAAATCGACTGGGAAGTACAAGGTCTTATCCAACAGGACTTTGATTAACGTGTGTATTGAATCAAAGGCGACAAGGCAAAGGCGAACAACTATGTTGTCAAATTTGGGAAAAGGTACCAATTTGCAGGTCTTTTTGCTCTTTTTCCCTTTTTTTCCATTTGGAAAAGGTACCAACTTGACTTTTGGTAATGTGTGTGTGTGTGTGTGTGACAGACAAATTACTGTTTACTTCGCCGACTAATTACTGTAGCACATTCACTGTAGAATTCATCGTACAATCACCCACACTTATTCTATAAATAGACATCTGCTCTCACTTGTCCCTCAAGCCTGATTTTTTCCGCTTACTTCATAACATATATTGTCAAATTGATGTGATTCCTTTTGTTGAATCCTCACAACTTGAATGGGGAGGTCCAACTAGGTTATGGGTATTGTTTTGGATAAGTTCATGTTTTTTTCTTTGACATGTGCACTCTTGGAGATGGACAATACGATTGGATCCAACGGAATGTGAATCTACAATTGCTTTGGATATGAATTTCTTTCATGTACAAAAATTTTTATACATTATCTATCTAACTACAAATGAGGATATAATGCCAGTAGTATTATGAATTCTTTTTCATTATCAGTAAATATGATAAAAAAAAAATGGTCACCATATATTGTGCACTATCTAAAGTGGACGTGATGTCCATTCGGAAAGAGATAATAATTCATTATTTAAGACACTAAGTTCTTGAGTATTTGGTCTATTTAGGAAAATGAACTTTTGGCAATAATAAAGAAAGTGTTAGAAATTCAAAAGAATCGTGATTTATCGCATTAGAGATTTCATTTACTTCCAAAGTACTATTTTGTCTCTAATGAGAAAATTGGATGATGTAGAGGAGACTTTCATGAAATTTGTAAAGAGATATTATATATATAAATATGTGATTCATGCTAACCCTAAGAGTTATTTTTACGAAAGTAAAATCGACTATTTTTTTCTGGGTGTAGAGACAACTATGTTGGATTCAAATGCATGCACGCGATAAAAAGTAAGGATGAAAGATACTGATCATTGGGGATCGAACACATCTCAACCCAACACCATCACAAACCCCAATTCCGTACTAATCGTTAGATTATCTTGCATTGCTCATTTGCAGGATTATGTATATTGCGCACGCAGGAGTAGCTCAAACAAAGAAAGAAGAGTATGATCTGGATTTAGGCCCGTCTTGCCCGTCCGCCGCTAGGTTCGAGAACACAGGGGGGCTCGGAGATCTTCGCACAATCGATCGGTGAGTATCATATCCTGGTCAATCGATCAGTTTGCCGATTAAGGGCAACAATAATCGTCGCTCGCCGACGGGAAGCGACGCGAGACGACTGGCTAGCCCATGGAGGCATTAAACCCAGCAGAGGCCGTACGCCGGCGAAGGAGCCGCCCGGCTTCCAACAGTGGGAAGCCTCTAACTTACTTAATCTCCTCCCGTCACTTAAAACATAGACTTTCCAACACGGTACCGAAATCTGGTTCCGTTCCTGTTTCTTTCGCGAGTGCAGGTCCCCTCCGTTGGTCCAAGCTTCGGGCGTCATCCGGCTCGCGCGTCATGGCAAAGAAGGAATAAGTAGAAACGGGGATTTAAGGATACGGGCGCTCGAAGGCCTCGTCAAGGAAAAGGGACGGAATCCATTCATTGATCCTAACCCCGTTTCTGATTTTTCCTGCGAGACGACCTGATAAAGTCTAGCGTCTTGCCGCTCTAGCTTTCCTGGCTATAGAAGGAGACGAACTTAAATGTGCGAAACGGCATGCAATGCCAAGGGGGGGGGGGGGGGGGGGGGGCCCAGCCTCGTTCCCCAAATTCATTGTATTGTCCCCCCTCCACTTGCGGCGCCCAACGCAAGAGAACCGAAAAAGCGCCTCACGCACGTCGGTTGGGGGCCCCCCCGCGCCACGTGGGCCCATCCTTCGCCGTTCATCCGTCTGACGTCTCCGATGCTTCTCGAAATGTCATCTCGCCGCCTGC